>LNAC01000559.1:392499-810739 GCA_002007465.1 Ailurus styani
TGGATGGGTTATGGACATTGGGGAGGGTTTGTGCTTTGGTGAATGCTGTGAAAGATGTAAGCCTGATGATTCACAGACCTGTACCCCTTGGGCAAAGAATAAAAATGAAATAAAAAAAAAATAGCAAGGGACAATGAATTAATATTGTGAACAACTGGGACTAATGAGTAACTGGAAATCAGCAGAAACAGTTGAAGAAAATTAATAGAATGAACTAAGTGTTGTAACATACCTAGAGTATATCCAAATATTTCACTGTAAGGAAGACTCAGTACTACAATACCATCTCTTTGTTTGATAGACTTCCAGATATTATTTAAGAAATTCCTCATATACCCCCTTGTTGATAATAGAATTAGAGAAGAGTAATAACCAACTTGAAATTGGAAACAAAAATCTTGGAAGATATTTCTGCAGTTATGTAGCTTATTAGATTCTTTAGAGCTCTCTTGTCAAAACATTACTGGTGGAGAAATCAATTTGGTGGTTTGCAACCAGAATTTAAAAACATCCAAGTATCAGAGTAATTACAGCAAATATTCTGTGATACTTTTGTTTCATGTATGTGTCTGTATATTTGTACAGTGTTGTGAAGTGAAACAAATGTCAAATTGTAGCTTTCAAATGTTTGAAAAATAATAATTTAGAATATATTAGAGAGATGACACTTAGAAAGAATAGATTATAAAGTATACACTGAAATTGAGTTATTAGAAAATCTTTCCAATTAATTGATCAACATCTGCAAAATTATTATATGATGATTGAGAAATTTCAAAAACAGACAAACACAGAGGAATTGAGATAGAGATAAAAATTGGGCCCTTTTTCAGAAGGTAGGGTGAGGCTTAATAGTGTTACTCGGTTGGATGAAAGTATAAGAACTACAGGTCTTTTTTTTTTTTAAGATTTTATTTATTTATTTGACACAGAGAGAGAGAGAGAGAGAGAGAGAGAGAGAGAGAGATCACAAGTAGGCAGAGAGGCAGGCAGAGAGAGGAGAAAGCAGGCTCCCTGACAAGCAGAGAGCCCAATGCGGGCCTCGATCCCAGGACCCTGAGATCATGACCTGAGCTGAAGGCAGAGGCTTTAACCCACTGAGCCACCCAGGTGCCCAAGAACTACATGTCTTTTGACCCTAAGAGTCCAGAAGCCAAACAAAGACTCAGAAACTTAAAGTATAGCAGTGGTTAAAGCAGAGCATAAAAATTTGTTCCAAACAGCCAGAGAGACTCTATGTTGAGACAAATGTTTATGTTGTTGCCTTTCCTTTTTCCTGCATTCTTTTAAGTACAGTTTTGTTTTGCCTAATTACATAGTATCTAATATGAGTAATGCAGGCTCTCTTATTCAAATGAAAAAAGAATGACATGTAATATATATCATATTTTTATCTTTGTGCTTTTTGTGGGGATCATCTGATGGTCAATTTGTGGGAAAAAATAATGGCATAAACTATTAGGCTTGAGTGATGTGAACTTATCAGGGTCCTCATGCCCTCCTCTTCTCTGTAGGTGACTCTTTCATGAAAGTTAGTATATAGTTTGAACTTTTTTAAAAAAAATATAGTGTCTGTGTCCTTTTATAGGACATGAATTCCCTCAGGGAAGAGCCCAGTCATTGTTTGTCTCTGAACTGACAGTACTTTGAATATTGCCAATTTCATCAAAGCAGGAAAGCAATACCCATTTACTGACCTGAACAGTTGAATTCATCTAAAGATGGGAATGAAAAACTGCCAGAAAATAGGGTGCAATCATAAGAAGGACCAAAAACTTAAAAAGTATCAAATGCATGTGTTAATTAAAAACAGGCACAACAATGACCCTAGTGTCTGATTATTTCACTGTTTTTCATGCCTTTAAATACCTATTCTTTTCTTCCTCCTAAAAATGAACCAGTGAAGTGAATCAGCAAGGAAAACTAGTGTCTGATAAATAATAGCCTATTCCTTGGAAAGGTGTTAATCACCTAATGGTTTAGAGCATAGTCCATCTGTTTCCAAAGACCATCTACGTTCAGTAGCCGGATTTCTGCAAGATATGGGGCCTCTCAAGTCAAAGTGGCTTGTGAAATAAAGGGAATGTATTAGCTAACATAACTGAAAAGACTTATGACATAGGCTTACAGGAAAATTTATTCTGTTTCAGGTCCACCATTTCTCTATGCTTATTAGCCAATTCCTCAGAACTATTTCTATTAAGGTTCAAAATTTTGCTGCAATTCCCTATCATACATGTGCATACTAAAACCTCCAAGTGGACAGAGTATACTACGTGACTTCTGTTTCCTAACAGAAGTCCTAAAATGTATTTTGGTTTGACTCGTTTAGAACCCTTAGATCAGAGACACCTGGGTGGCACAGTTGGTTAAGCATCAGACTCCTGATTTCAGCTCGGGTCATGATCTCAGGGTCATGAGATCAAACCCCACGCTGGGCTCTGCTGAACGCAGAATCTGCTTAACATTCTCTCTCTCCCTCTCTCTCTGTACCTCCCCCCACTCATGTGGCTCTCTCTCTCTCTCTCTCAAATAAATAAATTCATTTAAAAAAAAAAAGAAAAGAAAAAGAAAAGAATCCTTAGATCACATGATCACCTGTAAAGCATGCACAGGAATCAGAAGAAAAGATCAGGGAGATTGGCTTAGGCAAAGTTGAGGACTACTGTGGCAGCTGAGAATGGAATAAAATTCCCTGAAGAGCATGGATCAGGCAGGGAAATCAGGCTCTTGCCTTCTTCTTTTTCATTTGCCATTTATATGTTAAAGAAGTAACACCATTTGTCCTGTCGTTTCTAACATTTTGGATTTGGCTGATTGCATCTCCAAGGTGTTATTTAACAAGCTCTGATTCCTTATGATTCCATCATGCTGATTTGGGAAGCAAGGAGGAGGGAGGAAACATTATGGCTCAAGTGCCACAGACTCACACCATTTGCACCAGGATTGAGTAGATTTTTTTAAAGAAGTATTTATTATTTGCTATATGCTCTTAAGACACTTTCCAGAGACTTTAAGTGTGTGTGTGTGTGTGTGTGTGTGTGTGTGTGTGTGTGTTTTAAGTTTTACCAGTTATTGTTGTTTTGCTGGAGACAAGAGCTCCCATGCTCCCTTTGTGAAGTGGAACTCTGTATTATGATGGACATACTTGGATTTGTTTACTGTCATTACTTTTTATGATGCATACTTGTCCTAGTTTTATATGTGTTTTGCCTTATTTGGGGCTTTTTAAAAAAAAAAGATTTTACTTATTTATTTGACAGAGAGAGACACAGCGAGAGAGGGAACACAAGCAGGGGGAATGGGAGAGGGAAAAGGGAGAAGCAGGCTTCTGGCCGAGCAGGGAGCCTGATGCAGGGCTCAATCCCAGGACCCTGGGATCATGATCTGAGCCGAAGGCAGATGCTTAACAACTGAGCCACTCAGGTGCCCCTTATTTGGGGCTTCTAAAAATATTTCTTACTTTTCTCTCAATTTGTTTGGAATTTAGATAGTGTATTTCTATTTTAGTAGTTATCCTTGAAATTTTAGCTTATATGTTTAGCTTTAAAAAGTATAAAGTTAAATAAGTTGTTCTCAATTGTTGGAGTTGCCTCTTAGAAGATATCTGGCTATGTCTGGAATCATTTTCCATCTTAAAATAGGGTGGAGTGTGTACCACTTGCATTTGATGGACAGAGGTCAGGGATGTGCTAAATATTTTATGACACACAGGACAGCCCCTCAGAACAAAGACTTGTCCATACCCACCCCATTGTTCTTACCACTCAGGCCTCTGTTTACTATAACTATGTTTTGAGACTTTCCCCACCCTTTGTGAAACCAGCCATGCCATAAATACTGCACCTCTTCTAGGCTTCAGTTGTGTTGTAGCAAGAGGGCTACTTGGAACCACTAGTCATCTGTATCACCAGGCTGGAAATTTCCTTCTGTCCCTTTTAAGGGGCCATGCCAGTATGCTTAGTAAAAGACAGCCCGTTGCTTCTATCAGAGCAGCAGTTCACATTGACAGGTGAAGAAAGGGCTGAATACACTGTGTTGTCGTTTTGCAAATTTTACTTTTGCAATGAAGTTTCTGTTGGCTAATGGTCAGCCCTGTGAAATTCTGGAGGACCTCAGAGTAACTGACACTGGTGTTTTCTGATAGAAGTCAGGTTGGTGAAATGGACCTGTTTTACTATGTTGCCTACATGACTTGCTTGTCTTTGCAGCCAAATTTTGAGTTCAGATTCTTTGAGATAAAACTACTTCCAATTCTTCTAGACACTGATGGATCAACTTTATAAAACACCAGTGTATAATAGCAAGAACAGGTGCTTGATCCTCCCCTATTAGGGGCTCCTCTTGCCAAGAGATGGGTAGTCAACACTGTCATTAGATGCCGTGCAGAGCTGTCAGGTGTAATGGCTCATCTCTGACTTCCTTTGTTTTGGGAACCCATTGCTGTCAGAGTTGGAATAAGTAATTTGAACACTTTAGTTACAGCCAGCAGAAATGGAATCAATACATGCCAGGATTAACCTCAGTGATTAATCCCAGAATCAATGAACCAAACCATTATCATTTCTGTCAGCTGAAGATTCTGGGATGCAAAATTGTGATTAAAGAGGTGGGTTAATTTTCCTCTGCTGCCTTGTGCAGCAGGCAGATCTGAGGCCTCTGCTTTTTTTCCCCCTTGCTTTGCAATTGCTTCAGTGATACCTTTAGCTGCAGCCAGTTCCTGTGTCACATGGTGGGATGCTCAGAAGCCAAATTTGACAATGATGAGAGGCAAAGTCAACTTAGTTTGGGCTGCTAGATCTCCAACGATAATGCCAACCTAGTGAAATTTCTAACTTTTAGATCAGAGTGATTATTCTGATTCTGTTATGGGTAAGGCCCATGTCATTTGCTGGTTTTCAAAAAAGAGCAAAACAGGCTGGAGGAAGGGCTGGGCATGGAAATGCCTAACTAAAGGCTCTGAGGATCAGTCTACACAGGGCAGGAGAGCCATCTCGACAGTGGTCCCTCCCAGGAGAGACCCCAGGAAGAATGCGTCCAATACCAGTCAGACTGAAGGACCAGCATGTGCCAGGCACAGTGCTCAGAGTTCTATGTGTCTTACTTCATTTAAAGATCGCAGCAAATCTCTGGTAAGTGTTGTAAATATCCTCACTTTCCAGATAAGAAAACTAGCCGTCAGTCACGTAAGTAATGTGCCCAAGGACAGATGCCTAATTTGAATGCAGGTCTAGCTGATTCTGGACTCTCAGGGGTCATTTGCTCAGTTGAGATCATCCAGGTAAGGACAAGGAGAGATGGCTCTTGTCATGCGTTGCACTGTATTCCCCAAAATAGATAAGCTGGAGCTCTAACCACCAGGAACCCAGACCATGAATTTATTTGAAAATAGAGTCACTGCAGATGTAACTAGTTAAGATAAAGTCATACTGGAGTAGTGTGGGCCTCTAATAATATGGATGATGTCCTGTAAGAAAACAGCCTTGTAAAACAGACGCAGCAAGATTGCTGCATGAAGATGGAGGACTGGAGTGGTGCATCTATAAGACAGAGAATGCCAAGGTTGCCTATAAACCACTAAGATGCAGGGAGAGCATGGCTCTGTCAACACCTTGATTTTAAACTCTGAGCCTTTTGAACTATGAGACAATAAATCTGTGTGGTTTTAAGCCACCCCGTTTGTGGCATTTTGTGATAGCAACCCTAGGAAACTCTTGGGTTATGTGCATATGTATGTGTGTTTGTATTATTAGAATGTCAGTTAAACCAAGCAAGCCACACATAATCCCTAAAGCTTGCTCTGTACAGAGTACAATGTCAGGACTGATGGGAAAGTCAGATATATGAGACTTGGTCTATGTGCTTGGCTAACATAATGCTTATGATTTATTTCTCATTTACTATTTTCCAGGCAGTACCGAGGCAAGGAGTCCATGTCATGAAATGAGCTATACTTCTGGAGTCAGGTCCGCTCTGGTGTGAGGCCCTACTGTTTTTCAGTTTTTTAACCTTGGAGAAATGACTTACCCTGTCTTTTGTTTCAGTTCCTTATCTGTAATATGGGGATGATGATAATAAAGAGGTTGTTGTGAGCATTAGTTAAGCAATTTCATGCGAAGTGCTTGGCACACAACCCGTGTTCCATAGATAAGATGTATAATTATGTCATCTTTGTGCCTTTAATAACTGCAAGGTGGGGACTGTTAAGCCCCATTTTATAAAAGGGCAAAGTGAGTTCCCCAGGAATGCAGAGATAGTAAGGGTGTACAAACCGTGTGTGTGGCTCTCCACAGTCTGTGTTGTGTCCTGTCAACTGACTCCCTCTTCAAACCAGAGGGTATATAGCCTAGTCTGGTAAAAAGAGGCTGGTACACATTAGGAGATAGATCTCGGTACAAAGCAGTGTATACAAGATGAGTCCAGCCAGCGGTCTGACCACCCACTGAGAGTGTTCTTATCTTGTTGGGGGCACTAGGGGAGGCTCGGCCATGTGGAAAATGGGAACTCAGTACCACTGGCCTTTCTTCATTCATGTCAGGAGCATGTATCAATCTACCTCCCTCCCACCTTTTTTTTTTTTTTTAATTTCAGTAACTTTGGAGCATATTGTATCTTGAAAGAGAGGGGAAGGGCACACCAAGGAAAGAGTAAGTTGTAAGTGTGTAAGTTTGTTTCTTGCCCCATTAGGTTTATGAAATGGGGTGATCTGAGCCTGGACATCAATATTTTTAAAAGCCTTCTTTGCTAAAAGTGCCAAGAAGTTTTTTTTTTCCCTTCTACTTTTTATTTTAGAGATAGAGCACATACAGAGCCAAATACATTTTAATGGACTTTTTGGTTGTGAAAACATAAAGCCAAAATCTAGCTTCAAAATGGAAGAAGTCAAGGCAATGTGGAACTAGCTACATGATTCGCCTTGTATAATGATCTAAATATTATTTCTACCTTGGACCAAATTTCAAGGTGGAAAGGAAAGAAAGCCATTTCACTATTAAATATCATGCACTCGTGTAGACACTGACAATGATACCCATCACACATATGGAACAATTTAGGGGGAGGCAGTAAAAGCAATTAAAGTTTCCAAAACCAAAGAACATTGTCAGTGATGGAGAAACACAAAAGCCATTTCAAATAAAATGTTCCTGAACTCTTAGCCTCAAACCACTTTCCTGATAAAATTACAGAGCTTATTCCATTTATATCTGTATTAACTTTTAACCTCTGCACCATTCCAATAGTAGAAGATTAATCACAGAGCCTAATAGTGTAAATTAATGAGGGCAAATCTGAATTACTGATAGTACCAAATGCCAGAAGTGTTTAACAAGAATGTAGTTTAATTGTTTCTTGTTGTGTATGTAAATAGTAAATGAGTAAGTACCAAGTGAAATAAAGCTCTTTCAACATCACATGACATAATGTGTTCAAAATACTCATCAATGTTAAAAAATGCCTATTAAACATAAATGAGCTGCTGAAATTATTGAAGGAATCCCCAAATATCTTTGGCTACTAATTTTAGTGAAGATCTCTTTCAAATATGTGACCTTGAATATCCACAGAGGAATTATTTTGAACTTTTTACTCTATGAGGATCTAAATTTTTGTTCATACACTGATAATTAATAGATGAGAAACGGATATTTTCTGATATATCTAAATAGGCTGTCTGGGAAAGTCTGCACGGCTTTGGCCTAAGAAAGCATTCCTTGCTGTAAAAAAGTAGAACGCCAGCAGGTGGCAGTGTGTCCCCACCTGCGAAGGAGGCACTCCCTGTTTAGAAAAAGCGCCCACTCAGGCTGAAAACAAGTAAAAGGCAAATGTTTCCTTGCTCTGTGAAAGGTAGAAATCCATCAGCCATGTTCCTTTCTCCCTACAGCTGCAGAGAGCTGGTGAAGTGTCTACTTCCAGAGTCCTTATCTTTTGGGGTGGGATGATCCTGCCAGCTTGCCTGTCCTCAGGCAAAGTGTAGTGTCCTTGACTTTGCACAGAGACAGTTTTGGAAAGCCCTGCTGGAAACCACTGGTCTGACATCTGAGTCAGAGCCGTGCCAGTCTGAAATGTGTACTCTCCAGAAAAACAGTATCTTCCAAACAGTCTTCCAGTAATGAAAAGCCGATAGGGGAACATGAAGCCTCCGGCAGTGCTGCTTATCTTTCCTCATTGCCTTTTATGATAAAACATTGCCTGGGTGATGCTCGGCAATACGACGTCTTGAATCATTGAGCTGAAAGCAACCTTAGAGTTCATGACCATCCTTCTCATTCACAGGGAAACCAATGGAGGCAAACCCAAAGTAGGCACCTCACACTACACGGCTGGTTATGTGATAAGTCAAGACTAGAACCTAGGGCTTACTCCCACTCAGGTACTCTTTTTTTCCCTTACATTTACAATGGCGTGGTATTACCTAAAGAGAAGTTCTGAACAGGCAAGGAAAATACTTTCTGATGGACTTCTATGTTCCAGGCATTTTGCTTGTTTCTTTTGTATACATGCAATCTTTTTGGCCCTGGAACACAATGCTAGCTGATGTTAGCCTCAATTTATAAATTTATCACCCAAAGCTCAGCGGGGTTAAATGACTTGCCCAAGTTCATGCAGCTAGTAAGCAGTGGTTGAGATTTAGGTTTCACAGGGAAGTTGTAAAGCACTTAGTAGAGAGGAAAGTAGGATTAGCAAGGGATCCATAGCTAAAAGGATTCATCCTTTGTCTTTGCAAATATCACTCTGCCTTTCAGGAAATGCTTTCCCCAGTACTGTTTTTATATCCGAATCCTCCCACAAAACATTCTCTGAACTCTAATTCAAAGTGTTTAATCCTCTGAACAAATGTATTACTTATGGTTGGGGCCCCTCATCAGACACACATCATTTATTGCTTTTAAGAAACAGTTACCTCTTCATGTGAAAAAAAATTTTTTTCTTCCATTTCAAAAATAGGTGCTTATTAAATATTTTGATGGACTAATGAATTAAATATTTATTAGCTAGAGGGAGTTTACAAAAATAGGATACGTCCCTGAAGGGGACATTAATGCTATTCTTTTAGTTTTGATATTTTCTAGTTTTATGAGTTCAGAATTTCATATGAAGAGATGCTTAACATCATATGACATTAGGGGAATGCAAATGAAAACAACAATGACATACGAACTACACATGTATTAGAGTGGTCAGAATCCATAACATGACCACACAGATGCCAATGGGGATGTGGAGCAATGGGAACAACTCATTCACTCTTTTTGAGAATGCAGAATGGTACAGCTACTTTGGGAGACAGTCCCACAGTTTATTACAAAATCAAACACACTCTTACTGCAGGATCCAACAGTTGCACCCCCTGGTGTTTACTCAAAGGACTAGTAAAATTATGTCCATATAAAAACTTGCACATGCGGCGCCTGGGTGACTCAGTGGGTTAAAGCCGCTGCCTTCGGCTCAGGTCATGATCCCAGGGTCCTGGGATCGAGGCCCACATCGGGCTCTCTGCTCAGCAGGGAGCCTGCTTCCTCCTCTCTCCTCTCTCTCTGCCTGCCTCTCTGCCTACTTGTAATCTCGCTCTCTGTGTCAAATGAATAAAATCTTTTAAAAAAAAAAACTTGCACATGGATGTTTATAGCAGTTTAATTCATAATTGCCAAAACTTGGAAGCAACCAAGATATCCTTCAGTAGGATAAACTGTGGTATATCTAGACAATAGGATATTATTCAGGACTGAAAAGAAATGATCAAGCCATGGGGGAAAAATAGGAAAGAACCTTAGATGCGTATTACTAAATGAAAGAAGCCAATCTGAAAAGACAATGTACTGTGTGAGTCCAACTATGTGACATTCTGGAAAAGCAAAATAAAGTCTTTAAAAAAAAGAACTTGGTGTTTGGTGAGAGGGACTAACTCTGAATTGGAAGGAGTATGACAAATTTGTTTGCATGGTACTACTTAAGTCATAGCCCATGCATGGGTAAGGGACTGAGGAATGGCGAACGTGCTACGAATGACAGGGGACAGAATGCTTTCCAGTGCCTTATTCTGCATCCAGTATCAAGGATGTAGGGATATGAGTTTTACCTTAACCCAGAACAGAACAAAAAACAGATTAGGACAGGAAGTTTGGTACTACGTATAATCCTGACTAAATACTAAATAACAATACTGCAAGAAAAGCCTAAAGAAAAGGATAGCATGAGACCCTCTTTAAAAACAAAAACAAGGGGAGCCTGGGTGGCTCAGTGGGTTAAGCGGCTGCCTTCGGCTCGGGTCATGATCCCAGGGTCCTGGGATTGAGTCCCGCATCGGGCTCCCTGCTCTGCGGAGAGCCTGCTTCTTCCTCTCCCTCTGCCTACCACTCTGCTTACTTGTACTCTCTATCTCTCTGTCAAATAAATAAATTAAATCTTTTTTAAAACAAAGCAAAAACAAAAACAAAAACAAAATCCACACATATTTCTGGGGTGCTTGGGTGGCTCAGTTGGTTAAGCATCCGACTCTTGATTTTGGCGCAGGTCATGATCTCAGGGTCGTGAGATGCAACCCCTCATAGGGCTCCATGCTCAGTGGAGAGTCTGCTTGAGATTCTCTCCCTCTGTTCCCCTTCTCCCCCACCCACCCCCATGCTCTCTCTTTCTCTAAAATTAATAAATAATATATCTTTAAAAAACACAAATTCCTTGGCAGGTTAGGTTTCTACCTTCACTCCTGTTATTGCATACATTTTTATTCAGATACAGCCTCTGAATGTTCAATCAAGAGGGATTCCATTCCTCACCCTAGATAAGAACACTAATCTTAGTCCTAAAGTTATCCTTCCATTGGAGTTATTTTGCCTCTGAGCAAATACAAGTATCTCAGCTGTGCAGTACTGGAAGGGTTTGTAACAGTATGTGTATTCACTATTGAAATCAGTCATTCCAAATGACCATCTCTGATTACCTCGACTACATCACTGTTCCTGGTATCATTTGGGACTGATTTGCCAACATTTACCTTAACCCAGAACAGAACAAAAAACAGATTAGGACAGGAAGTTTGGTGCCAACATTTGTCTATATACAAGAGAGTCTCTTGCAGTAGGACTAAACATAAGTTCAAGGTCTGAAATAGAGTTCACTCTTTGAAATTGAAAACTGAAGAAAGAAATTCTGTGTCTTGGCCAAAGACCCAGTGTTTGATCTGTATAAGAACCAAAGCCTTCAGACTCCCAGTCTTTACTCAAATGGCTCTGTTTCTGCAAGAGGTAGCTAGTAAGCCAAATTCATAATTTAACATATAATTTTCTCTTGAGAAGATTTAAATGCACTTGGCCAGATGTATGGATAAAAGTTCAATAGTCAGTTTATTAAGCCAGTGATACTTCAAATACATAATAAACCTTTCAAGGTCAAGAGTGATTTTGGGTTTTGAGTGTAGAAGTTGTTTTGCCTATCTTGCCATTGAATTCATTTTGAATCCTAAGTTGTGTCCTGTGGTTGCTATTCAAGAGGCATAGTCTTGTGTAGAGTCCAGCTCTTGGGCAAGCACAGCTGCAGGAAAGCCACTATGATACACAGCTCTGCTGAAAAGGACCTTGACCTCACTTTCCCCACAATGGCTGTGGCTCACCTTCTCTTTACCACGGTGTCAGTTTTCATTACCTTGACATTTCTCACGCTTTGATGTGTGATATGAAATGGTAGCCTTTGGCAATAGATGGGGAAATGAGGCTTCACGGGGACATAGAGAGCTTGCCAAAGGAAAAGTGTGGAAAATGGATGTGACAAGGTTATTCAGATTGCTTTCTTAAGAAGTTTCAGCTCAGCTGTACGTGATGATGCTACCAGTTGCTGCTTTAGCTTGTTTATTACAGAGGTAGCCGTGTATTCATCCCTTCGTGAATTTGTCATGGATGCTTTTGCCATCATGCCTAGCATGAGAGCATGAGGAAGTACAGTCTGGTAGAGAAAACAAACTAACCAGTCATCCAGGAAAGCTTCATGAACAACATTAATTTCCATTTTAATTGCAGAGACTTCAAAATTACAATGGTGACCTTTTGTTTCCATATTGTTATTGCTGACTCTCTTTTACAGGTTTTATTTTGTTATTGTTTAGCAAGAATCTTTAGACTATAATTGAAGAACTCCTTTAGTCTGTTTTTTTATCTATACTAAAATAACAAATAACAGTAAGAAATATTCAGATGATATTGCCTCGTTTTTCTTTCTTAAGATGTCGTAATGATAAGAATATGGGACTAGAGCATAAGAGGGTAGAGCCAGAAATTTAACATAAATTTCCAAAGGAACATGTGAACCCAGGTATGGTCTGGTATGAGACTGTTATCTAGTGGGACCCTGTGTGCTGGCTGGGATTTAGCAGTTGGCTGTTTTAGGCAAGGGCGAAATGGCAGCGTGATTCCAAATGATGGATCTGCTTGGTACCAGGATTCCATTCACCCAGTGGCTGGAGGAAGAGTGTGTGTGTGTGTGTGGGGGGGGGAGTTTGCTTGAAGTCTGGCTTCTGTCCCTGTATTAGTTTTCTGTCATGGCATAGCAAAGTACCACAAACTTAGGGACTTAAAACACATAAATTTATTCTCTGTCAGTTTCCATGGGTCAGTTCAGGAACGAGTTACCTGGTTTCTCTGCTCAGGTTTTCATCGGGTCAAAATTAAGGTGTCAAACAGAGCTATCATCTCATCTGAGGTTTTAGCTATTTCAAACTCACATGGTTGTTGGCAGAATTCATTTCCCTGAGTTGTAGGACTGAGACTCTCAGCAACAAGAAGCCATGCCTCTCCCCAGGCAGTTTACAACATAGCAGCTCGGTTTCTTCTTTCAGGTCAGGAGGAGAGTATTTCTGATTGTCATTGCCTTTTAAAAGCCTCACCTAACTAGTTCAAGCCCAACCCGGTTAATCTCCTCCTTGAATAATTCAAATCTAACCAATTATGGCCTTAATTATAGTTTCAAAATATTATCACTTTTGCCATATTCTATTGGCCAGAAGTAAATTACAAGTTCTCACCAGCAATGAAGGGTATAACACTAGAAGCCACAGATCACGGAGGCAGTCGTACAATTGTGCCTAACACAGACCCTACCACCTTACCTAAACTGTCCTCATAGGGCCATTGTTATCCCACTAATTGCCAAGTCCAGCAGCCTCTTCCCAGCTCTCACTCTCTGAGACATGAAGCACTGCTAAGCACGTTCCTCATCCTTCTTAGGGTTTTCTCGTGTTTCTATCTCACAATTCCCTACCAGAGAGGCAGTGTAAGACTGGGGAAAGCATATGATATTTGTAGTCAAACAGAACCAAGCCTTAATCCCAGTTCTGTCTCTTAGCAGGAATAATCTGCAAGTGGTTTGCATCTGTGCTTAAATGATGCTGGCAGAACTGGAAACTACAAAGGAACTTCTCTACTTCTCCATTTCAGTCTACTTGAGTACCTTTCATTAGCAGAACCTAAATGGAAGCCAGTAGTTTCTAGCAAGGGAATCTGAGAAATATATATTGCAGACTCCAGCCCCAGCATCCCAGAGCAGCATAGAATTTGGTCTTGAAACAGAGAGACAATAGGTAGATAATGGGCACATGTTTCTACCCGTTGCAAATATCCATTGTCAATAACAGTAACACAGCTGAGCAAAAACATCTGAGTCCCTTGTTACGGCCAGTCTGAGACAATAAACATTCCCTCTGGGTACAACTTGGTATCTTGCCACAATGATACAATATTTTTTTACCTTAAAGTATTTCTCTCCACTCCTCAAACCTGTTTGGCCACTTAACAGAAGCTTTCTACTTAGCATTTGCATGAGTTCAACACAGACTGAGGGTTCCTGTGTGCCCCTTACAGAGTTTTCCCCCTTGCGCTGTTTCAGAGTCATTTAAATCATGCACAGAATTCTGTTTCTGAAAGTTCTACCCTTCAGGACTCCACAGTGCACCCCTATGTGCCTGGTACAATGAATTCAGAAGTTTGGCACTTAGCAGGCACCCAGTAGGAACTGTAGTAGCAGAATCAGTTCTGCCCCAGCTGCTATAGGAGACTACTCATGATGCTCCTCTCTCCTCACATGACCAAATGATAGTCTAACCCACTTTAAAACCACTGGCTGGCAAGCCTTCAAGAGACCAGCCTCCTAAGGGTTAATCCACTTGTACATTAATCTGCTTCTTTTCATTATGCCTTTTATTGCTCTGGGTTATTGTAAAGGTGCAGAGATTAATTAGCAGATTTAAAACCTTGAAAGCTTCATTACATAATTTTAGTCATCAGAAAACCTTGGGAAAACTTAAAAAATGAAGGCACTAAATCATTTTAATTGGAAATTTAACTGGGTAGCTTTATAGAATATTTTATTGCTTGTCTTCTGAACAGACAGCTGCCTTAATGTGTCCTTAGACACTGGAGTTCTTAGCGAGGATGTTCCTCAGGAGATCTTGTTCTTGTCTTGGTGTGAGGAGGTAGGATTTGCCTATAGCAACAGTATCATTAAATGCAGGTATGCCCTGCTTTAAGAAATCCTAGCATCCAAAAGCCAGAGAATGTGAATGTGCAACTTATCTCATAAGAAGAATCTACTTTTTAATTTAAAAAATGAGATTCTTAAAATAGTGCACTTCTTTCTGTTTCCACGGAATAATTTCATTGGTAAGGATTTATTCTGGAGACATGCTCACTGGGCTCCTGGAAATCCTGCCACACCTGGAAACATTGTCTTCACAGAGCTTCAGACTGTGAGCAGAACAATAAATGCAGTTGGAGACTGAATGTTCTCTCAGCTGCATGGGCACACTGCTCTCTGGGCAGTACCAGGCTGACCACCTCTTTATCCTGCTATGCATTTTATCAAGGATGAGACTGGAAAAGGATAACCCCCGAGGTCCCATTACTTGTTGAAAAAGAGATGATGCAGGTCCCTTGACCAAGAACAAAAGCAGAAGTGGGAAAAGAAGTAAAATATTTTATAAACAAAATTTAAAAAGCAAACTATTGCCTTAACACAGACTTAATGGTTGTTTTTCATTGGATGTTTATACTTTCCCCAAAGTGCATTGGATCAAGGTTACCACTTCTCTTGACTCCTCCTTGAAGAGTGACAGACAGACCTCTGGGAGCTAGGTTTGGCCTCTTAGAGGTAGTATGAGCCATCACTCACCCCAACAAACATCACCACAGATTCATGATGTTTCCTCTAAGCTGCTAACATTTAAAGGGGTAGGGCAGTTCAAGTCTCCACACTGTCCTGTACATGTTGCACTGAATTCCTCAGTCTGCATATGGTTCTTTCTCCTGTCTGCCACCAAGATCTCATCTAAACGTTCTGGAGAGGCCATGGGAGCAGAGCATAGAACAAAAGACCAAGTGCTATCTTTAGCTCTTGTCTGTCTGTCGCTCCCCATTTCTCAGCAATTCTGGGCTTGTTTTTTTTCTTCCCATTTTAATCTCTGAGCCTGTGTGTGGGTGCACGTGCTTTTGAGCTTCTGTTTGTCTCTATTAATATGTGGTTTAATCATATGGAATGATTCATGTTACTTTCTTTTTTTATAATAGGCACTCAGAGTCAAATATAGACCTTGGAGTTGCACTTCACTGTTTGTTGTATTTTATGTATGAACAGTTTTGTTCCTAAGAAATCCTTTGAAATGTATCCTTTGGAAAAAAAGGCATATTACCTTCTTAAAAAAAACTCTGGTTGTGATTACACTGACCGTAATTTCCAGGTGAAGATATTTCTCTATCTGTATGATTTTTTTGATCATGCATTTAAAATTAAATTATTATCACTGCCAGTTATAAAAAAAATCTGTCTCCTTTGGAAGTTTGAAAGACTCATACAAATATTTAAGACACCAATGCTCAGAGAAAACCATTAATCACTGCTTATGAGTTTCTATGTTTCTAGTCAGTCTTCCTCATCCCCTTCCCCAACATCACTGCCAACTCTTTTCACCTTGGGATTGTGCTTGGATCCAGCAGTGAGTGTGGGTTTGTATCTAATTTAGATGTTTGTTATTAATCTGCACCAGCATCCACTGAAATGTCCTTGTCTCTATCTGGTCATCAGATGTTAGTTTTCAGTGACACTGGCAATTGTCGTCTTCTCTTGAATCCCAACACTAAAGCAGCTTCCATTCTGCCACAATCTGTGTCACCTATACACATGGGAAGTATCTTACTGTCCCCATGACATCTGGGGGTTAGATGGAAGTGTCCATTCTAAAGCTTCTCAGTCTTGTCTGCGGCTCATGCAATGCAAACATTTCTTCCATTTCAGCCCCTGGAACAGCATCAATGTCTTATTTCAACCATCATTCTTCAATATCTTTGCCTTCAAATGAGTTCTTCTTATAGATTATCCCTTTAATGTAGATCCGGTCAGTCTTTTCATATCTCTTTAGAATTAAGTGATTTTATTTTATTATGAAATTTTCAAACAGACACAAAAGTTGAAAGAGTTGTATAGTGAACATGCGTATACCTGCATGAAAGTTTGTTCCTTTTTGTTGCTGAGTAGTTTCCCTCTACATAACTATACCATGATTTTTAACAATCTACTAACCTATTGATATTTGGGTTGTTTTCAGCTATGATGAAGACACTGTCATAAACATTGTGCAAGCCCTTTTGCAAAAATATGTTCTCATTCCCCTGGATTAAGGATGTAGGAGTGGAACTGCTGAGTCATATGGCAGTTACATGTTTCAAATTAGAAGAAACTACTAGGTCTGTTGCCAAAGTGGTTGTATTACTTTATAGAGTTCTGGTTGTCTCACATTCCTATCAATACTTTTAATTTTAGCCTTTATGATGAGTATGTGTTTATCTCATTGTAGTGTTCTTCTTCAGTTTCCTAGATCAAACTTATTCAGAAGTATTATTTTCCCTTTTGACTACAGGATAATGTTTCATTTATGATTCACACTGGTTTTTTTTTTTTTAAATTCACATGTGGGCTTTTATTGTGTTTTGATTTATTTTTAAAGTTCCATATGCCCATCTTGAATTCAGAAACAGTCTAATCAGTTCTTACTTTCATTTACTTTGGGGAGGTTTTCATTAAAAAAAAAAAAAACAACAACATGGTTTAAAACAAAATCCCAGAAATTGAACATGCATTTACATAAATAAGTCCATCTAGATCACCTCCTTTTCTTTGGCTAGAAAGCCAAATTGCTGAGTCATCCAGGTAAACACATGACATCTTCAACCATACATACAGAGGCATGTAGACCTGAGGTAGGTCTGCACGACCTTTAGCTCAAATCCACTGTTTGGAAGAAACTCATTTGGCAACTCATACCTTATGGGGATGCACTTATAATAAAGGAGGGATTACTTCTTTACTCTTCTATCTTTTGCTCTTATTAAGGTGAGTTTTGGAAACCTACAGTGTCCAGTATGTACAACCAGCACAGTGCCTCCTCTTTCTGTTCTTTCCTGCAGCACTTCACCTGTTGAGACCTTATTCAAGTGACGATTTTCTATACTAACTTTCGCCCTTCTGGATTATTTTCTGTGAGTATTTCCTCACAGAAAGTTTGGTGCATATTTCTCCCAGCTTTTGATATTACCTTTTTCCCTGAGTCTTCCCAGGTATGGTGATAAGAAATTGAGGGGAGATCTTCAAGGGGTATTTCCCATGTCTTAAATTCTTCCTTAGCACCTCTACATTATATGGACCTTGGTGGTAAGGGCTATATAATACTCCTATTTTTATTACTCAGATTTCCTAACACATAGAAGATTATAAAAAATATGTTGTATATGGTTAGACTCACCCGAACGACATGATCTAGTTTTTATGGGTAACGAAATATTTTTTGAAAGCCATGTGGTAACAGATTCCTTATCCATTACCTTCCCCAGGCTGACTAGCATTCCTTTTGTGACAAGTATGGAGCTAAAGGGAAGCCACAGCCTGTCTGATCTCAGCTTTCTGCATCTTGGTGGCCCAGATTCCTGCAAGCTGTACTATGTAATATGTCACTCAAAACACTGAACTTGATTTCTATACAGAAACTACAGAACTACAGTTCATAGAAAGAATGTGGTCAGAGGGTGGGGTTGGAATTCTGTGAGAGTGGAGGAGGAGTGCTGGTGGACAGGAGACTCAGTGGTCGGTGGGGCAACAGTTAGAATCTGGTCCAAGGAACCCAGATTCTGCATAGAAGAATCTGAACTCAGTGCAGGCAACAGCTGATGGTGCCCCATGGTTTTTAACCATAATAGTTCATTGGTTTTACCTGTGGAACTTCAAACAAAATCCTGATGACTGGAACCAGAGCTATAAGAGTCTATACTGCATCTTTGTGTGAATAGAAAAAGGTATTACCTCTAAGAAGATGCAACCCTGGGCCCTATGACTTTCTCATCAGGCACACCTTTGTGTGAATTGGGGGGCGGGGGGGGGAAGGGAACCCTTCCTCATCAAATTTAGCCTACTCCAGAAGCCCAGATTGAACTTCAGACTCCACTTGCCTTCGCGCTTTAGCCTTCATACAGTTGTCTGTGGAGGCCCTGTCAGGTCCCTATTCAGACCAGATGCAGTTATATTTCTAGAAGTGAATCTGGGAAATCATATATATATATATATATATATATATATATGTATATACATATATATATATACATATATATGTATAAATACATATATGTATACATATATATGTATATATATGTATACATATATATATATTTAAATCTTATCAAGTGATGCTAAAGCAAATGAAGGTTAAAAGCTCTGAAATAGACACCTGAGAAAGACTGCAGTACTTTATTCATTCTCCCACTATCATTTTGCAGTTATTTACTGAGTATTTAACCTTTATGCTTTTGAGAACCACGTGAAGTTGATGCACTTTTCTGCAGCTGTGGGACTTCTTTTGAAGTTTTATGTACAGAAAAGCATTTCTATTCATTTTATAGGCACAGAGTTGCCTTACCACCTCTAAGAAGTAAAGTAACTTCTAACACACTGAATACTGTAACATGGTTCTCTAGTGGACACTACCCACCTTCTAGCTCTGCACTGTCTCCTTCCAAGGTCACCCTGAAGTGGGAGCTGTAAAGGGACTGACACAATGAGGAACACATGTCCGGAGAAAGCATGTCCAGCTTTAAGAAGTTAGTGCTGAAATTGCCTGACTATCAGCAAAAGGATTAAACTTTACAGTGACAGAGAGAAAGAGAGAGAAATTATTTTAGCCTGAGTTCTTTAGAGAGTTTTTGTCATTCCGGAATGGGTGCTAGCATACTAAGGAGTGGCTACTTTATTCCAGTCTCTTACAGAAAACAGCCCCCATCAGCACCTCAGTAGACAGCCTGCCTTGTAATGAGACTAAGTAATAAATTAAAGAGTAACAAGTAAACAAAAGAAAAAGGCTAACAAGTGTTGCTTTATTTTATGATGAAAAAAGTATTATTATTTCATAAAAATCAGCCACACTTCCATACTGTGGACAGAGCCACTGTCTACACTCTGGTGTATTTTTTTACTGAATCGGTATGGTAGACAGCACATGCATTTTCTTTTTCTCTTTTTACTCAAACTATATTATGAGTGTTCTATTTCCCCACATGGACTTTAAGAACATAATTTCCATTTGCTAAATGATGCAACATTGTTAAGTTTCTTAATATGCATATTGCCAAGTTATTAACTCCAATTTAAAAATATTACCTCCATCGGCAGCGTAAGAATGTCTTTTACTATTACCTTCACCACCCTGAGATTTTTCTTTTAAGCTTTACAAAGTTTGAGGTGATAATGTACTTTTTGATTCATAATTTTGATTTTGTATAACTAGTTGATAAATACCCTTCATATGTGTATTGTTTTTGGGTTCTTCTACGCACTGTTGAAAACATATATTCCCCACCTTTTTTAACATTGAGTTTTTGATAATTATTGATTTATAAGAGCTCTTTTATTACAGGAATTCTTTTTTTCATATAGTGTAATTTTTTCCAGTTTGTCTTTTAATTTTATTTATGTATTCTTCTAAGAGGATGAAATATTTCTTAATGTCTTAAAATCTGTTAACATTTTTCCATCACTATTTGCATGTTTTGAGCTTACAATTAGAGTTTTATTCATCACGATAATACATAGCATTCATCTGAATTTTCTACCAGTTTGTTTTACTTTTTAATTTAGTTATAGAATCCATTCTGGAATATATTTCGATTAGTGATATGAAGTAGAGCAATAATAATTTTATTATTGTTAACTGTTCATTTCAGTGACATCTATTAAATAATCTACCCTTTATAGTTTCCTTGTCCTATGTTAAATTATCACCTTATTAAAGACTGTTTCTGGGCCTTCTGTTATATTTCACTGATATTTCTCTTTTTTTAAGATTTTATTTATTTATTTTAGAGAGAGCACATGGCGGGGGGAGGGAGGAAGCAGAGGGAGAGGGATAAGCATACTCCCCACCAAGCAGGGCTTGAGCCCAGGACCCTGGGATCATGACCTGAATGGAAGGCAGACACTTAACGGGCAGTCACTCAGGTGCCCCTTTCACTGATATTTCTATTCTTGTGTTGGATTTTATTTTTTTTGGGGGGGAGGATAAACTCTCTTATTCTTTTTCTTTTCAATATTTCTTTGTACATTATTTTTTACAGTATATTTTAGGATAATTTTGTTAAATCTTCCTCCAGTACCACCCTAAAACTTAGTGGCATTGTGATTGAATGAGAATTTATATTCCCTTAATATTAATCCTGTTTTAAAACATTAAAAATGCAAAGTTTCAAACTGATTTCATGATAGCAACATGAACATAAGTAGCAAGATGTTATAGCTCAATTATACATCTAAATGGAGCTCTAAAAACTGGAATTGGGACTCCTTGCTGTCGGTGTTAGAAATAATGGGCAGACCCAGCAATCTGGAGGATTATGCCTTTTAACCTTGCAGTTTGGCTCATTCTGGGTAATAAATGGCACCTTGGTTTTAGTCTTGACTATTAGGAAGTTTGTTAGTGTTTTAGGCTAAACATAATCCTTATGGTATGAGATAAACGCAGTCTTTGTCATGTTCTGGTTCTATTATTTTATTTCCAGTTCATGTAAAAAAAATCAGGAAAGGTTGTTAAATATTATCAAATGCCTTTTTATTATTTGTGCCCATCCAACAGTAACAGTTAATTATTTATGACTTTCCAGGCATTGTGCTAGGTACTTTACATACATTATCTCATTTAATCCTCATGACAGGCACAGAATGATTAGGCAATTTGCCTAGGGTCAAAAAGTCAATAATTGGTAGAGCTAGTGTTGAAAGTACCATCTGCCTAAGTCTAGATCTGGAAATCTGAATCACACTATGTGAAGTACATCAACCTATTTCCTCGTGCTAAAATATCCTTTTTTAAAAAAATCAATTCTACTTCATAATGTATAGATTTCTATTAGTATTCTAGATTTGATTTACTAGTGTATTAAACAGAAATCCTACATTGAATGTGAGATTTGTATATAGTTTTCTTTTATTGAGCTTCATAACAGGTTTATTAAGCTAGCTTGAGTAAATAAATTGAAAAGCCTTATTTCTTTTAGTGCTCTGGATAAATTTATGTATTAGGAGAATTCTTTGGTCCATGACCATTTAAAAGCAATTGCTCATTAAACTATCCCTTCAGCCCTTCCTAGAAGTGGATTTTCTTTTATTTATTGTTAAAATGATAACTTTTTCATTATCTTTCCTGGTAATTCATTGAGATATCCAGGTAGATAATTCAGAATATCTACCTCTTTGGAGTCTATTTTAATACTTTATATGTTTATATATATAAACATACATATATGTATTTATTGTTTACATGTTTATATATAGAAAAATAATCTTTTCCAAATTTATTTTTGTTGAACCTTATGTGGTATGTCTTATGTTTTCATCTCTCTTCTGTCATCATTTTTTGTTGTGGTAAAAATATATATACAGTTAGGTTTACCATCTTAACCATTTTCACGTGTTCAGTTCAGCAGTGTCAAATATATTCACATTATTACACAACAGATCTCTAGAACTTTTCATCTTGCAACACTTAAATTCCACATGAAATGAATGCTAAGTTCCCCTCCCCCTACTCCTTAGAAATCATTCTTCTACTTTCAGTTTCTATGATTTTGACTACCCTAAATACTTCATATGAATAGAATCATACAGTATTTGTCCTTTTATTACTGGCTTATTTCACTTAGCATAGTGTTCTCAAGATTCAACATCATATTAGAATTTTCTTCATTTTTAAAACAGAATAATATTTCACTGTATGTATATGCCACGTTTTCTATATCTATTCATCTGTCAATGGACATTTAAGTTGCTTCTACCTCTTGGGAACTGTGAATAATGCAATGAACAGGAGTATGTAAATATCTCCTCAAGATTCTGTTTTGTATAATTTTGGATAAATACCTGGAAGTGAACTGCAGGGTCATATGCTAATTCAATTTTTAATTTCTTAAGGAACTACCATATCATCTACCGTAACTAATGCACCATTTGATATTCCCACTAACAGTGCACATGAGTTCCAACTCCTCTGTATTATTGCCTTTTTTTTTTTTTATTCTTGCCATTCTTGCCAAGACTTGTTACTTTCAATTTTTTTGAAAGTGGTCATCCTGGTGAATGAGAGGCAACATCTCATAATGGTTTTTAATTACATTCCCCCAATCATTAGTGATGTTGAACATTTTTCATATGTTTATTGGCTATTTAATATACATTCTATGGAAAAAATGTCTAGTCAAGAGATTTGCCCATTTTTAACTGGGTTGTTGTTGCTGTGGTTGAGTGGTAGAAGTTTCTTATGTATTCTGCATAATAACCCCTTATCATATATGAGATTTGTAATTATTTTCTTCCATTCTGTATGTTGCCTTTCACTGTCAATTACTTCCTTTGATGTGCAGAAGTTTTAAAGTATGATATAGTTCCATTTATTTTTCATTTTGTTGTCTCTGCTTTTAGTGTTATATCCTAGAAATCACTGCCAAACCCAATATCCTGAAGATTTTTTCTTATGTCTTCATCTAGGAGGTTTTATAGTTTTAGGTCTTACTTTTAGGTCTTTAATCCATTTTGAGTTAAGTTTTGTATATTGTGTACTATAAGGGTCCAACTTCTTTCTTTGGCATGTGGATATCTAGTTTTCCCAACACCAGTTCCTTTCCCCATTGTTTAGTCTGAGACATTTGTTGAGATCATTTTACCATACACATAAGGGTTTATTTCTGGGCTCTGCTTTATTGGTGTGTGTGTGTGTGTGTGTGTGTGTGTGTGTGTGTGTGTGTGTGTGTGTGTGTGTGTGTGTATCTTAATGCCAGTATCACATCATCTTAATTACTGTTGATTTGCAGTATGTTTTGAAGTCAGGAAGTGGGTTGTTCCAACTTTGTTCTTTTTTAAAAAATATTGATTTGCTACTTGGGATCCTGTGAGGTTTCATATTAATTTTAGGACATGATCCTTTTTTTTTTTCTGTTTTTGCAAAAAATGTCATTGGGGTTTTGATAGAGCTTACACTGAATCTGTAGATCACTTTGGGTAATATGGACATTTTAACAATATTATGTCTTCTTATCCACAGGCATGAGATATCTTTCCATTTATTTGTACCTTCATTGTTCTCTTTTAGCATTTGTTTTTATTAGTTTTCATTGTACAAGTCTTTCTTCTCCCTGGTGAAATTTATTCCTAAGCATCTTATCCTTTTTGATCCTGTAATAAATAGGATTGTTTTCTTAATTTCCTTTTCAGTTTAATCATTATTAGTGTATAGAAAGAAACTGATTTTTATGCATTTATTTTCGATCCTGCAACTTTGCTGAAATTGTTTATTAGTTTTAACAGATTTTTTTTATGTGTGGAATCTTTAGGGCTTTCTACATCTAAGTCATGTCATCTGTGAATACAGATCACCTTTTTTCTAATATGGATGTCTTTTATTTCTTTTTCTTGTCCAGTTGTATTGACTAGGACTTGCAGTAGTATGTTGAACAAAAGTGGCAAGAATGGGCATCCTTGTCTTGCTCCTGATTTAAAGGAAAAGCCTGAGGTTTTTTTCACTGTTCATTATAATGTTAACTGTGGGGTTGTCCTATATATCGCCTTTATTACATTGAGGTATATTTCCCTATATTGAGCTTATTGGGAGTTTTTATCATGCAAATTAGTTGAATTTTGTCAAATGTCTTTTCTGCATCAAATGTGATGATCATGTGACTTTTTTCCTTCACTCTATTATTTTAGTATATTACATTGATTCATTTTTATATGTTGAACTATCCCTATGTTCCAGGCAGAAATCCCACTTGGTTCATAGGGTATGATCCTTTAAATGAACTATTGAATTTAGTTTTCTGATATTCTGATTAGGATTTTTACATGAACATTCATCAGGAATTTGATCTCTGGTTTTCTTTTTTGTATATTCATTTGGTTTTGATATCAGGGTAATTCTAGCCTCACAGAATGAGGGGATGTGTTACCTCCTCTTCAGTTCTTTGGAAGAGTTTGAGGGGGATAAGTATTAATTATTCTCTAAATGTTTGATAAAATTCTCCAGTGAAGCCATTTGGTCCTGAGCTTTACTTTTCTTTCTTGGGAGGTGTTTTGTTTTTGTTTTGTTTTGTTTTGTTTTTTCTGCTTTACTATCCATAGCTTTAGGTCTGTTCAGAGTTTTATTTCTTCATGATTCAGTCTTGGTAGGCTTGTGTTTCTAAGAATTTATTCATGTCTTCTAAGTTATTCATTTAATTGATATATATTTGTCCACAGTAGTCTCACAATTCTTTTCATTTTGTGACATCTGTTGCTGTAGTCCCTCTTCCATTTCTATTTTTAGTTATTTGACTATTTTTTAGGTAAGATTTTTTCAATTTTGATTTTTATTAAAAACTCTTAATATCATTGATTTTTCTATTTTTTTTTAATTCTCCATCTCTGCTGTAATTATTATTAACTTCTGTTAACTTTGGGTTTAGTTATTTTCTACTTTTTTGACATGTAAGGTTAACTTGTTGATTGGTGATCCTTCTTTTTTAATGTGTTTACTGCTATAAACTTCCCTTTTAGTATTTCTTTCATTGCATCCCATAAGTTTTGGTATATTGTGCTGTTATTTTCATTTTCTTCAGATACTTTTAAAATTCCCTTGTGATTTTTTTCTTTTACCTAATGGTTATTTAAGAGAATTCTTCTGTTCCTCCTGTTATTGATTTCTAACTTCATCCTGTTGTGGTCAGAGAACATAATCTGTATGATTTCAGTTTTCTTAAATTTGTTGGGATTCGTTTTGTAGCCTGATGTGGTCTATTTTAGAGAATGTTCCATGTTCACTTCAAAAGGATTTGTATTCTGCTATTGTTGGGTAGAATATTTTGTATATTTCTCAGGTCCAATTGGTCTATAATATTATGCAAGTCTTCTCTCTGGTTTTTCTATCCATAAGTGAAAGTGGAGCACTGAAATCTCCTTTATTATTGCTCTGTTCTCTATTTCTCCCATGGGTCCTGTCAATGTTTGCATCATATATTTGGGAACTCTAATGTTTGGTGTATACATATTTATAATTGCTGTATCTTCCCAATAAATCAATTCATTTATCATTATATAATCTTATTTGAGTCTTGTGGCCATTTCTGTCTTCATGTCTACTTTGTCTGATACAACTATGGACACTCCTGCTCTCTTTAGGTTTCCATTTTCATCAAACAACCCGTTCTACACTTTCTCTTTAGCTTATATATGTCCTTAGATCTAAAGTGAATCTCTTATAGACAACATATAGTTGGATCTTGTTCTTTTAAAATTCATTCAACTAATCTATATCTTTTAATTGGTGCATTTACTCTATTTATATTTAAAGTAATTTGTTCCTAGGTATCTTATGGTTTTTGGAGCTGTTGTAATTGGAATTTATTCCTTAATTTCTCTTTCTTCAGTTACATTGTTAGTGTATGGAAATGCAACTGACTTCTGTGCATTGATTTTGTATCCTGCCATGTTGCTGAATTGCTGTAGGAGTTCTAATAACTTGGGGGTGGAGTAACTGGAGGTGATTATGCTAAGTGAAATATGTCAAGCAGAGAAAGACAATTATCATATGGTTTCACTCATATGTGGAACATGAGGAATAGCATGGAGGACCACAGGGGAAGGGAGGGAAAACTGAATGGGAAGAAATCAGACAGGAGGGCGCCTGGGTGGCTCAGTGGGTTAAAGCCTCTGCTTTCGGCTCAGGTCATGATCTCAGCGTCCTGGGATCGAGGCCCGCATCGGGCTCTCTGCTCGGCAGGGAGCCTGCTTCCTCCTCTCCCTGTCTCTCTGCCTGCCTCTCTGCCTACTTGTAATCTCTCTCTCTGTGTCGAATAAATAAATAAAATCTTTAAAAAAAAAAAAAGAAATCAGACAGGAAGACAAACAATGAGAAACTCTGGATTCTGGGAACCAAACTGAGGGTTACAGAAGGGTGGGGGTGTGGAGGGCTGGGTAACCAGGTAATGGGTATTAAGGAGGGCACGTGTTGGGATAAGCACTGGGTGTTATATGCAACTAATGAATCATGGAACACTACAACAAAAACTTATAATATGCTATATGCTGGCTAACTGAACATAATAAAAAAATAAAAATAAATTTTAAAAAGTAATTTGTGATAGAGGACTTCCTATTGACATTTTAATTGCTTTCTGTATGTCTTAAGGCTTTCCTGTGCTCCCTCTCTTCCCTTGCTGCCTTCTTTTGTATTTCATTGATTTTTGCAGTGATATGTTTTTATTCTTTTCTTATTTCCCTTTGTGTATATTCTATAGATAATTTCTTTGTGATAACTACTGCAGTTACTTAAGATATCTTAAAGTTATAACAATCTGTTTTAAATTGATAAAAACTTAGCTTCATTTCCATATAAAAACTGTAATACTTTCCATCCTGCCATACCCTTTTTTGTTATTGATAGAACAAATGATCTTTTTGTATTGCACTATATTAACAGAGACTTATAATTTCTTTTTAATGCTTTTATAAAAAATTCTCTATCAGATTTAAAAGTTATTTATACACCTTTATATCTTTGGTATTATATCTATAAAGTCATTGCCATAGTCAAGGTCATTTGGTTTTCTCCTATGTTATCTTCTAGGATTTTAAGGCATTTAAATCTATGATCTATTTTGATATAATTTTTGTATCTAGTTTTTCTTTTCTGTTCTTTTTTTTTTTTTTGCATTTGGATGTCTATGTGTTTCAGCACCATTTGTTGAAAAAACTATCCTTGCTCCATTGTATTGCTTTTGCTCCTTTGTCAAAGTTCCATTGGCTATATTATTAAAGTTCCATTTGTCTATTTTTCTATAATTTTTACCAAGACCACACTGTCTTGATTACTGTACTTAATAAGTTTGAAGTCAAGTGGTGGCAGTCCTGCAACTTTTTTCTTCCCAGTCAATATTGTGTTGGCTATTCTGGGTCTTTTGCCTTTGTAGAAATACTTTAGAATCAATTTGACAATGTCCACAAAATAACTTGTTAGGATTTTGATTGGAGTAGAACTGAATCTATAGGTCAAGTTGGAAAGAGCTGACATCCTGACAATATTGAGACTTTAAATACACAGACATGAAATAATTCTCCATTTTTTTTAAATCTCTGGTTTCTTTCATCAAAGTCTTGTAGTTTTTTTCTCAAACAGACCTGATACATATCTTCTTAAATTTGTACCTAACAATTTCATATTGAGGGGTGCTAATGTAAATGGTATTGTGTGTTTAAGTTCAAATTCCACTTATTCATTGCAATTATTTGGAAAGTGATTGGCTTTTATATTAACCTTATATCTTACAACTTTAGTGTAATTGTTGCAGGAGATTTTCATCAATCTTTTGGATTTTTTTTTTCATAGACCATCATGTCATATGTAAACAAAGACAGTTTTATTTCTTTCTTCCCAATTTGTATACCTTTTATTTCCTTTTCTGGTCTTATTGCAATAGCTAGGAATTCTAGTCCACTATGAAATAAGTAGTGAGAAGAAATATTCTTGTCTGGTTCCTGATCTTATTTGGAAAGCTTCTAGTTTTTCATCATTAAGTATGATATTAACCGTAGGTTTTTGTAGGCATTCTTTATCAAGTTAAGGAAATTCTCTATTCCCATTTCTTTGAGAGTTTTTATCATGAATGGGCATTGGACTTTGTCAAATGCTTTTTTTCTGCTATAAATAGGCCTTCAGTAATGTGGTGGTTAGTTGTGAGGGGAGGGGAAATATTCTATAGTCCTATGAGTAGATCTCAATCTTTTAGTTACCTATGGACTATGAACTTCTCAATTTTTTTTTTTCCTCCTCCTGTTAGGTGGGACAGGATGGCTAGAGTGGGCTGGAGCTGGGTGTTGCCCTTCCTTTACATCATTAGGGTCTGATAAAACACCAGTAGAGTAGGATCTGGTTAGTTTCTCCTGAACTAATGAGTGAATGAATGAATGAATGAGTTTCTCCTTGTTAAGAAGAAGAGTGTTCTGATGTATTTCAAAATGGTTCTTTCCCCCACCTCCTTCAAGAAGCACTTCCAGAAGTGTGTTTCCAGAAGCACACTATGATTTTTCTCCAATATTTACTTTGAAAACCTGGCTGATTTCCTGGAGGTAAAACCCTCAAAAGTGAGTGGAGGTTTCTGCTAAGGCATGTTGGATTCTCTGTAATTGCCTATCTAACTCTCCAATTTGTAGGATGGTGGTTTGCCCTGTGAACTCACTTCATTCACAGATCTAAAAAGAGTTGTTGATTTTTCAGTTTATTTAGCTTTTTATTTGTTGTTTGGATGGAATGGCAGTTTCCAACCTCTTTTTATGTGGAATTAGAAACCAGAATTTTTTTATGTTATTTTTTTCCTTTTAATTTTGTATTTTTTTCTCTTTACAATTCTCAGAAGTATATCTATACTATTATTATTGTTGTGATTATTCAGTGAGACTTCAATACAAAGTTTTATGTAAAATGTTAGTATGGCCCTTTACACTAGGGTAAGAAGTCAACACTGCTTTATTTAAAAATGTTTATAACCTTCACTTGCTGAGTCATACTCAACCTTTCTCTCCTAATTGCAAAGTAGCAATTATGCTATCTCATGGTCGTTTGTTGAGCTCTTGGTACTGGATGGTAAAAGGATCCATAGGCCATAATGCTCAGTAAAACTCTGATCCTTATGCATTTAGGTGTCTTAGATAATGAGAATTTGGAAGGACTCTTTCCTTCAAATTTCTCTGATTTTAAAAGTATAGAGAAGTGGTATCGTAGTAGAATACAGTTTTTCCCTCATAAAACTTGGAATCAGCCAGATTGGGTTTCTCCTCCTTTTAAACCTATTCCAGTACTTCTTATAGACCATGGCAATAGTAAAATGCATCTTGTTATTGGCAATGAGAAACATCTTTTAGATGCATTGATTATTGTTTTCTGCATTTTAATATATTCATTTTTGCTTTTATCTCTTTTTTTCTTCTTGTCTTTGAATTTATATTCAGTATTACATCTTGGAGTACTTTTTTCTTTTATAATCAATGTCCCTGACTTCCAGTAGCACCCAAAAAGGTGATATTTCTCTGAGATCCTTTATTCAAGTGTTGTAGCTGGAAATGAATCCAAAAGAAGAAAACAAGTGAAGGAAATACTATGTATGGGAATCACCATCTTCTCCTTTTGCTACGGGTTGTCAGGCAATGGGAGACACTATCATGAGAATTTATAGTGAGTCCAATAAGGTAGTCTATATGGATATTGATAATATGTCATTTATTTACTTCTCCATCCCCTTAAAATTAGGTGTGGCCATATAGCTGGCTTTGGCCAATGACATGTGATCAGAATTTATAGTGATATTTGTCTGTTTTAGGTGGATTTTTGAAAGCCTATCCATGATTTTCCACTTATTCTTTACCCTTCTGAGAGACTGTGGAAGGCCATGTCAAGATGTAGCCTCTGTCTGCCAGGTTCCTGAGTGATAACAATGAGCAGATGTCCTCTGCATGCTTATGCTGGAGATATAGTGTTAATAATAAATAAACATTTACTTTGTCAAGTGACTGATATTTTGGAGTTGGTTGCTATTGCAGCTTATCTTAGCCTATCCTGATACACCGTCCTTCGTCATTTGAGAATGTAAACTTCAGTACATCTGATGAATCTCCTGAGCTTCCTAGATCTAACTAGATGGTTTCCAATTCATTGTACTCTTTCTGGGTTTTTTTTGTGTGTATTATATTCTTAGCTAGATCATAAGATATATCAAGTCTTATTTTACATAATAGTTTAGTGATTGAAAGTGTAGGTTCCAAAGCCAATCTGCCTGATTTCACATACTAGATGTGCTACTCAACAGCTGGGAAAGTTACAGAGTCACCCTATTCCTCCATTTTCTCATCTGTGAAATGAAGAGAACAATTTTACTTACCTCCTGGGGTTTTTCTGAGGATTAAATGAATTATTATATATATATAATACTCAAAATAGTGTGTCGTACAAAGGAAGAACTTACCAAATGTTTGTTATCACATATTTTTTATCTATCCACTGTCCTTAACTGAATTTCTTACATGTATTTGGTCCTATTTTTTGATTGAGCAAATATGCCCTGACTCTAATTTAAGGTGAGTTCATGGATGAATTATTATTATTTTAAATCAAGCTTTGGAAAAAAATAATAAATCAAGCTTTGGAAGTTTCAAACAACCCTGTTCAAATAATCCTTAATGCTTAGGTAGGATATTATGTAAGTTGTAGGGAGGCAGCAAAAGAAAAGAGAGTGAGCAGAACCTGTATTGAAACACTTGGATTATTCTTCCGTTGGCCTCTTAGTGTCTGAGCATCAGCCAATGCAGGTCTGCCTGGACAGGAGCCATATCCCAGATCTCAAATTTTTCTCAGTTTAATTGTTTCTATTCTTGACTTTGTACCCACAAATCTTGACCTGAATATTCTGCTTCAAATCCAACATTTCTATTTGGATATCTTATGTCAAAGGCATCTCAGCTTAATGTGTTGAGGTTGTTCTGAAGATCTCTCTGTCAAACCCACTCTGGACTCATTTTCCCTATCTTACCCAATGGTGCCAACATTCATCCAAATTCACATGGTAGGAGTGAAGAATCATCTTCATTCCTTCTCTCTCTCTTATGCTCCATATCCTCAATTCACTGGAGTCAGATTAACCTCCAAAAAACCTCTTGAGTCTACTTTTCTTTATCTCTGCTGCTAACAAGGGGTCATTACCTCTCTTGGACAATGCTATAGCCTCCCACTTTGCCTACCTGCCTCTACTCATAGCTCCTTCTATATTGCTCTTCATCTGTAGTGGAATGATTGTATTGATATATTGTTTCAGTGATATCATCAGATCCCTTCTTGCAATTTCCAAAGGCTCTCCAGGTAAAGAATAAAGTCCTGAATATAGTCCTTAAGGCACTATATAATCTTGTCCCTGTCTGATTCAGGGACCTCCTCTTGTGCCCATCTCCCTGATTCCCAGCATTTTTTAGTTCCTGAACTTGTCCTTCTCTAACTCACTTTTAACATTTGCAAAAGAATACTCGGTGCTATTTGTTTAATGAAATCTTCTCATCTTTTGGGTCTGTAGCTGAAGCACTCCTTCCTCAAAGGACACTCCCTGACTTCTCTAGTTTTCACCCACTAATTTCAGTCTTAGATATTTACTTTTTGATTAGGCATTTGATGCATTTGAGGTAGCCTGCAATATTTGATCCAAAACCAAGAAAAATATTGCATTTTATTATTGCACAAAAACCAGGTGATGTACAAAGAGGTTATTCACTGTACTGCCCACACCTTAGCTGGGTATCTCTGAATTCCATTCTAAGGTCTCCCTTCCTTTGCTTCCATCCCATCAAAACACCATCTGTTATAAACCCAGCCTGCTCTGTGCTTCTGTCCCCATGGACATAAGACAGTAGAAGCTCCTTGGTTTTGTTGTAGGAGGAAGTTCTAGTTCTTCCAAGTTTTTCAGAGGAAATCATTTATAAAAGAAACAATATTTCTCTTCCTAATGTTGGCCACTATTTATGCCATAACTTTGTCTCTATGCTCTTTTTCTATATTACCAATATATTCTCTTACAAATAAAAAAAAAATGACTGAGTTGGGGAGCAGTGAAGATGGGAATGTAAAAGAAAGGAAGGAGTCAAGTGAGAAAGAAAAAAGGCCCCGCCCTTCTAAATACACTTACTATAGCCTTTAATTGTTTATCTGAAAACAGTTTGCCTTCCCCACTACACTAGAAGACAAGGATCCTCTCTATTTTTCTCACCACTGTGTATCTAGTATATAGCACAGTGCCCGATAATAATACTCCTTCAAGTGGCTTAGTAAATATGGAATGACTTCTCTGCACCACAATTGACTGTGATCCAAATTGAACATCTCACAACTTGCCCTTTTAAAGAAACATTTTTCTTAAAAACAGGTAATTAAAAGAAGTGCATATCTTATTATCTAAATTAATTTGTTTGTGATTTGTACTGTAAAGAGACACTGGAACAGTATTATTTATTTTTATTAATTCATACTTTAATGCTTATATATTTATAAGTGGTGGAACAAAAGTTTTATTTTCCCAATCGTATGCATTTCTCTGATACTTTACTTATGTATTGACAAATTAGGTCATTTTTTATTATGATTACTAGACACTCATGTTTGAGAGTGCATTTTGTGCTGTGATTCTGGGGAATAACAAATTAGGAAACAAAATGTGCAGCTCGTCCTTTCTGACATCTAGTCTATGGTGACTGACAGTTTAATAGGAAATTCTGGCAGGGCTTGCCCTGGATCACAGGACACATGTCACCTGCTTGGCTCAAACATCTAATATACTACTACAAAATGTAGATATTTACTTGAATTCACATCAATGGGCAAAGCTCGAAAATTCTGGGTCCTCCCCCTTTTGATTTTAATTTGGCAACTTCTATTCTTACACAATGGTAAAATGTGTCCTTGCATAGCTGCAAGTTTTTCAATTTCTCCCTATATCCACTCGACTTGAGAAAAATATAATTGGGTATGAGTTTGCAATTGTGTTTTTTGCTTTAGAATCTTCTGTTTTCTGTATTTGACTTGATTAAGATCTTACTAGAATGAAACAAAAAAATAGGAAGAATAAGGGAAAAAACATATAAAGCAATATTAATAATACACATTGTCTTGGTTAGGCAAGGCTGGTATCAGGAGATTTGCTTAATTCCAATTTTCTGGTTTATTTTTGTTTTGTTTTGTTTTGTTTTGTTTTTGATATATTTGATAATGACAAAAACACCTGACTATCAATATTAACACAATCAGTAAAATACTTTTTTGCTATGACTTACTATCTTTTTTCTGTAAGAAAAAGTAAAAATGATGCTGTCATCCTAATCTCAATGTTTGAACTAGGACTTTGTCTTTTAATTAAATAGTGAAAGATATCTTTATTATGTTAAGCAACACTAACGTTAGATTTTTTTTAAACCTTTGAGTAAATATGACTGCAGTTTAGAATTTTATGTTATTAATTTTTCCTTCAACTCTTCTCATCCATTTAATAAAAATGGTCAGCTATAAGAACCATACTTAAACTAGCATTAATTTTTGTTTATTAAAGCCAAATACATAAATCAGATTGTAAGAATTGCAACTCTATTTTCGATATTTTTAAGAAATGTTACTGTTTAAGGGAAATTAAAAATCAAATAACTAATTATGTATTATTCTTTAATAGAAAGTAATTATCACCCATAATTTTACTACCCAGAAATAACCACTGTTAACGTCTTTGTGTACATTCTTCCAAACATGCACATGCATGCTGGTACACACATACACCCACACAACCTTACAAATAGAACTTCATACTATATAACCTGCATTTACACTTAAATCTGTATGATTGACATCTTTTAATTTATTTAAATTCTCTTAGCAATATTAATGTGGAAAAATTCTATTAGTGGATATTCTATAATTAATTTCACTGATTCCCTATTCTTTGAAGTTTGAACATTTTTGATGTTCTATTACTGAAAATAACGGATCAAGTTATTTTGCATATATTTCAGCTTTCTATTTTTAACCAAATATTTGTTCTCCAACATTTAGAAAGCTCTGGGCATTTTTGATGGAAGAAGAGAGTGTTTGTCAGAGACTGAAATCCCCTAGGAGAAAAAGTATCCCAAGGATAAAGGGAGTGAAGCAGAGTGGCAGGGTCCAGTTAAGAACAAATGTTTCTTTCTTTTTTTTTTTTTAAAGATTTTATTTATTTATTTCACAGAGGGAGAGAGATCACAAGGAGGCAGAGAGGCAGGCGGGGGCNNAGGCAGGCGGGGGCGGGGGGGCGGGAAGCAGGCTCCCCTCTGAGCAGGGAGCCCGACGCGGGCCTCGATCCCAGGACCCTAAGATCATGCCCTGAGCCGAAAGCAGAGGCTTTAACCCATTGAGCCACCCAGGCACCCAAGAACAAATGTTTCTGATGTAAACGGGAATCAGAGTAAATTCAGTTCTTTAGATTTAAATATTTCCCCTGGTACATACCATGGATTCTGTGTTTAATTCTAGGGAGGAGGTGTTAGCAAAAAATACAAGTATTATTTTTACTAAAACTCATCAGGCAAAGCAACACTGCTGGATAACCACAGGGGCTGAGTATAGGTAAGTAGGGGAGGAAGACATTCTTTGAATTTTTTTTCAGAGAACATCATTATTGTGGGGAGAGGAAAACTCCAGAGTCTAGAAGGCAGTTTTGATGCTCATCACCTCAGTACCTCAGCAGTGCGTGGTAAATGGCAGCAATGCCCAGAGACAGGTAGTTCATCAAAGTATCTGGAATCATATCAAAGCTTCTCTCCAATTACATTCTCAGAGTGTTGAGCACTTAGAAATAAACATAAATCAAGAAGAAGGATCAGGAAGGGAAGAGTGTAACCTGTCCGAGTGGAAGTGGATACAACTTCAGTACAGCTTTCCAAAATTTTTAAATTTGTTGCACTTATAAAAGAGGTTTAAAATATGTCTTTATTATTTTAAAGCTAATTATAAACTGACCATCTAGCTCTGACTATCCAGATTAAGAGACAGAACATTATTTGTACCTTACAGCTTCCTGTGTATCTTTTCCACTCCAATTCTGAGGGTTGACCACAATCATGAATTTTCTGTTTTCCATGTTCACACTCCTTTTTATAGGTTTTAGCACTTATGTAGGTATTCCTAAGCAATATATTATTTGATTTTGCTCTATTTTTGCTTTAAAATCTCTTACTATATTATTCTGAGATATAGTTCTTTTGTTTAACAATGTTTAAAATTTATGCATGAACATCTTTTTAAGGTTAAGCCAGATTGATGCATATACTAGCAGTCCATTCACTTTTCCATTGAACAAATATTCAAGCTAATCATTCTACTATTGGTGGTAATTTAATCATTTCAAGTTTTTTGTTTTTATTGACATTGCTGCTATGGACATTCTTATACATGTCACCTGATAATATCTGCATGATTTTTTTCCTCTGGCATAGACTTATGAGATGCAATATGCTTTTTCTTTCTTTCTTTTTTTTAAGATTTATTTTATTTTAGGGAAAGTGCAAGAGTGAGAGAGAGAGAAGGAGAGAAAGTGCATGAGCAGCAGGGGTAGGGGGAGAGGAAGAAAGAATCTCAAGCAGACTCTGCACTGAGCATGGTGCCCAATGTGGGGCTCAATCTCACAACCCTGAATCACAACCTGAGCTTAAACCAAGAGTCAAATGCTCAACTGACAACCCCACCCAGGAAACCCAATGTGATACTTTTTTCTAAAGACTATATCTCTAAGTGGAATTACTGGCTTTCATAGCATGAACATACTCAACTTTAGTACATAATAATCAAATGTTATTTAGAATGGTTATAGTAATTTGCACATTTATTAGTAATGTGCGGTTCTCATTTCTTCACATTTTTGCCAACACCTGTATTATTGATTTTGTCAATATGGAGATTATCTTGAAAAGATAGACTACTTTTGGATTTATTGATCCTTTCTATGTTTAATTTTTACTCCACTAATTTTTAACTATGATCTCTCTTTCCTGTTACCCTTTTTAAAATTTATTTTGAAGTAATTTTTATAATTTCATATATTAGATGCTATTTACAAATTTTGAAACTTTTTTGTTTATAACATGAGGTTTAAGGGCATACACATTTTTAAAGTACTGTTTTAATTGCATGCCACTATTTTATATATATGCATATGATATTTTATATATATTTATAAATATATATAAATATATATTTACATATTCTATAATATATATTTTATATTTTATATAAACATATTCATTATATATCATATATATTTAATATACATTATACATTTTATATTATATATAGCATATTATATATAATGTAAAATTATATATAATACATATGAAGCTATATAAATATATTTATAAAATATGGTATCCATATATATATTTATAGATATATATATAAAATATGGTAATATGTTAGATTTACTCAATTCTATTCTCTAGGTCACTAACCCCTCAATTTTTTTTTCTCTTCACTGGATTGCATTGTGACTATATCTTCAGACCTATCTTCTAGTTCATGAATTTTTTTCTTCATCTATTGTGTTTAATGTGATTCAGTTCTGGAAAGTCAGTTTTGTTATTTTTCAAAGACATCTGTTTACTTTTTGTTCTCTGCTCATATTTTTAAGTTTTTATATTACCTTAAAATATATTAAACATCGGGTGCCTGGGTGGCTCAGTGGGTTAAAGCCTCTGCTTTCGGCTCAGGTCATGATCTCAGCGTCCTGGGATCAAGGCCCACGTCAGGCTCTCTGCTCAGCAGGGAGCCTGCTTCCTCCTCTCCCTGTCTCTCTGCCTGCCTCTCTCCCTACTTGTAATCTCTCTCTCTGTGTCAAATAAATAAATAAAATCTTTAAAAAAATATATATATATATTAAACATCATTATTTAAGATCTATAACTGAAAATATTTATATCTGAAATTTTTGTGTTCCTATTTGTATTACTATTGTTTTCTCTGGTTCTCCCTCACTATATTTTATTTCCTTGTATGTTTTTGTAATTTCTAAATTATGACTGCTCATTTCCTTTGGAAGCTTATATAACAGAATTCCTTAATGCCTAGATTTAAATTCAGGATTAACATTTACTTCTAATCATCTCCTGTAGTACTACCTATTTTGCTTAACTAACTTATCTATTTGAGAATTTCAGACTATATAAGTTAAGATAAAAAACCTACATGGTACAGACTTGCATTCAGGAATTCTTAGAAGAGATTATTTGTTTTTATTCCAGTAAGTGCCAAGTGTGAGAGAAACAATTTTCCTTATTGTGCTCTTCTCTTTTTTTTTTTTTTAATTTATTTTTCTTCCTTACATAGCAGATGCAGTTAGCTCTTTTTTCAAGAGTGTCCTATTGTATTTCCCTTTGTGGCAAAGCCCTACATTTTTTCTTTTGTTTTGTTTTCCCTCTATGCCCAATGCATTAGTCAAAGCAAAATTCAATATTTCTAGAGTACAGAATAATTCCTTATAGTGAAATCTGGCTTTAAGTCTAGTTTATCTAAAGTTCATATTTTTATTTTGTTTTTAAGGTCTGTGGGTTTCTCATTTTTATGGCAGCTTGGCAATGCATTAAAAACTATAATTTTTACAATAATTCACTCAGTATCACTGTGTTAGTTATCTATGGCTGCATAACAATATTATCACAGACAGTGGATTAAAACAACACACATTTATTATCTCACAATTATTGTAGGTCATGAGAAAGTTGGTTTAGCTGGGTCCCCTACAGTGCTGCAAACAAGGTGTCAACTAGGGACAGTTCTCATCTGAAGGCTTAACCAGGGAAAGATCCACTTCTAAGCTCCTGCAGCCATTAGCAAGATTCAGGTCTTTGAGTGACATAGAACTGAGGGCTTCAGTTTCTTATTGATTGTCCCTTGGAAGCTGACTTCACTTCCTAGCTGATTTTTGGCCTGGAGACTGCGTTCAGTTCCTTGCCTCATGGATCTCCCCTGCATAGCCACTTAGTTCATTCAAACCAGCAAAGGAAAGAGACTCCTAGCAAAATGAAAGATACAGTCTTGTATAACATAATCACAGAAGTGACTTGCCATATTCTACGGGATAAGGAGCAAACCACAGACTCTGTCCACACAGGGTATAAGTATCAGGAAGCAGGGACCACCACAGTATCTTTTTAGTTGTTTCAGTCAGGGAAGCTGTTCGGAGTGATACAGTGTTCTAGAAAGGAAGTTGGTATGAGATACACTTGAAAAATCTGCAGAATAACTGAGGGTGAGTGATGAGACTTGAAGAAAGCTAAAAAGGTGGAATAAAGTGAGGGAAGCAACCACATTTAAAACCTCCAGTTTGATTTGGCCTTGAGCAGTGTAAATGTCAAGTGAAAATGCAGTTATACATTCATTGTTCAAATTGTGCTACTCTCTTTATGGAGTTCCTGTGCCAACTTCCTTCTTTCCCTTCTTGAACCTAATCCATTGTTACAATCATGTAAGTCATGGTTTTTACAAGATTTTCAAATGGTCGGTTTCCTACATGTGCAGAGAAAACACTGCAAAGCCTCAGCTGCTCATTTCTCCTCTGTCACTTTCACTCATGGGCAAAGTTCTTTATCATGCATCAGCCCCTTGCCAGCAGTGGAGACTGCATTTATACTGATAATTCAGGCAAAAACAGGAGCATGACCAACCTAATTCCCTTTGCCTCAACTGTGTATGATTTTAGCCAAGTAATTTATATTGGTCAAAATAACCAAAAATCACTATTTATCCTTGGGTATATTTACACAGCTTAAAAATAAAACCAGCAAACCCAATAATTCCTATGTTAATGGTTCTACTCCTAGAGGTAAGCTTTAGACTTAGATTTTCCCAGTGAGACATCCTTGGCAAAATGATAAAGACAGTAACATTTACCTTGTGTTCTATTTCTTTTTGCAACATCCCTGTATCCCATTTTTCTTTGCCTCTGAGTCACTCATGCTTTTTTTTTTTTTCAACAGTGTAAAGTCACTGGACCCCCTGTCATGAGTTACCTCTAGAACTTTAATTCCCACTAAGGTGTTAGCTGAAAATAAGACAAAGTGTCATTGCTTCCATTGCATTTAACCAAAAATAAAAAATGAATGTTTTTTAATAAAAAAATTTAAAAAAATATGAATTCCTGGGAGGGAAAAGTATTACTTTTCTGAGCTGCTTATACCAACTTAATGTTTTTATGAAACCAGTGCTAATAACAATAGCTGATGATTGGAGGGTACTCACAATGTGCTAGTCACTGAGCCAAACTCTGTATAGTTTATTTCAATAAATACTTAGAAATGAATGATGAAGTAAGTACTCATCCTCATTTCACAGGTTAGGTAATTTAAGCTTAGAGAAGTAAGTAACTTGGCCAAAGTCACACAGCTAGTAAGTGAAAGAACTAGATGGGAAACAGACTCTAAAAAACGTGTTATCTTCTATTGATGGTAAGTAATATTTTACGATTGGCCATATAGAGTGGGAAGTTTGTATCAGTACTTTGAAATCTTGTTCCAGATTTTTCCCTGATTAACCATTTAAACTTAGTCAAGTCGTTTATACTTTCTCAGCCCTAGTTTCCCCTAGCGCTAAAGGAGAGAAGGAAGTAAGTGAACCATGAGTTTCTTCTTTCATACATAATTCTAGCATATACTGTTATAAATTACCTTTGGTATGGCAGGTGTCAACTCTAAAATACAGGGCTGCACTTCTAAATTCATGCACAGAAATGAGAAAGTGATCATTACCTTATTGAATTGAGAGCAAGATCAAAATCTCCCATTTAGGAGAGTATTTCTTTGGCGTCTGTGAACATGCCAATTGCTATTATTGCCCATACATTTTGAATTGTTTGGTTTCTTAACCGTTAATTAAAATGCAATTTCATTTGCATAATATAAGACTAGTGTGGTAATTAACACTCTTCTTACTAATTGCCACCTAATTAACCCGCTTTAGGTGTCTTGGTGTCAGTGCGGCATCTAAATATCATCTTCCTACCTTAGTTGATTCGTAGGGCTGTGATTACCTTTTATGGCTTATAAAATTTAAAATTAATTGCATTGCAGCTTGAGCTGTGGCTCAACCTTATATCTCAAAAAGGGCCTATTAGGTAATTGTTTGATAACTAATTAAGTTTAAGCCATCTCACTAAATCAACTTAAAATGCTCCTCTTATAAAATAGATTTAAAGGGTCACAAGAGACTCCTGAAAGATTAGCCTGAGTCAACCTTACTATTCAGATTGTCTCTTTATGGTTTTTCAAAAACATCCATCCATCATGGTTGAATTCCTGTCCTAGGGTTAGAAACCTCTTCTATCCCGTTTTAGAGGCAGAACTTTGACAAAGAAAAACTGTCTTATTTTGAACTGAATTTAATGACAACTTCAAGATTTGTTAATGCCCCAGTCTTCTTTTATGATCTGCTCTGGGCTGCTTGTTCCAGCAAGCCCACTTTTATCTCTTTACTATCCTCTCCCACAGAGGTCTAAGATCAAAGAACCAAGACATGGATCCACACCACCTAGGACTGGATTTTGGTTTGCTGGGTTATAGGTATCTTAAAATTTCACTGACTGAATATCGGTGCTGAGCTCTTTGAGCCCAGGGAGTTATCAGTTATCTCAGGCAATGCTGATAAATGTTATCAAAAGAGGAAATAATCCTTAATCCCTTGTATTAGAAAGAAATCATTTTAAAAGATGAGAGCATCATGAAATCAAACAAACTGTAACATGTTCAAATTCTAAAAGGTGAAGGTCACAGATGTAAACACAGCCCATCAAACTGAAGATGTCAGAACTATAACTTAATGTTCGAGTATTCCTCATACTCTGAAACCTTCATCAAAGTTCCTATTCTTTTTTCTGTTAGTAGGTGGTCATTTGGCTATTACATTTTGTTATGTAATTTTGATATAATTTTTTGTCTAATTTAATACAATATTCATTTCTAGGAATAAACTCTGTAAGCCTTTGTTGATTCACTGATTCAATACATGTTTATTTAGTACCATTATGTTTTGGAAATTGTGCTATTCTTTGAGGATGCAATGCTAAAAAATACATGCTCCCTTAACTCAAAGTTTTGGGGAAATACCAGGAATTCCAAGAATTAAACAAGTGACTATCAGCTATGTGAAAGCAAAAGTATAATGTGCTACTGAACCAGATAATGGGAGACTCATTTAAGATCTCACAGGTCCAGAGAGAAAGCTGACATGAGAAAATGTTATTTAAGCTGGGTTACAAGTATGAGCGTTAATAAAGTGGTGGGACTGTGGGTGGTGCTGGTTGTTGCTATAGGGTTGGCATAGGTTTTACAGGCAAAAGGAACATTAAGTCAACTCTCTGATGCACAGAGAGACTGTGCACAGGTGAAGAGCCTAGAAAAGCTCAATAAGACCTCAGAAAAGAGAGCAAGGAGTGATAAGAAGTGGATGTGGAGTGGTAGCCAGAAAGCCATGACACAGGGCCATCTAAGCCATGCTTGGACTTACCCCAAAGTGTTGGGACATCTTTGAAAAATTTTAATTCCACATTTAATATGGCTATACCTTTATCTTAAATGAATAGTCTGGGCTAGAAAGGGGTAACAGAGTAGACGGTGGGTAACCCCTGCTCACTCTTAGCTTCTAGTTATAGTCTTATCCCAAAAAGTTTGAATTATTGAAGTACATCTAAAACTGTAATGGGAGACAGTCAAGAAATGGGCAGTAGACATGAACAGACATTTCTCCAAAGAAGACATCCAAATGGCCAACAGACACATGAGAAAGTGCTCAACATCACTCGGCATCAGAGAAATACAAATTAAAACCACAGCGAGATACCACCTTACACCAGTCAGAATGGCTAAAATCAACAAGTCAGGAAATGACAGATGTTGGCGAGGTTGCGGAGAAAGGGGAACCCTCCTACACTGTTGGTGGGAATGCAAACTGGTGCAGCCACTCTGGAAAACAGTATGGAGATTCCTCAAAAAGTTGAAAATGGAGCTACCCTACGACCCAGCAATCGCACTACTGGGTATTTATCCTAAAGACACAAAGGTAGTGATCCTCAGGGGCACGTGCACCCGAATGTTTATAGCAGCAATGTCCACAATAGCCAAACTATGGAAAGAACCTAGATGTCCATCAACAGATGAATGGATAAAGAAGATGTGGTATATATATACAATGGAATATTATGCAGCTATCAAAAGAAACGAAATCTTGCCATTCGCAACGACATGGATGGAACTGGAGGGTATTATGCTGAGCGAAATAAGTCAATCAGAGAAAGACAATTATCATATGATCTCTCTGATATGAGGAACTTGAGGGGCAGGGTGGGGGGTTGTGGGGGGTAGGGAGGGAAAAATAATGAAACAAGATGGGATGGGGAAGGAGACAAACCATAAGAGACTTCTAATCTCATAAAACAAACTGAGGGTTACTGGGGGGTGGGAGGGTAGGGATAGGGTGGATGGGTTATGGACATTGGGGAGGGTTTGTGCTTTGGTGAATGCTGTGAAAGATGTAAGCCTGATGATTCACAGACCTGTACCCCTTGGGCAAATAATAAAAATAAAATTAAAAAAAAAACTGTAATGGGAGAGAAAGGTCATGCCAGTGTTGTAGTCATGAAACTATAACCAGAGGAAATGGAAGAGATTATTTTCAATTGTAGTTGAAAGGATTAAATTATAATATCATAAATGTTTGCCTTGAAAAATTGAGGAAGTCTATGAAATTGTATGTTGTTTTTGTTTTTAACGTAGCACACAAACTCTAAGAAAGTTCAATGGGGAAAATGAGAGAGCAATACACTCTAGTACCAATAATAGTCTCATATTTGTATGGTAATTCATAATCTTCAAAACACCTTCACCTAAGTTATTGGATTTAATCATCATAACAACTTTTTCAGGTAGGCAGGATAAATATTCCTATTCCTGTTTTATAATAAATAAATCTACCCTTTGCTTTGGGGAACTACCATACCTATTCTAAGGTACACGGTTGGTGTGGGAATGACCCACTTTCCAGTCTCAGGAGTGAGGCATGATCAATAGAAATCAATAACTATTTCTAAACACTTGTCCACAGTAATTGGCTCAGAGACAGACTTGTAAGCTTGTTAGAACCAATGTATAGATACATTTTCTGAGATTTGTTGTCATTGTTGTTGATGGGGGTTGGGAATGAAAGAGAAAGAAGGAAGGGAGGGAGGGAGGGAAGGAAGCATCCTCTTTTTGTTGGAGGCTACTGCAAAAGACCCTTTCTCTTTCCTCAGGGAGGAGGTGTGGCCTGAAAGGTAAGGTTTAACCTGCTTTAGCCATTCTCACCAGTTCATAGGAAGTTGCTGCAGACACAAGCAATCAAAATATGGAAACTGAAAGTGAAGTTGAAATGTGGAAGGCTGGATGGGAAAGAAAATTGGGTCTCCAGTGACATTGTTTGAAATGCTAATTGAATTTTGCCTGGATCCTAGGCTACTTCAGGCCTTTACAGTTCTGTAAGCCAATATTATTTTTTACAATTGTTTAAGCCAGTTTGAATTGAATTTTCTAGCACCTTCACCTGAAAGAGGCATAAGCAATAGACAGTAACCATGGCTAACTGAAGTAAAGTGGTGAATACATTAGGATCAGTGCAAAAACAAAAATACCAACCCTAATAATAAAGACAAAAGTTTATTTTTCCTCTTAATCTCAAGAATTTTCAAAATAATCAATCCAGGTGTAGCATAGTGCTTTGGTCAGGGAACCAAGACCCTTTCATCATGCAGAACTCCCATCCAGAGATTACTTTATGGTATACGATGCTCCTTGGAGCTCTAGGCATTATGTCTACCTTCTAATCAGTGGGGGAAAGGAAGGAAAAAGAATGGCTGGCCTTTCTTCTTGAGCATACTTTTTGGAATTTGCACATATCACTTCAGGTTACATCCCATTGGCCAGATGGGATAATCATATAACTTAATCTAGCTGCCTAAAGAACCTGAGAAATATGAGTTTTATTGGGATGGCAATGTGCCAAACTAAAGCTTGGACTACAATTACTATGGAATAAGAAAAGTACATATAATTAGGGCTAATAAGCAGGCTCTGAGACAGAAAGATAAGAGGAGTTCACAGAATTGAGAAGAAGACTGGAGGACCCACCCTAGAAGAAGGCAACTCTGGAAGGCTAGAAGGTAAAACTATGGGATGCTCTTTTAGGAAGGGTACAATGGGATTCAAGCAACACCTCCATCATGTCTTCCTTGATCAGGAGTCAAAGCCCTGGGCAAGAGCAGCACATAGGCTGAGCTTGGGTCACATACTGGTCTCAAGACTGTGCAGAGGTAATGAGAGGAGGGATCTGCCTGTTAGGCTTCTATGGTAGGAGGTGGCACTTGGGTTTATCATCCCACTGCAACCACACCTAATAAGGGAAAAATCATTCTCCAAGAGAAATGAGGGACTATTGTATGAGAAAGAAATGTTTCAAGGCAAATAAACATTAATAACAGCAATAATGAAAATAAAAATAATATAAATTTTCAGAATAGGCTTGGAAGTGTGAAGTAATATGCCTAGAAGTAGAGATAGGAATAGAACTCGGCTTTTTCAATATCCAGTCCAGCGCCTTTCCCATTTTTCAACTCCATCTAAACTGTACAATTAAGAGAGAGCTCAAATACTACTATTCATGCTGCTGTTGCTTTAATTAACATTATCTCATTTTAATTTTCTATTTTTGCTCTTACAACAGTCCTTGTGTGTGTGTGTGTGTGTGTGTATATAAATATATATATGACATATACCAATATTTTTTTCAGGTGAGGAGACTAAGGTTTAGAAAGATTAGGTAAAGAGGCATCAGAGATGGAGGCAGAGTAGGAGGACCCTAGGCTCATCTTGTCCCATGAACATAATTAGATAACTATCAAATTATCCTAAATACCCCAGAAATCAGCCTGATGACTGACAGAACAAATTCCACAACTGAAGGGAGAGAAGGGGCCACGTCGAAGAAGGTAAGAAGCATGGAGATGTGGTATAAGGGAGAAATGGACCACAGGTGCTACACAGAGGAAGGAGCCATGGTTGCAGAGAAGGGCAAGTGAGAGAGAGGAACACACAGGGGAATGCACAAGGAAAACTTTCTACAAAGCCAATGGCTTAGAAATGAGTGGGGTTAAATTTCCTGAGTTCTTGTAACCAGTGGTGCTTAAAGCCTAGAGTTTTAAAGGTGAGCAGGCTTGGCTTGATAGAACCTGGAAGATACTGTCCTGCTCTTGGAGAAAAAGCAAGCAAACAAAAGTGGGGGCAGACAGTGTGGACACAGATCTGAAAAACAATTGGGGAACACAGGAGGGAGATTACTCCCTATTCTAGGAGCACTTCCCTGAGGGCAGCATCTCTCTAGGAACAAAGGAGTTGACTGGTACCATTTCACCCCTGAACCCCATAAACACAGAGCCACATGAAGTAGCTCAGTGTGGACACTAGGTGCCTAACTTGCTTACACCAAACCCCACCCCCAGAGCTCTGGCAGGACCGCCCTTCTTAGTCAAGCTTTCCTCAGTCCCAGTGTGGTGAGCCCTTCTCCCAGAAGAGCAGCACAAACCCCTCCCCACACCATTTCCTGACCAAAGGTTCTGCAGGGCCTCAGTTCTGATGGGAGTTCGTGTTAAGTCTCAATTCACAAGCAGACCAAAGCCCATCTCATTAAAACTCACCGCATTCAAGCCAGGGAACAAATCTGCCCACAGCAGGCAAGGGGAGCTTCTGCAGAAGACTGGTCTGAGGAATAAAGCAGATAAAACCCAACAGCAAAGTGCACATAAACACACTGGAGATACTCTTTAAAGTGCCAGGCCCTGGGCACTACATGACTTCTTCTTCATAACGCCATTACTTTCAGGAGCAGCAGACATAGCTGGCTTTTCTAACACAGCAAAGAAGGCAGAGACTTAGACAAGAATGCCAAGATGAAGGAATTTATACCAGTTGAAAGAACAAAATAAGACCATGGCCAGAGATGAAAGCAAAACAAATAGAAGTAACATGCCTGATGGGAGAATTTAAAGCAAAAATCATAAGAATACTCACTGGGCTTGAAAAAAGAAAAGAAGACATCAGTGAGACTCTTAAAACAGACATAAAGTTAAAAAAGAATCAGAGATGAAGAATACAATAAACAAGATTGGAAACAGACTTGATGCAATGCATGGCGGCTAGAAGAAGCAGAGGAACAAATTAGTGACCCAGAAGATAAAATAATGCAAAATAATAAAGCTTTAAAAAAGAGAGGAAGAATAATTATGTAATAATGAGAATAGACTTAGGGAACTCTGTGACTTTATCAAATGTAATAGCATTCATATTATAGGAATCCCAGAACAAGAGGAGAGAGAAAAGGAAGCAGAAAATTTATTACAAGAAATAATAGCAGAAAACCTCCCTAATATACGGAAGGAATCAGACATCCAGATCCAGGAGGCACAGAGAATCTCCATCAAAATCAACAAAAGCAGCCCAACAACAAGACATACTGGAATTAAATTTGCAAAACATGGTGATAAAGGAAAAATCTTAAAAACAGCAAGACAAAAGAAGTCCTTAACTTAAAAGGGAAAACCCATAAGGCTAGCTGGAGACTTCTCAACAAAATCTTGGCAAGCTAGAAGTGAATGCTATGATATATTCATAGTGCTGAATGGGAAAAATCTGCAGCCAAGAATACTCTATCCAGCAAGGCTATCATTCAGAATAGAAAGAGACAAAGTTTCTTAGACAAACAAAAACTAAAGGAGCTAGTGACCACTAAATCAGCACTGTAAGAAATATTAAAGGAGACTCTCTGAATGCAAAGGACAGACCAAAAGTGACAAAGACAAGAAAGGATCAGAGAAAATCTCCAAAAACAATGATAAAATAAGTAATAAAATGGCAGTAAATACATATCTATCAATAATAACTTTAAATGTAAATGGACAAACTGCTCCAATCAAAAGACCAAGTGTCAGAATGGATAAAAAAAAAAAGTACCTATCTATATGTTGCCCATAAGAACTCATTTTAGACTTTAAGGACATCTGCAGATTGAAAGTAAGGGGGTAGATTAACATTTATCACACAATGGATACCAGAAGAAGGTTGGAGCAGCACTATTTAATAAAGGACAAAATAGACTTTTTCGTTCTTGTACTGGTTTTATCCTGCTTTGGTATCAAGGTAGTACTGACCTCATGGAATGATTTTGAATGTGTTCCCTCTATTCTATTATTTGTAAGATTTTTGATGAAGACTGTCATTACTTTTTTAAATGTTTGGTAGAATTCACCAATGAAACTATGTGGTCTTGGGATTTTCTGTGGTGAGAGATTTTCGATTCCTAATTCAACTTTCATTCTTGTTATTGGTTGAAGACGATCTCCTATTTCTTGGATTTAAGACGGATGATTCAATCATGGTATCTTGTCCAATTTTAGGAATTATCTGTTTTCTTCCCTAAGTTATCTGATTTGTTAGTATATAATTGTTTATAGTAATCATATATCTGTTATCTTACTGTTATTTCCTACTTTTTCATACTATGCATTTCTATGGTTATTATATTGTTTTCCATTTCTCATTCTGATTTTTGAGTCTTTTCTCTTTTTTTTTCTTAGTTAATGCATTGTCAATTTTGTTTATTTAAAAAAAACTGGTCATTACTGGTTGTTGTTTATTCTGGTCTCTATTTATTTCTGACTTTTCTTTGTTATTTCCTTCATCTGCAGAATTGCCACTAAGTTTCTACTTTTTTTAGTTCCTTGTGGTGTAATGTTGTTTATTTGAACTTTTTTTCTTCATACAAGAATTTATAGTATATATTTCACTCTAACATCTACTTTTGCTGCATTTCATAGTTTTGGGAATGTTGTGTTTTCTTTTTCTTTTGTTCTGAGGCATATTTTGATTTGCCATTTGATTTCTTATTTGGCCCACTGCTTGTAGAGTACTGAATTGTTTAATATCTACATATTAAATATTTAATATTTACATTAAAAAATTTAAAATTTAAAATATTTTAAAAAATAAAGTATTAAAAAAAGAAAGATTAAGTGATATGCAAGAGGACTTGAACCTAGATCTTCTGATTCCTATTTTAGTGTTTGTTCTACTAGAATAGTGAGCGGTTCTCAACCTAGGGTGGTTTTGCCACCCCATCCCACCCCTCAGGGTTATCATGCAATATCAGGAGACACTTTGGTTGTTACAACTAGTTGAGAGATACTGCTAGCATTGAGTGGGTAGAGACAATAGAGGCTGCTAAATATCAGTTTAGCACAATATATAGCACAGTATCCTACAACAAAATGTAAATAATGCCAAAGTTGAGAAACCCTCTACTAGCACAATGGAAGGAAGATAGATTATTCATTTTCTGACAATTTCTAGCCCAGACCGGCTAGTCTAGTTCTCTCGAATGGGTAAGGGAGACTGTTTAGCAAGTATCTAATCCCATAAAGTGGCACTCCAGTTCAAGCTCTGTTGCCCGAGGCACCTGGGGCAGCTCTACTGCATCAGTGTAGAATCATGCCTTTTTCACCTCACTCTCATGGGAGGATTTCTTGATTTTCAAAACATATTTCTGGAGCTGATAAATTTTTGTTGGAAGTTCTGAGGAGACCAAGGTCTCATGAATGAAGTTAGACAATACTCTATTCATATGCCTCCTCTGAAAGTGGGTTAGTAAGAATCTTGATGTCACCAAGCAGATTTCTCCTTACATTAGGGAGTTAAGGCTTACTGGTTTCAAGGTTTCTTGTTTAACACATCAATGCCTTTGAAGGTCTAGCTTTAAATCATTTCAAATATAAGCAAAGATAAAATGATAGGTGGATATATAAACACTTAATTGAAACTGGCACTCTGCTAGGGATGGGGCCTTTTCTCCAACCCTGAAGGACTCATAGTCCAAAGAGGATTTCATATATGTGTAAATAGACAGCTTTCATAGAATGGGCATCACTGAAACAAAAGTACTATTCATAAAATAATGAAGGAGGACTACCTGGGAGAGTTTTAAAGTGGAGTTGGCCTTTAATATGGGTCTTGTTGGATGAGATGAAATTTTTCACACAGTGAAGATATCAAAGATCAGCATGGTCAAAGGAGACTCCCATGAGCAAAGATAGTATGGGGAGGGCTTGGGCAATGGGAAGGGTGAGGGTATTCATCAAGATACACCTTGACAGTGTTGAATTGATAATCACAGGGCAGATGAGAAAGGAATGTTAGAGGAGGAGGGGAGGGGAGGAGAGGGTTGGAAAAGAAGGCTTCTCCAAGAGAAACATCATAAATCATTTTGCTCCAAGTGGCCTGGAGCACCCATGTAAATTTATTTTGCATGCATGCATGCAGTATGCTGCTCAAAACTTTAGTGCAGAGCTTAGAGGCTAGAGAGAAAACAAGAAGTGGGCAGGGTGTACTCCACAGACAATGGCCCTGCTCCCTGACTCTGTAGGTGAGCAGTCTTATTTAAGCTAATGAAAAAATTCAATGAAACACATTAGAAAAAGTAGAAGTAATGTAAATGGGAAAACAATTTAATGTAAATGAAAACAGCATACTTCTCTAACTTTGAATTGAAAATAATATGATTTGAAAGGGAGGACTAATAATGCATTTATTCATTTACAAATGTTAATTAAGCACTTACTATATTATGGGCAGTAGTCTGGGTGCTGGAGACAAAAGAGGGAATAAAGGATGTATATCGTCCATGCCTTCCATAGAGCTTAGATAAGTTTCTGAAAAGTAAGTATAAGGTCCTATGGGAGTGTATCGGTTCTGTATTGCTATATAACTAGCCTAAAACAACACAGAAGTATTATTAGATCGCAGTTCTGTAGGTCAGAAATTCAGATATGGTGTGACCAGGTTCTGTGCTTAGAAAACAGCTAAATCAAGGCATTCCTGTGTTGCTTTCTCATCTGTAGTCAGGATCCTTTCCCAAGCCCATGTAGTTGTAGGAGGATTCAATGCCAAATTAAAGCAGAATTTGCTGAATCTCTGACTCATCATCCATTTATCTGCCACCTTGCTCTTGCCCATGTCTACCTAATACCTAGAGCTTCTGGATAAAACTATTCCCTCCCTTTACCTGCTTAATGCACCTAAAAACATCAGAGGGACAGGATTGAGGAGGCCCTGAGGGAGACTGCAGAGATTAGGGGTCTCTTCCAAATCCCACAAGAGGTTTACTTTGATTCTGTTTGCAATTTTGCCCAAGTTGTATCAGTTGAAATCCTTTCTCCTGACCAATGTTCGGTCTGTGAGAAAAGGCCTGGCTGTGTTTCCTCGGCAGAAGTGTCCAAATAACAGAGGTAAGTCAGAATTGCAGTCTTAATAGTCAGATCAGACAAATCAAAGCCCTCACTCTGCATCCAGGTCAGAACTCCTCTTGCTAGCATTTTCTGGGTCAGTCTGGTTTGACACACACTGGTATTTAGAACTATATTAAAATGCCATTTCAGTTGTTGCCATATTCCATAGCTGGTAAAAGCTATGCATACTTCCAAGTGATGTCACCACTTTAAAGAGTATAGTGTGAGGGGGCAAGCAGAGATAGAACATCATTTCCATTTCTTTTCCATGAGGCATAGGCAATTAATTCACTTGCATTTGACTATACTTAATAAATTCTAAATTTATGCATCCAAGAAAACAAGATGAAAACATGTGGTCCTTTTACTATGGTGCCTGAATATAATTGGCTGAAAGGTGCCGTACTTAACAAACCAGGGCATATTATTTGAAGGACTTTGGAAGCACTGCTCTTTTGTGCTTAACTTCAAGTAAAATAAAAAAAGAGGTGAACAAAATTTCCTTGAATATATCCAATAAACATAGTGGCAAAAGGGCAATACGTGCTTAAAGGTCTTCAATAAATACAAAGCAGACAGTACCAAAGCCTTGTGCCACAGTTGGGGTGTACTTACCCCTTCCAGGGGGAGCTGACACTTAACAACTCCTTAGTTATCAACTCAGGCTTCATCAGCTCATTTAATCTGCTTAGCAACATGTGACATAGATACTGAAGTTACCTTCATTTGAAGATGAGCAGATAGGAGCTCAGAGAGGTAACACAACTTTCCCAAAGTCACACAGGATTAAGCAGCAGGCCTAGAATTATCACTCTGGCCCTACTCAGTTCTCTGTTGTATGCCAGTTTCCCATCCTAATAACAATTTAGATTAGTTGAGTACCAAGTATGTGTCAGGTACTATTCTAGGGCTTTTAATATAGTAGTTCATTTAATCCCTACAACAACTCTTTTAAGTACTGATATTATTATTTTACTCATAAGGTAACTGAGTTCCAGAAAGGATAAGTAACTTATCTAAAGTCATACAGCTGATAAGTGGTGAACCAGGTCTAGAAACCAAATAGTCTGGCTCAAGAGTCTTCTATGCCCTCAATGATTGCTTTACTCTGTTTCACCTAAAATACCTTTGCCTTGGTAATTCTGATGAGGTAGGGTAAGGACTCCTCTTAACATCACTGTGTTTCCAAACCTTCAAAGCACTTGAGAAACCCTCCTCTCCAGCCCCACCCCAAACCTACTTGTACTCCTTGGAATCCCTCCATTCCTGTACTGAATTTACTGCTGTTGTAATTTCTACCTTCCAATAAGAAGAAAACAAAGGCACACGTGCAACTACTTTAGTTCAAAGTATTACTCAGATAGCCTCCCAATAAAGATGATTTCTGACTGTATTTTCAGAGGAGTTTCACTATAGATAAGATTTTTTTTAAATGTGATAAAATCATATACTCTTCTGTTAATGTGTTTCAGAGGATTATAGTGATTATTCGATTATGCTTATTTGAACACTGATTTAATTTTTAATTAGAATGCTCCCATGCCTAATTGCTTAGGAAATCCACCTTTAAGTAATAAATGATGTTTGGGAACATTACTGATAATAAGCCAAGTAGCCTATCACAACAGCATTTTATATTATGTAAATTTAAATGCTGTGTCATTAAATTGAATTAAAAAAATGACTTAAAATTAAATAAATTTTCCTCTTAAAATTGAACAAAAGAGATAATATTTACTTTAATAAGAATCAGGGACGTTTATGAACAGTATTTTATTCCTCTTGATGTGGCATACTGCTCTAGGCATTTCTTTCCTATTCCTAAGGAGGTTTTTCTGAGGCACACCAACTGCTTTTTTTCTTTTGAATAACATATGAGTTAGCTTTTCCCTGAAAGTCTCATTTCTTAGTTTTCCTAATTTGTTTGTTTTTCTTTCAGTTCTGTATACCCTGTTTAGATACTGCTTACTTTGCAGTTATTTTTCTTCAGAAAGATAAAACTTGCAAGCCTAAATCCCTCTGGAACTAGGTTGAAAGAAAGACCTTAAGGTTGGAAAGCTTTTTACAGAAGTGGCTTTGAATTTTTTTGAGACTGACTATTCTTCTGATCTGGTAACCCACGGGGAATGGTTTAGCCAATGTGTTTGGTATCAAATGTCAGCTTTGGTTTCAATTCCACTACCAAGTGTAAGTTGAGAGATTTATGACACAAAGCAAAATAATAAAATAAAGTAAAATAATAGCCATAGAATATAAGGGATTAATGGGAGTTTTTGATGTAGTATACAATTTGAAACCACTTAACTATCCAGACAGGCTCCAACAGGTACTGAGGGTATTAGACCTTGTTGAGAGGATAAAGAAAAAGGAACGCATTTTACTCTAATCAGCTGATGTTTGAAATGCCTTTGCAGTCAATGTGCTCCGTTCCCCATGCCTTTCTTTTTCACAAGGAAAGTAGGGCATTGTCCTTTGTCTACCCAAGATTGAGGAAAATCAAAGATGGCAAATCAAAGTTAATTGTCAACAATAATGTATTTTCTTTCCTGGAGGTATAATTTTAATAGGAGAATAGTGGTATGCAAGGAAGAAGGACAGCATCACAGAAGAGAACTCCTTCAATGCTCCAGCTTCCTCATACATAAACCTCACACATAAACTGGCAGCTACTCTAATTCTTTTTATGTCCCCTGTAATGGTTAGTTTCATGTGTCAGCTTGACTAGATCACAGGGTGCCCAGAGGTTGCTCAGACATGACTCTGTGTGTTTCTGTGAGGGTGTTTTGGGTGAATTTAATATTTAAATTAATTCACTGGGTAAAGCAAACCATCCTCTAATCTGGATGGGCCTCATCCAACCAATCAGTTAAAGGACAAGGCTGTCCGTTCCTCAAATAAGAGGGAATTCCTCCTGCCTGACTGTCTGTGAACTGGGACATCAGTTTTTCCTGCCTTTGGACTCTGACTGAAAAAACGGGCTTTTTCTGGTTCTCAAGTTTGCTGGTTTTAGGATTAGAACTTAAATCAGTCATCAGCTCTCCTGGTCCTCAGGCCTTCAGATTTGGACTAGAAGTAAACCAACATCTCTCTTGGGTATCCAGCTTGTCAACTGATAGCAGATCTTGGGACTTGTCACTTGTCAGCCTCTACATTCACATGAGCCAATTCCTTATAATAAATCAATCTCTCTCTCTCTCTCTCTACACACACACACACACACACACACACACACACACACACACACACATTAATTTTGTTTCTCTGGAGAACTCTAATATATCCCCTGAGGCATTCAATCTTTTAACACATTTTCAGAGGGAAATAACTTACATTGAAGGGTATCTTAATATGTGACATGACTAGGTTCAAAATTGGAACTTGATAAATATGAGCAAATCATGAGGGGAAGTCTAGAGACCTGGGCTCATCTTTTGTGTAGGAAGATATTATGGCAAGCATAGGGCCTTTCTGAAGCCTCCCTAAAGTTATAATTGGCTCAGTTGACTCATGTATATGTGTGTGTGGGGGGTACTGTTTCTTAGAACTTCTCCCATTGTCATTATGAATGTTAATAATGTTCAAGAATCTCAGCATAGAAAGTCATCCTGGTTTAACCCTTATTCTGTTATATCAATTTTATTTTTAACATACTCAACAAGTATTTAGTTAGACTCTCAATGCCCCCATTTAATTTTAAGAAAGACTTAAGAACATTTCTGTCCCTCTTTTTTATAGCATTAATAACTTTAATTAACTTATTCACAGATATTTAATGAATGCCTTTCGTTACTCATAAGGGGAGTTTTTCTTTTCTTCTTTTTTTTTTTGATTTTATTTATTTATTTGACAGAGAGAGAGAGAGATCACAAGTAGGCAGAGAGGCAGGCAGAGAGAGAGGAGGAAGCAGGCTCCCTGCTGAGCAGAGAGCCCAATGCGGGGCCAGATCCCAAGACCCTGAGATTATGACCTGAGCCGAAGGCAGAGTCTTAACCCACTCAGCCACCCAGGCACCCGGGAGTTTTTCTCATATATGTACGATTCCTTGGGGTTTCAGAGAAATGTGGAAAAGCCAGAGACATCTGTACAGTTTAGAAGACTGAGCCCTTTACTTAAAGCCTTTGGAGCCTATGAGCCTCATGAAAGCAAACAATGTGACGTCCCAAGTCTTGTTCAGAAGGGGGATTTCAAGAATTTTATAGAGGTGCTCCCACATTATTACAATGCCCCTGCAAGTTCTCCCAGATTCCTCTACCACTCCAACATTCCCAAACTCATTTTTTTCTTTTACTCATTATAAGAAGGTATATTTATTATAGGAAGAAAGAGGAGAATCTCACATTTTCAGTTTAAAGATCTTACTCCTTAGAATTTCTTGATATTCTAATTATGTACTTGGGCTTCAGTCCTTGATCAACCTGTTCTCTTATGAATAATTTTTCCAATGGTTTCACTAGAGATGAAACACTGATTAGGGAACACTCTTGTATGTAAGAGTGAGATCCTTATTTCCAGGTCATAGATCCTGTCATTCTGTTGAAATAACTGAATAGTCATTGCCTCCTTTAATATCCTCCACACCATGGCCTATGGAGGTCTACTGGCTTCCTGTCTACTGTGTTCTATGAAGGGAAGTCCTAAATAGGGACAATGAACTGTGATCTCACTCCAGTGCTGTTGTGCTTAGTTTTTAGATCTCAGAAGAGAAACCTTAATTGTGCCTATTAACACTTCATATCATCTCCTACTTGAAGGACACTGATTCTACAATCAAACCAGTGAGCTCCTAGCCCTCACTAGATGCCATTCTCTAATGTAGGAAACATTTTCTCTTCTAGAGTATTAATATAAGCCAGTCACTATAATTCACACTTGATGTATAGGTGGCTATCAATCCATTAAATATTTCCCACCAAGTGTATGATTTACACCTTCAACTAAAAGTACTACTAGCTCTTGTTTCTTCAACTGATCCACAAGGCTAAAATAAAGGCCTTGTTTAATGTCTGGCTAAAATCCAAATCCAAAAACTCAATTTTGTTTACAGAATTATTCTATCGATCCTATTATCTTTAAAAGTGAAATATAACTTTGGGATACATAAGGATACATTTTTAAGACCTTAAAAGAGGCCCATGGCAGTAGAACCTAGCTGAACATGGGTTGACTCAAAGCCTTTATATACCATCAGGCATAGGTTGGTCAATTTTTCTAAATCAAGCTCCATAGGATCTTATATTGAATGAATATTCTTCCTAGATTCTAGCACTATGATACCTGTGCATCTTTGCTTTTAGTAATACTAAAAGTCCCCCCCCCCGGTATTCACTGACCTTGAACTGATCATTTGGAACTGGCTACATTGGTGACAACATTTTGACTGAGTAGTACAAGTCTCTATTTTACTACATAAGATTCTGCACAATACAGGTTCAGAGGAATAATGGATTGAAATACCAAATGTAACACTTATTGATGGTATGACACTGGGCAAGCTACTTGTCTCATCTAAGCCTCAGGTTCCTCAAATAGAGGTAATAGTCATTTCAATCTTGCAAGATACAAATAAAGAGAGTATTCAGCAAAGTTCCTAACACAACTGCTTCATGCTTATGATTATCATTTCCTAATGTGGTCATCAGGGTTATCCTTTTGATTCAGAAAAGTAACATTCCTAGGATTGCACATAGAATGTTCCCAACATCCATGAATGCATTGCAAAATGTGTGACTTCAGTAATCAGAGTCCTTCTGAATACCCTTGGGCCTTTATGAAATTGGAAAGAGCTCAGTTGCATAGCCGTTGCATGTGCTGTGATGCAGGGAGATGTGGCTGACTGCACTGGGTATGCTGTCAGACTTCCTTCTTGCCCATACATCAATTGTGCTGAAGAAACCGTAGATCCTTTTGGTTGAGTAGCCTTTGGATATCGATGCACTTTATCTTCGATTTTGGTGTCATTTCCTAAGCACACTTCACAATCATTCAAGCAATAATGGTATCTTGTAGCTGTAGAACATATCTACACCTTTTTTCCACAGTGCTCATCTATTATCTTACTTGCTTCACACAACATTGCTTAATAAATTATTATTCATCCATTAGAGATGAAAAAACTGAGGTTCTGACAAGTTAAATAATATGCCACAGCTATATCATCTAATTTTTATTGGAGATAGGACATGAAGTCAGAGATGCTCCCAAATACCATGGTATTTTCCTTCTTAGTATCCTAAATCAACTTCAAACTGATTAAAGTGGAAAGACAAGGCTTTGGTGATTTGACTTGCATTTTTATTCCACACTTCTAACCACTCCCACACCATTGTATGTCTAAATATTTCAATTATTTTTCAATTCCTGCAACACTTTAGCTCTTTTCCACATTTTGGGAAGCCAAACTAGATTTCATTTACTTTCATAATTCTTCCCTGAACTTATCTATTAACTCTGGGTTCCATACTCCTCTCATATGCTCTCAGAACATTCTACATACTTCCTTTTATAAAACTTAGCCTGTTGTATCGTAATTGTTCTTATTCTCTGGCTCTCAGACAGGACCATGGGATATCGGCTCTGTCTTGCTCACTCATGAATGGCTAGCACTGCTATGGTCCGAATGCTTGTGTCCTCCCCAGAATTCACATGTTGAAATATAAAATACCACAGATCATGGCCAAGCCACTGGGAAGTATTTAAATCATAAGTATAGACCCTCATTAATGAGATTACAGCCTTATAAAGAAGTTTTAGAAAGATGCCTGAGGCCTTCCATCATGTGAGGATGCAGCATGAAGTCAGCAATCTACAATCCAGAAGAGAGCCTTTACCAGAATCTGGCCATGGTGGCACTCTGATCTTAGACTTCTGGACTCCAGAAATGTGCGGTATGATTCCATTGTTTTAAGGTACTCAGTCTGTTGTATTTTGTTATAGCAGCTTGAACAGACTAAGACAAAAACTTAGTATATAGTGGATGCTATGTTCAACATAATTTGTTGCATGAATGAATGTTCTGCTTATTACTCTACTTGCTTTCTCTTACCTTTGGCACTTTCTCCATGCAGAATAGTGCCTTGAAAGTAATTAATCCTCAATGAGGAGTGCAACCAAAAAATATGTAAGGCCAAAGAGATAAAGATATAAGACCAGCTCTTAAGGACCCCTAAACTTCTATGATTACATGGTGAACAAATCTGATGGCACATAGGTAGTTCTTCAGAAATGTTTTTATATTTATTCCTTTCACATTCACAAAGACTACAGGCTCAACTACTGAAGCTGCAGTTTTATATATAAGCTATTCCTGTTTCAAATATAAAATGCTTATTTTCATTTGAACTCTGTTGGTCATTTGAAATTTACTTACTGAAGGCCTAATACTGTGCCTGGACCATAGTATGAGTTCAATTAAATATTAGTCAAACAAAATATAATAACAGCCTAGAAACTTTTTCTTTTTTAAATTTATCTTTGCATGTGTTCAATTTTTAACTTGCATGCCTAACTTGCCTGCTATGACTTTTCTCACTCCCCAGTTAGGTATTTCATAACACAGATGTGTATTTTGTGAAATTTTATTTAGGACATCAGAAGTATAACTACTGTAGACTGGGGGACAGTAATCACTGTGAGTCACAAATACCTCTTACCTTTTCATATAATATTAGCTTTTTGTATATATGTATGTCTCTAGCAGGGACGGTATTCTGAAATGTAAGAGAGGTTGATGAAACTCTGGGGGCCCCCTTTATGAAAAAGAATACAAAATGTTGAGAGTAGGGCGCCTGGGTGGCTCAGTGGGTTAATGCGTCTGCCTTCACCTCAGGTCATGATCTCAGGGTCCTGGGATCGAGGCCCGCATCAGGCTCTCTGCTCAGCGGAAAGCCTGCTTCCCCCTCTCTCTCTCTGCCTGCCTCTCTGCCTACTTGTGATCTCCATCTCTGTGTCAAATAAGTAAATAAAATCTTTTAAAAAAATGTTGAAAGTAATTACAGGGCCCTGGGAAAGACTGGGGTGAGTTGGCAATAAGGAGCCCTGAAGCTTAAGCTTCATGCACTTCCTGATCCATGTGCTACTGAGCCTACTGCCTGTATTACTAGTTAAGCCTTAAATTCTTTATTCACTTGAGCAGAGGTATAGACTGAGGCACTAATTTTGCTAAAAAAAGAAAAAAAAATTTTTCCAAAGTGTGCTATCTAGTGCTCAGCCTCCACCTTTATTGTTGCTTTAAATTTTGTTTACTTTTTAAACATCTGTTTACTCTTTTAACTATTTCTTAAGCATGGATCTGCTGTTATTTTTGAAACATGAGCCAAAATGTATTACATTATATCTGATCTGCAAATGAATGGAGAGGGAAGGCTCATTTTTTGAAGGTCAATAGACTTCTAAAAGCCTCTGTGGTATCTTTCGGAAAACTACTTTTTTAGTGCAACTAATGGAGCCCATGGCACCCATGAGTAGACCCGAAGCCCTTGTTTAAAGTGTGCTCACTTAGGCACATGGTGTCCTTACAGACATAGACTTAATAGTTTATGTGGAAAAAATATTTTTTTGAGAAATTTGGACCGTGCAGAAGGTGGTGATAATAACTTCTGCTTCCATTATTACTAAAAAGCTAGATGACTTTTTATAGTAAGGTAAAAAAATGGGGATTTTATTTATTTATTTACTTACTTATCTGAGACAGAGTGTGTGCAAAAGTGCTCACAAGCAGGGGCAGAGGGAGAAGCAGACTGCCCACCAAGCTGGGAGCCTGATGTGGGACTCAATCCCACGACTGCAGGATCATGACTAAGCTGAAGGCAGATGCTTAACCGACTAAACCATCCAGGCACCCCCAAAATGGAGATTTCTGCCCACCATTCTCTGGCCTAAGTATCAAGTCCTTTGGCTGATCAATTACAAGTTCCTCTTCCAACTTCCTCTCTACCTCCCCATCTATCAGTTTTGATATTTGAAAGTACACTTTCAATTTTTTTCTGATTTGTGAGTAGAAGTTTTTTTGGGATGGAATCTTTTCAAGATAATGCAGGGCTAGATCCTTCTATGAAGTTCTCAGGTGGTCCTCAGTAATTATAGCCATTTGCACAATGGTAGCTCACTCCCACAAAGCACTGGTTACTTTTCCTCCCAGAAATCGCCTATAGTAAAAAGAAGAATGGCAGTCAAAAATGAAAATTTAAATTTGAACAACAACAAAAAAACCCAATGACTAGGTGATGTCTCCAACCATGGGCCATCAATGTATAGGAAAGATCACAGAAATTCAGAATAGATCAAACAGGGGTAGCAAGAATGTCAAGTATAGTAGAGGCTGTGATGTACTTCAGAGATCCCTCTTCAGGATTCAAGGGTCTGTTTGCCCCAACTTTGGGAAACTGCCCTTAGCCATCTGTTCTCCCTGGTTAGCCCTGGGTCAGAGTTAGCTGTCTTACCCATGGTCATGACACTTCCTGGGGAAGCAGGCACCCAGTGAGTGGTAGATGAGGAAGTATAATGACCTGCCTCCCATACTGTGTTGTGGGATATCTTTGATGTTCCATCTGAATTTCAGAGCTCTCTGCAGGGTTTGCTGAATCTTTATTGTGCCTTCACCATAACCTAACTTACTTCTCTGCATGTATAGATCCTGAGTTCAAACTTCCCACACACTAATATCCAGCTCAGAGTCTTTTGCCTGGGAACAACCCATAGTCCAAGTAAGGAATTATAAAACAAGAAAATGCTAATCTCAATTTAGGAATGCAACAGTCCCAACACCAAAAGCATCTTTGGGCTTACTCCTTCTCAGCCCTTATATACTTTTTTAATTCTCATTTCAGCATTTTAAAAGCTTGTGTTTTTTTTACAGGTTTTAAAAGTTATTTTCTCTTGATCTCACTTCCTTCTTCTGTTTCTACTTTTCTCTCTTATTCTTTTATAGTCAGCCATCTTAAAATGATATTTTATGTGTTTTTAGTCATCTGCTTTATTTTGTATTATAATCTTGATTTCTCCCTGTGCACTACTTGAGAACAATTTTTTCAAGATCAGTAAGGCCTGAAAAGCCAGAGGATGGTTATCAGTCTGTATTTTCTTTTTATTTTGGCTGCATTTGACATGGTTGAGTGTGCCCTAAAGAAATTTTTATTTAGAACAGTTTTAGATTCATAGAACTCTTGTGAAGATAGTATAGAGTTCCCATAGACTTCACAGTGTCTTCTGTTAGTAACAATTTACATTAACATTAGTATGGCGTGTTTGCTATTAATGGACTAATACAGATACATTATTATTAACTGAAGTCCATACTTAGATTTTTTCAGTTGTTTCCTAATGTCTTTTTCTGTTTTAGATTATTATTAAGGATATCACATTTTATTTACATATCATGTCTCTTTAGATTCTTTTTGGTTGTTTCTCAGCCTTTCCTAGTTTTTGAGGACTTTGACAGTTTTGAGGACTGTAGGTCAGGTATTTTGTAGAATGTCTATCAATTGGGATTTCTCATGATTAGAGTGGGGTTATGGGTCTTTGGAAGGAAGATCACAGAAGGAAAGTGCCATTTCATCACATCACTTCAAGGTATATACTATCAATATAACTTATCACTGTTCATGTTGACCTTGATCACCTGGCTTGGGTACTTTTTCTAAGGTTTCTCTACTGTAAATTAACTCTTTATTTCCTCCTTTCTCATATAGTATTCTTTGAAAGGAAGTAACTATATATAGCCCATACCTAAAGAGTAAGGAGTTATACTTTGCTTCCTTCAGAGTAGAGTACCTACATAAAATTATTTGGAATTCTGTACAGCTTTTTCTATTTTCTTCCTTACATTTATTAAATAAATTATTTATATAAGTATGGACTCATGTATATTTGTTTTCTACTCCAAGTTATAATCCAAAGCTACTTTATTTTCTTGCTCAAAAATTTCTGGCTTTGGCTATTGGGATGTCTTTCATTTGGCATATGTATCCCTCTGACATGCTCACATCAATGTGGTCTAAAAAAAAAAAAAAATCTCTTGGGTGCCTGGGTGGCTCAGTGGGTTAAAGCCTCTGTCTTCGGCTCAGGTCATGATCTCAGGGTCCTAGGATCGAGGCCCGCATCGGGCTCCCTGCTCAGCGGGGAGCCTGGTTCCTCCTTTCTCTCTGCCTGCCTCTCTGCCTACTTGTGATCTCTCTCTCTCTCTGTCAAATAAATAAATAAATAAATAAATAAATCTTTAAAAAAAAATGTCTTACATTCTGACACTATAACTGCTCCAGGTTTTCCTTGTATAGTTTCTGTCCCTATTTTATAGTCAACCATCTCTCTAAGAAAATGGATTTTATTTCATTCAAGTAGGGTATTAGAAACCAAGATCTGGGCTCTAGTTTGTTCTTCACCTCTTTTATAAAATATAGTTCTCTTAGTTTCTGTAACATACTTTCTCACTTTTCTCCTGCCTCTCTCACTGCTCCTTTCTAAATCTTATGGGTCTTCATTTCCCCACTTTAGTCTTTAAATTATTGGTATCATTCTTGATGGTTCTGCCCAGAAGATACTCTTCTGTTGCCAATCTGTATCCTCTCTTTGAATTATTTCTATTAACCTTGTACCAGTTGTTCGTTGCTCCCCTTTAATGTGTTTTCCACAGTGTGGCTAGAATGTTGGTTTTACATTTTCTTTAGGATAAAGTTCAAAATCCTTAAGAACACATAACATCTTTCATGATCTGGCACCCGGAACCTGTCCAAGCTTGGTACCTTGCCACTTTCTTTCTTGCACTTTATACTCCAACAATGGTGATCCTCCTGCAGTTCCCTGAACAGAGTTGCTGGTTCTCTTTTATCTCAGTACTTTGCACCTATTGACAACTCTTTTAAACACTCTTCCCTCCTTAAGTTCTTTATTTTGCTGGGACAGATCTAAAATTTTCACCAGAAAGCCTACCTTGTTTCCCAGTGCTAAATTAGATGTGCCAGAAATGTGTTCCCTGACCATATTCCTCCTATGATGGAGGAAAGCCTCTTGAGTGAGACTGTGAATTCCCTTGTTGAACTGTGACCAGAGTTCACTTGTCCCCTGATGTTTCTCAGCACCTAGAACACCAACTGATGGTGGCCAGTTAATAATAAAGGAAAGAAAAACTGAATGAGAACAGATGCATAGGGAGAGAGATGTAGCTATAGCTCAAGGTTATCACGTGGTCAGAATCAGTCTATTGGGCAAAGTGGGGATTCAGAGAAATACAAAATGTCTGCCCTCAAAGCTTACAAACCCTATAAAAGCAAGGTCTATATGTATACAGAAACCAAAAATCTCTCCATCTGCACAGACTGATATGCTCCAATGAAAGGTGCCCAAGGGGTTAGAAAGAGTGGAGATCTCTTGGATTGTTTTAGGAAACAGCTTCAGGAAAGAGATGAGTCTTAACCTTTCTCTTGAAAGATGACGAAAATTTGAATAGGTGGAGCAATGTGAATGAGAGAAAGGTGGGCCAATTTGGGGGGCAATGGTAAACATCAAGTTCCGTAAGAAGATGGCCGGTGGGGATGCCTGGGTGGCTCAGCTGCTAAAATGTCTACCTTCAGCTCAGGTCGTGATCCCAGAGTCTTGGGTTGGAGTCCCACATTGGGCTTCTTCCTCAGCAGAGAGGTTCCTTCTCCCTCTCCTTTCCACTCCCCCTGCTGTACTCTCTCCCTCTCTCTCTCTCCCTCTCTCTCTCTCTGGCAAATAAATAAATAAATAAATAAAATCTTTAAAAAAAAGAGAGAGAGAAAAAAGGAGAAGAAGATGGCTGGTGGCAGGAAGGGGCCTGTGTCTGAGAAGTACTTCTGTTTGATTATTTCTCTTAACTTCATGCAACCTGTTAGCTCCTTAAGAAATGCCATGAAATCTCAACTTGAACATTACTTCCACATTTATAAATAATTCTTCTAATAACTGCTATTTTTCTTTATTTTCTTTCTTCATTAGTGGTGGAAGTTAGAGCTATTGTCTCTTTGTAAAAGAAATTTATCTTTGAATCAAAAAAGACTGATATGTACAACCCAGATGTTACTTTTAATACTGTTTATTAAAATGCAATAGTAAATTTCTCTTGCATTGCTTTTTACAGATTGCTTATCCTTTGCATTTAGGTGATAAAACATTTTGTGACAATGATAATTCAAATTTGTGTCTCCACAAAATGAGAAGAAAGTATGAACATATTTCATTTGGGTGTATGTCCTTAAGCTGTTTTGACCTAATTTTGGGAATTGTATTTTTCTTAGAAGCATTGATTGGTTACCTTAATTGTCTGTGATAGATTTGATTTCAACTCTCTTAGGCAGAATGATTGTTCAGACCACTTAAAATTATAAATCACAATATGGGATGTCTTGCTTTAGACTTGACGGTAGCCAATAACTCAGGATTTTGTTGTGGTACAGTTAATAACATTGCCACATCTCAAAAGTCTTTTCAGTTAGAGTGGTTTTTTTTGTTTTGTTTTGTTTTTTTGTTTTGTTTTTTGTTTTTTGGTTTTGGTTTTGGTTTAGAAGGCTGAAATGTGATACTGATTTGAAAGTATTTACTTTTGTATGCTTCATGATATTCATAAAAGTTAAGATTTTATTTTTTTTATTTATTTTTTTTTTTAGAAATTTATCCTTATTTCTTTTTTTTTTTTTTAAGATTTATTTATTTATTTATTTCACAGAGGGAGAGAGATCACAAGGAGGCAGAGAGGCAGGCAGAGAGAGAGAGGGGGGGAAGCAGGCTCCCCGCTGAGCAGGGAGCCCGATGCGGGCTTCGATCCCAGGACCCTGAGATCATGACCTGAGCCGAAGGCAGAGGCATTAACCCACTGAGCCACCCAGGCGCCCAAAAGTTAAGATTTTATATGCCTAATGTGGCAGAGAAGAAAAACGAGTCTGAGTATATTTATTCTTCTGTTAATGTTAATAGGAAGGAAAAAGGAATGTTCAAAGAGAGATCACAGAAGTGGCTTTGTTCTAAGTTATAAAGCTCTAAGTGTCTGCTTCATTCTAGGAAATGAACTCACTATTTATGTTATAATGAGATAAATTTTCTATCATGTTTTTAAATTAACCTATTTCAGGACTGATTGAGAAATATGTACCTATTTATATATTGCATTTATTTGGCATATTGTATTTATTTAAATATTCTATTTACATATTATATCTATCTATATATTTTGTATTATTTTATATTGTAGAAATACTTATAGAAAATATAGAACCATTAAAATGTAAAGAAAAGTAACTTTTTTATTTTTTATTTTTTAAGAAAAATAATTTTTAAGACTTGATATTCTTTTTTTTTTTAAAGATTTTATTTATTTATTTGACAGAGAGAGAGAGATCACAAGTAGGCAGAGAGGCAGGCAGACAGAGAGAGGAGGAAGCAGGCTCTCTATGGAGCAGAGAGCCCGATGCGGGCCTCGATCCCAGGACCCTGAGATCATGACCTGAGCCGAAGGCAGAGGCCCCAACCCACTGAGCCACCCAGGCGCCCAAGACTTGATATTCTTGCCACCAAGCTAGCAACATAGATAATGTTTAAGTGCATTACTTCCAGCCTGTTTTCAATGCTTATCTATGCATGTTCTACCCATTTTTATCTCAAATCTCAGTACCTTGCTTGTTTAGTTTCATATCCTGCTTGTATCTAATTGTGTCTGAGCACATGTTCTACTCTACATATCTAGACCACATATAAGACAGATGGACAGAAAAAAATTTCTAGGATTTGAGAAATTATTGGAAATGTTGAGAGGAAATTTATACTTGTCATAGCAATTATTATGTTATGTTATGACTTATTATTGCCAATAAGCGGCTCCATAGCTCAGGGGTTAGAGCACTGGTCTTGTATTATTGCCAATAAGCATGGTGCATCTGAAAGAATGAGAACAGAAATGTGAGAGGAAAAAAGTCAACATCAGGGATGTCATAATTTAGTAGAATTAATGACACAACAAAATAAAAAGTGTTCATTTAGCATAATATGTTAAAATTTTCAAATTTCCTAGAGAAAAGGTAAATGAATGTAAAATTAGTGGGTGGCCTAACACAGGGTAAAACTGGTGATTACGGGAATCATATGAGCTTCGGGCTAACAAGAAAAAACTGATAAAATCATTGGCCACTCTCGACTACAGGCTTCCAGAAGAATTGATCTATAGAAAATGGCAAAGTGCCTCGTACGGTTAAGTATTTTTAAACCAGTACTAAAAATGAAGAAAACAATTACTATAGATAAGGAAGGCAAGTCATAAGTTTAAAGCAGTAGGACATGGGAACTTCAGATTTTTAAGTGTCCTGCTGTTCATGAACTCAGCAAGCTGGAGTTAAGTTCACAGAAGCGCCTGCTTCCCTGGCTGGCTGGCTTCTGTATGGAAATGGAGAATGTGCTTATGTGGAAATGAGGGTCTTGCATCCCTGCAAATCACCCAGTTCTAGCCACCACCATTAAGAGGTGGATCACTAAGATCAAATTTGTTGTTTTCTTTATCTTCTTTAATTTGTTGCATTGAGTATATCTCATTTGCCTTTGTAAATTTTGGAAAGTTATATATTTTATTTTAAATTTAAATCTTAGCTATATTTAAATAAAAATATTTAAACTATTTTTCTAACATTATCAAATGTAACAATGCAATACTATCTTTTGAATGCTATTTATAATGAAGACTTCAGTATTCTTTTATTTTTTTAACTTCCTATTTTGATTCCAGTTATTTAGTAGGCTGGAAATTTAGTATTAGATCAGTGTTCTTAAAATGACTAGTTTTTATATTACATATAAAATTACATATATTATATTTCTTTTGTTGATATTCCTTAACATTTGCATTCCCTTTTGAAACCAAACTTTATTTTTGCTTCTTAACATGGACATCAACTAGAAGAAATCTGATGTAGTATAGGGCTGGGCTCACCAGGAAAGCCAATTAGTACCCCTAGGGATATTCTGTGAAAAGACTCTGTAACAAGGGACTGGAAGACACATCTCTGCAGGCAATCTTCTAGATTTCGCCTAATAATTCGTGCTCCTAACTGAAGAGAAGTGACTATAGTAGATGCTATAGATTACTATAGTAATATAGTATAGTAGATTACTATAGTAATATTTTATTTCACTATTTCTGCTTCCATAGTTGTGGTGTCAGAAAGAATTTGGAAAGCAGAGAGATAAATGGGAGTCCAATGTGAAGGGAAGTTGATTAATTCTTGAATGTTCAATGAATTAAGTTTGAAACTAGTTCTTTATTTACTGCAGAACTGCAAAGTGGCAGGCTGATTTCCAATAGCACATATTTGCCTCTGTCTAAACTCAAAGGGCTGCCGTAAGGGATATGGTGCCACCCTCATTATCCAGAATTTCATTTTCAGTGTTTTGCTATGTAAGGTAAATTACTCTGGGTGGGTTGGACTGCTCTCTGCCCTTCAAATATATGTAGATGAATTTGAGGTAAACCCAAGGGCCAGTTCTCAGGGAAGAGAGGAACAAATAGAAGTTCAATTAAAGGTAAAGTTCCTATCCGTGATACTTTAACAGACCACTAATATTTTCTAACATGTCAATTATATTCCCTTATTATGGAAACCCTGTTCTTATACATTAAGTCAGAGAACTTAAGTTACAACAACACTTTGAGTCTTTTTCTTTATTTCTAACTCATGGTTTCCCAAGGAAGGAAGATTGATTTATCTGATTACTGAGACTGACATACGGAACTGGCAAACTTAAATCATATTTCTGGATTTTTCCTTTAAGAACTGTTGCTTTGAGAGTATTTACTTTCTACCCTATTCTATTTTCCCTGCTTCCTTGTAGTAAAGGAATATTTTGATGTCTCTCATTCCTGTGAACTTCAATTAGTTGAGAACCCATAGTGGAAGAGGTATGACTTATTTGGTTACCATTAAACCTTAACATTTGCCTCAGAAACCCAGATCAGAGATACAATACCTGCGACATCTAGAAAGATCTACCTAGAGTACTGTTTTTGTCTTCTTTTGTAGATAACAGGTACTCAGTGAGTTTACTTGAATAAAGAGGAAATAGAATGAGATCTGAAATTCATTAAAGATGGGGAAAGACCTAAAACCATATATCTCCCTCAGTCCTCACTTTTTGCTCACTCTTTTTCACTTTTAGCTTCTATTTCCTCTATGGTCCTCTTTCAACTAAACAGCTTTCTATGTTTACTTATAATTTCTGCTCAATTATAGTTTAAATCCATGCATAACAAAGGTTAATATTGACTGGTCTGGTTAATTACATGTTTATCTCTCAAACTACTGACACTTGCCTAACACTATGGAATGTTTTAACTAAACATATACGACATTCTGTGACCATGCATCCATGAGAAGAATGTCAGCATTGTTTAGCAATAATAATTGAATTTATGATTTGGCTTAGGGGCACTTCAATGGTTAAGGCTGGTCAGACACCTCATTTTAAAAGATCTCTTCCATGAGTTGACTTTGGACTTCTTGGTGCTGAGGTGCTTTGTATGCACACTACTGATAATATGGGACCTAGAGATAGAGTGGGTTCTGTGTGAACCAATCCAAAGGAAGGAAAGCAAAGAAGCCCCTGTCCGAGCTCTGTGTGCCCCTCTCAATGCACATTTTTCTTTTGCTCTTGCTGACCTATACTTTTTGCCTGTAATAAAGCTCGTGTATATAAATCCTTTAAGTCCTATGAGTCCTTTCAGCAAACAAACATTTATGGTAATTAATGTGTAATTAGCACAGCTTGCCATGGCACAAAATTCTCTTTCACAGTATCGTTCACTTTACTTTAGTAATAGTATCCTATTACTAATGGGCCCAAGTATTCTTGGTTCAGATTTATAAAGAGGTCTATTGTTGGCCAAATCATTTCTATTATATGACATAGATCAGCTATTATTTTTTAAATTATATTGTGGATTGGCTGCCCTTGGGCTAGATCCAGTTTCTGGGTAATCACTTGTGCCCAAGGACTTAAAGTCATGCTGTGCAAAGCATGGCCTCCTATGTGATGTGAAGAAGCAAGAGATGTGAACCAGGCAGTTTCACTCTACATAGAGATGTATTGGAGAGAAGTATTATGAGGCTGGGCTATGCAATTCAAATATCTGTCTGTATATACATCTAAAATGTAGGGAGGGAAAAATTTTTCCTTTTTTCTCTTCAAGGTTCTTTGGATGGTGTCTAATAATTAAATTGACACTAGATAAATTTAATTTTTATATATGGGAGCCTCCCAAAATATGGGACTCAAAGAATGACCAAAACAGGCAGCTTTTTTACCTTTCCAGAAAATAAAACCAATAAATTTGTAAAGAATTGACAAGACAAAAAAGTTTGGGCTTGGGATAGTAAATTAGTGAAGAAGTAACCAAATTTGTTTACATAGTCTTCTCAGCTCCAATTTTTTATTTCTGGTGATAAGGATATTTCTCTAGAAAGATCTACCTAGAGTAGATTGGGTGGCCCAGTGGGTTAAGCCTCTGCCTTCAGCTCAGGTCATGATCTCAGGGTCCTGGGATCGAGTCCTGCATCAGGCTCTTTGCTCGGTGGGGAGCCTGCTTCCCCCTCTCCCTCTGCCTGCCACTCTGCCTGCTTGTGATCTCTCTCTCTGTCAAATAAATAAATAAAATCTTAAAAAAAAAAAGAAAGAAAAGGGAAGAGTAGCCTTCATATAGGAGATTTAGGTCCTGTTTCAAGAGAGACAAAGGAGGGTCTGAGTAACCTTATTGCACAAGCTGTTTCCTAAGCAACTTTAATTCAAAATAATCAGAAGTGGCATATTTTGGGGCACTTGCCCTGAACCACATCAACTATCAGCTTCCCACTTTCTTAGCCAGCACTCATTGTCCTCCATTTTCCCATCATCTAGTCTGAGTTTGTTTCCTCATTCAATAAGTGCTTATCAAATGAGTGAATATTTTCAGACTGTATTGGGTAAAGTCTAGCATAGTTTGATCAAATGGAGTCGTCATAGAGACTAGGTAGTTCAAGATGAGAGATATAGATGATTTGAGCTCATATGCAGGAGGTTAGTTTAGGTGACTGGCTAATTCCAACCCATGAGAACTTGAAGATAAATCTAGACATTGGGAGGACATGAACCAAAGAGGAATGTGGTTATGGATGACTTCAAGAACTTCTTATCTGAGAATTATTGAAGGCTTCAGAGGAAGGTGTGAGTTGTTCACTGTTGCAGGTAAAAAGGAAGTAAAAGTTGTGTGATCAGTTAGTTGTGGTTGCTTGGTGGCCAGGAAAGCCATATTGACAAGTTGCCAAGATAGGAAAGAAAAGTCGAAAGGTAAAAATAGCTAAACATTTACTATGTGTCAGATACTGTTCTAAGAGTTCTTAAATTAACCCATTCAATGAAAAACAACCACTTGGGATTGGTGTTTCTCCATTTATACTCCCAATATTTAAAAATGAGGAAACAGAATCAGAGAGGAATGGAAACGTGTCCAAAGTCATGTAGTCAGTAAGTGTTACAGTGAGGACTAGACCTAAGCAAGTTTGGTATCTGAGCCTGTGCTCTTCTTAATTGCTGTCCTTGAACTGTCTCTTAAGGTTTCCTCTGAGATGAGTTACACTAACACAGCTTTTGATAAAACAATGGTTGAAGGCTTTTTGGTCTTAAAGGGATCCTGCCCTTTGGGTAGAGGCGTGGCAATAAGAACTTACTTTTGAGACTACAGAAGACCTGGCTCTCTTATCTGTTACCCACAAAGTCCGGCTATGCTGTTCTTTTGAGCTATCAGTTTTCAGTCTGTCCTTCATCATCTCTTCAAACTCATGTTGCCAAGGTAGAGAAAACATTATATAAGTGAGTATTATTGATTTGATTCTTTTCCCTTGTAATTCATATGTTTATTCCGGGTGTTCATGTTAACATTCCACAGCTTGCCTTGATATATTTTTTTAAGACTAGTCACGTGTTTTCATTATTATCAGATTAGACTGGTTATTTCCTAATGTCCTGATTGATAGAACTGATATCCAGGAGGGACCTGAACTCTAGAGCCCATTCTACTTCATTTAAAAGAAGCAAAGCTTAAAATGGCTTTCCTGTGAAGTTCAGTGTTATTACTGATAAAATAATGGCCTACCTTTTTTTCAATCCTGTGTTTCTCTCATGATGGTGGGACAACCTCAAATCAATATTACCTGATCAACATAACAATGACAGTTGTCCATTACATAATACAACAATGTGCCAGACACTGCGCTAATTGTAGCCTCAGTTCCTTGAATAATATTCTGAAGTGGGTTTTAATAGCTATCTTTTATGAATGATAAAACAGTCTTAGAGACTTACTTACCCAAGGTCACACAAGAATTTAATAGGCAGGATGTATTCTCAGATAACTATTACTCCATATTCCATGATCTTAATTATTATATTAAACTGCTTTCTTACCTATTTATTGATGCTGCAATAGCTTATAATAACAAGATATAAAAATGCTAAAAAGATTGTTTTATTTAGTTCCTAAAAGAGTTTCAACAATAGATGGGATTCATTTTCAACTAGCAAGTTCTTGCTCCACTGCCCTTGGTACTGTGGATTTTGTATTTGTGCTAGAGTACAGTCATTATGTGAGGAAGCTTGCCAAAGCCATTTGCTAAAACCACAGAGATACTATCTTTGTGAAACACCCAAATACTTACAATGTATTTTCTTCATTTCCTTGGATAAGGTGTTGTCATAAAACATCAAAATGCTCTCCTAAGGATAGAAAACAACTCCAAAGAGGGATAATTGGATGTATTAGAGCCCTAAACACCTCAAGCTTAATCCAGAAGATGAGTGATAAACAACACTGTCCTATCCTTTGAGATCTGAAAGAGTTAATTGCTTTTCAAACAGGGAACAGTTTACTCCTATAGAGCAGAGTGATTAGATGACAGTGGATTTCAGAAGGTTTTATGCTTGAAATACTTGAACACAATGGAATTTTATCTTCTTCTTACAAAATGTAGTTTTATTTTTTCTCTTCTTTATTTCTCTCTTTAAACATGAATGATAGGCTATAAAGGTTTTCTTTGGGGGAAAATATTTTTGACTTGCATTCCTGTGGAAACTTGATTTAATCAACAAAATGCCAAGCTGATAACCACTCTCATTTCCTTGTCATAGAAAATAAGAGAAATAAATTCAAAAGAGTGGGGCCTTATAGAAAAATGCTTCCAAATCCTTTGTCAGTAATGTAGACATCTTTAATAATGCATTATAGTATCTCTCACTGGTGGGGAGCATTGAGCACATAGTCATATATACAGTATTTTCCAGGTAGGTATTTTATGCACCTGCCTCTCAAATAGAGGCACACCTTGATTTTATTAACTAGTTGGATATCACTCCTTTAGATTAAGAATGTATTACTTTAAGAATTGAAATCAGAATATCAAAAAGGTATCTGCACTCCCATGTTCACTATAGCTTTATCCACAATAGCCAAGATATGGTATATACATACAATGGAATGTTATTCAGCCTTAAAAAAAAGAAGAAAATAATGCTCTTTGTGACAACATGGATGAACCTAGACAACATTATATTAAATGAATAAACCTGGCCAAAGAAAAACAAATACTGTATGATCTCATTTATGTATGGAATCTAAAATAGTCAAATTCAGAGGCAGAAATTACAATGGTGGTTGCCAGTAGCTGGAGGGAAGGAAAAATGGAGAGGTGACTGTCAAAGAGTATAAAATTTCAATTAAATAAGATAAATAAATTCAGGGAAAGTGGGGTAAAAAAAATGTTCTTGAGATCAACTATACATCACAGTGCCTACAGCTAATATGTAATAAAACAAAATTTTCCACCCAAAATGTGTCTCTTTGGCATGTGGATTATTTTACGCTGATTCTTTTTAAGGAACAGAGGACTCAAGAAACTTTTATTTTTGCCTCCCCTACCCCCAAGTGCCTGAAAAAATTAAGACAGAGAACTTGTTTCAGGAATGGAGTTATCACCATAAATAACTATAGTATAATATGAACTCGTATGGCAGATGGGGAGGAACCCAGCAAGGCCCGTTTGATCAAAGTCCTCTCTAGTACCATTGTTTCTGAATGGCCCAGCAAACATTTGTGTACCATACTCTTTCCTTCTGTGAATTGTCTTCCTTCCTTTTGTGGCCCTGGAGCACCATCCCCTTCTTCTGAATCCAGAATGAAATATATACCTCAATTTGCCTGTCTTTGGAATCTTTCATGTATATGTGGATTCCTCATAAGTATGTAATTAAATTTGATAAACTCCTGTTACTCTATCTCACGTCAATTTAATTCCCTCAACCAGTCAGAAGAATCTTGAATCATAGAGGAAAAATTTTCCTCCCAAGACTAACAATACCATGTCATATAATTAAAATTGGTTAAGAAGGTAGATTTTATGGTAACTGCTCTAGCCACACACACAAAAATAAATGATTATAGTAATGAGGATGGGAGGAAACTTTTGGAGATAGGTATACTTATGGCTTTGATGGTAGTGATAGTTTCATGGATCTATACATATTCCCAAACTCATTGAGTTGTATTCATTAAATATGTACAGCTCAATACATGTCAGTCATACTTCAATAAAGCAAAGTCTTAAAAAATTACCTTTATAAAAAAAACACGTCTCCTCATTTCTCTCTGAGGGGTCACAAAATAATCTAGTTTGGAAAAGTACATACCATAGTGTGGAATTATTTAAAATTTGGGAGACAATACATGAGGCTTCTCATAGCACATGGCATACAGCAACTGATCAATAAATATCTGCTGAAGAAATGAATATAAGGGGGTTGATAGCCAGGCAGATAGCTTGGGAAAAGGCAAACAAAAGAGAGGCCTAATGCTATGCCTGGTTGAGATGTTTCCTGGGTCTAATTCTATTTCTTATAATCACTCTGAAGATGCAGCTCTCTTAGCATTTAAGAGATATAGGTGGAACCAAATTCAGGCAACATTTCAATTAGATAAGAACAGAATGAATGCACAGAGCTAAGAATAGAGCCAAAGTTATGGAAAGTATGACCCCAGACCTCTGAATTATGAATTAGAATACTTCCTGTGTAAAAGAAAAAAAATGCATCAGACCAGTTAAAAAGCAGGGAAGGCTTTATTCAAGACTATAATAGAGGTCAGGACTATTTCAGTTGGAGAGAAAGATTTAATTCAACTTTGCTGAAACAAAAAGGTAGGAGGATTTTTAAAGGCTGGGAAAGGATTTTTAAAGGCTAATGGAAAAGTACTAGAGAACATTAGTGGAGAGGTTGGCCAATGTGATTAGGCTACCTGTGTTTGTTAATTGTCCCTCATCAAAGTTCAGCTTACTCTCCCTCAGAAACTAAAAGATATGGGCCCTATTCTTCTTGATGATTATATTTTGAAAAGGATGTCTATCAGGACCTTGAGAAAAACATTACCTGGGTTGCGGACAATTTATATTTCAAAGAAGCAAGAGAAAGAATTTATAATAATTACAAGTTTTCTTAAGTAAATGCTCTAAGAAAAGTGAGGTCAGAGGCCTACAGTCAAAAAGCCTGTCTAAAGTTTAGTCAAGATGAGGAAAACTTTAAAGTCATCTTGGTTTTTCTTCCTTCCTTGGTTCTTTTTTCCTTTTAATCTATCTTTTCCCTTTTAATCTATCTTTAAGTACCTGTGATATATGAAAGGAAATTTTACTAACAAACAAGAGAGGGATGGGCCCCATGTCAGTTCCTCAGACATTGCTGGCTCTTGGATCTCTATTCCTCCATGCCTGGTAAGATATCACTTTGCTTCCAGTAGGCATAGACTTAGAGGCCTCATGCTGTGCTTCTATGGGTCTCTGACTATGCAAGAGTGTTAACTCATTATTACCAACAACAACAAATTTGGTTTACAAATGGAAAAATATTAGCTAATATTTCCTGCCCTTCTTTCTCACTATCACCAACCAGCCTTGAGCAACACACAGCTACTCACTGCCACTTTCTTCCTCTGCCTTGAAATGTACCAAGTATCTCTAAGTTTGGACAAGTTCTCTTGCCTTACCATGAACAAGGTTTACCCACTCCTACCCTTGGAGTGAAAACCACTCTCTGCCTTGGTTATCATAGTTTATTCATATGCTAGTACTACTATTTGTAATAAGTCCTCCTTGAAATAATAAACAAGTATGAATGGCTAAAATTCAAGGACTCAAATAAAAGGGTGTGCCTATATACGTATACCAGAGAGTTTCAGGGTTGGGATGAGGCTTGGGCTGTTTGCAGGCATATGGGAGAGTAAATTAGAAGAAAGGACAAAAACAGACAACAGGAACTGTGTTTTATTTGGTCCTCGGAAGAAAAACTCAAGCCGCATGAATAGCAGCAAGCCATATATATATTTGGTTCTATATCCCATTAAAAATTGCTGAAACCTTAAAGTTACCCCCTCTGCCACCATGTCCTCTCAAGGACAAAACCTGGTTTCTTTGTTTCATCGTCTTATCTTAGCTTCTGCTGTTGTTATTGCTGTGTGCACTTTGGGCATCCCAGCGGTTTTCCACCCCACTATCCTCTTAGAAGTTGGGTTTCACCCTGGCTGGGGCTGAAGCACTTCAGCCATCAGAGTATCAAAGATGAGTATTACAAGGCTCTCTGCTGAAGACTGAAATCTCCAGCGACAGTGCCAATGCTCTAGTTTATATTAGTACTTTCTCATATTTATTTCCTCTGAAGACATTCCATGCCATTTCATTCTTTTAGGAGTTGTAGCTTCTTCCTTTACAGAACTGGATCCTAACCCATGGGGATGGACCAGAGAACAAAACTGAGTGCAACATCCCATGCAATCATTAGGACTGCCTCTCTCCTCATGTGAAACATAGCGAGCTCATCCCTGAGGATGACTTTTTTATCAGTCTTCTGCATCCTTCATGCAAATATATGCCTAGCAATAATCCTTCAGCTATTACCAGCAGGGAACTTAGTTAACACTGAAGGTAAGATTCCAAGTATGTACATAATCCTGAATTTTTTCCTCTGTAGCCAAGTTAACAGAGATAGAGCTCTATACCTCTCTGCTCTCATGTTGATGCAAAGACTACAATAAAACACTCATTGCTAATGATGAGATTCACAATGGGAGCAGGAAGGGAGCAGGCACACATGCTTGAAATTCACTGTTTTTGGTATGTGCGATATTCCTCAGGGGTGCAGGGAGCAAAAGAAAAGTTGGGCATATCTGTTATAATGAGTCTGTTCCTGAAACTTTAGAATTTCTCTAAGTGACTGTATCACTAGATATCACAGCTTGTTCTAAAAGTGGTACTGACAATAAATTCTTCAGAACAGAAAAAAGGTTGCATATTGGGCAAAATTATAATCAAGTACTAATAGTGAAATGGCAATCAATAACCATCTTCCTGGAAGTGTATTTTGACAGAGAAAAAGAAAAACATTTATGTTTCGGTTACTGACAGAAAGTTCTCCACTTTTTTCTTTCATATTTAAATAAATCATGACTTTCTACCCTGTATCCTGGTATAAATGTGTGTCAGGACTCTTTCTGCAAGAGATATTATATTAGTTTCCTATTGTTGCTAAAACAAATTACCACAAACTTAGTGACTTGAAACAACACAAATTTATTATTTTAGAGTTCTGGAGGTCAGAAGTCTGAAATACATCAGCAGAGTTCCTTTCAGAGATTTTAGGGGAAAATCCATTTCCTTGCCTTTTTGAGTTTCTAGAGGCTGCTTGAGTTCTTCGTCTCATGGCCCCACATCATTCCAACCTCTATATCCATCATCACAACTCCTATGACTCTGAGCTTCCTGCCTCCCTCTCCTTCTTATATGGACCTTTGTTATTACTGTGGGCCCAACTGGATAACCCAGGAAAATCTCCTGATTTTAAAGTGTCTATCTTAATCACACCTGACATATCCACAGGTTCTGAAGATTAGGATCTGTATAGTTTTTATGAGGGAGGAGACCATTTCATGCCTCAGACAGACCTAGAACTTACCTAGAGCTAAAATCAATCACACGTGGAATTTATGGGCTAATATGACGGGGGTATCTGAAGAAAGGTGTATATTGACCAGGAATTCGAAATATCTCACATATACAGTTTCTGCTGTCTTCTTCTGGTTCTGTCTCCTACTTCACTGCCTTGAGACTCAGCCTCACATGGAAGGATGATAGTGGCAACAGCTGCACACCTCATATCCTCGGATGTTCAAGTCCAATGAGAAAATATAATCTTCTTCCCAGGATTCCCAACAAGTCTCAGCATGTTCTGTTGGCTCTGAAGGCATCATGTGCCCCTCTCTAAACCAGCTTTCATGTTCAATGAAAGTTTTGTAGTCCTTGTCCTCAGTTGCCACATCTTTAAGAGGAGGATAATATTCAGGCTTGATTCCCCATGTACAAGGAAGTCCGAGGTTAAATAGCAAATAAAAAAACTCTATGGCAGGGCAAGAGACACTGCTAAAGAAAGAAAACACATTTTTTTCATCCTTCTTGAACAAAGGACTCTACATTTCCATTTTGGACTGGGCCAAATTATAGTCAGCCCTGATAATTTTTTACAATTTTATTTATTTTATTATTTTAGAGAGAGAGCACGCACAAAAGAGATGGGGGGGGTGGGAGGCAAAGGGAGAGGAAAGGCCGAGAATCTCAAGTAGACTCTGTGCTGAGCATGGAGCCTTACGCCAGCCTGACCTGAGCCAAAATCAAGTCAGACACTTAACTGACTGAGCCACCCTAGTACCCCAGCCCTAATATTATTTACAGAGTTTTCATGAACATTAAATAAGTTAATAGAAATAAAACATTGAGAATAGTGAATAGTGTTTGGCACTTTGTAAGCAAGCAGTAAATACTACCTATATTATTATTTTTATTTTTATTAATTAGTATCATAAAACATCCAGGACCCTTTTAAAGCAAACATCTGATTGGAATTTCCTCAGACCCCAACTGTTAGCATTAATTAGGCTGGCTGTTTTCCTCCGGTCACTTTAAACAAAGGAACTCATTATAAATCTGAGCGAAGAGGTTGAGATTGCAAAAGGAATTTTATTTTTTCTTCAATATCCAACCGTCAAGCCAGCTGTTTTAGTTCAGGCTACCAATGGGAAGCTACTTAATGAAGTTGCTTATGGTTTAATGATTTGTGTGGCATAAATTATTTGTCTTAATGTTATTCCTGGGGCATTTTCCAATTGTTTCAGAGAATATGCAGTAAAAGCAAAACAAAACAAAAAACAAAACAAAACAAAAACTACAGTGTGGTTCCATACTCCCACAACACCTGGTGAGAAATAATCTGCTTGCTCAATTGCAGTTCCATCACTTATTTTATTCTGAATCCCTTCACAGCAAGACTCTTCTTATTTACTTATTGCATATATGCTAAAGATCCCAGTAATTGCACATCCAGCACACAATTGATATTACTCAGAATCCTCATTACACCTCTCAAAGTTCTGGTAATGAAAAAGTTAGAATGAGCTTTAATAAGCATTAGGAAATTAAGCTTTCTCAGGAAAATAATTTAACCACTTATGGAAATATGTTCAAGTGAGTGATATAAAAATACAGTGTGATTATCTAAAGACCTGTAGGTTAGATAAGATGAGTATATCACAAGGATATGGTGAAGTAAGCAATTAAGTTTTAGCATGACAAATAAAATTGGTTTTTTCTTTAGGACTTAAATCACTAATTTGCCTTATTGTATCTCTTGAGTTCTAGGATTTGTTATGCTTGAATCAAAATGTAAACTGGTCAGTTTTCTTTTCCATTCATTTTGTGGCATCTCATTGAATTGGTGACCAGAATATAGTATTGTGGTATTTCACATGACACTGGTAATTACGGTATGTTTGTTTTGAAGGGAATTTTTTCAATTACTTATTGACTATATTACATCTTCCAATTGCTTTATTTTGCATATGTTGTTGATTTAAAAATGCTCTTCAGGTTTTCCCTCAAGTATGTTTTATTCCTAATTAAGTTACAAGCTTTTTCCAGGCAAAAACAAATGTCTTGTTTTCATCTACCTACTGTGGAAAATACAACACTGAAGATTATAGGTTAAAAAGTGTTTGACTGAAGGGCTCCTGCATGGCTCAGTGGGTTAAGCAGCTGCCTTTGGCTTAGGTCATGATCCCAGGGTCCTGAGATTGAGTCCCATATCGGGCTCCCTGCTTAGGGGGAATGGGATTCCCCCTCTCTCCCTGCCTCTTCTCCCTGCTCTCTCTCTCTCTCTCTCTCTCGAAAATAAATAAAATCTTTTTAAAAAAGTGTTTCATTGAAAACATAAACAAACTTTACATAACATTGGTCAGACATTTAATCATTCCTGAGTGAAAGAAATAGAATGAACCCTATTAGTACATGCCTGGCATATCCTATTAGAATTCATTACTTTTCTGAATGCCTCTATTTTTTCTTAACTGTACTAGTTTTCATATTCTCCAACAAGTAATGAGTTCTACCTCTCACAAAATAAAAGTATTTAAACTCTCCTTATTTTAGCTTTTAGAAAATGAATTACTAACTGCCCTTAACACTAATATTTTATGAAGAAGCCTAAGGCTCCTCAGGGAGGTTTTTCCCTAAGTTTCTTTCCTTTTATTTATTTTTTTCTTGAGTTTAAATGCATTTTATTTTTAGATAACCTACACGACATTTTTCTTTTCTTAAAAACAACATCTCTGGGCGCCTGGGTGGCTCAGTGGGTTAAAGCCTCTGCCTTCAGCTCAGGTCATGATCTCAGGGTCCTGGGATCGAGGCCCACATCGGGCTCTCTGCTCAGCAGGGAGCCTGCTTCCTCCTCTCTCTCTGCCTGCCTCTCTGCCTACTTGTGATCTCTCTCTCTCTGTCAAATAAATAAATAAAATCTTAAAAAAAAAAAAACACCTCTGCTCCAAATAAATCAAGGTCAAAATAAATGAAGAGCTCAAGAAGGCATCAGTCCCGTTTTTCTTAAGTCCTGGTGTTACATGGATGAAGAGCAGCAGCCAGTTATGACAATAGGTGATACGTCCAAAATAACAGCCAAATTCGTAAATATTTTTGCATTTCTAAACCATCCTTAAAGAAAATCATGTATGGAGTCACACTGTCCTCACAGTAGTCCAGCAAAACAACCATGCCATCTGGATTCATGTTTTCACCAATAAAGAACTGGTAGTTCTTGAAATTAGCAAGGACGTGCTTGATCTGGTCTGCAGCCCCCATCATTACTCTTAGTGGCCTCTGTTTGCCTCTGATTGATTTCATGTAATCTTTGATGTACTTCTTGTAGGCTTCTTTTGTGAAGGTGGTTTCCTGTAAGTAATGGTTCACAATAAATATCAACAGCAGTGATTACTGTGCTTTCCATACCTTCATGCTCGGGGCCTTCAGTGGAGACATTTCTACCCATGAGTGAGTCATCAACGTTACCCTCTGTCCTACTGACCATCTTCCCCTCCACCCCAGCCCAAGGCTGTCCACGATCTCTCAGATCTTGTAGATGGTGACCATCCATCACGGCTGATAAGGTCCCAGTACATGATCACGAGGGCGGCTGGAGAGAGACAACTATGGCGCTAGCTTAGCAGGAGCAGGAAGCTATAAGCAAGTGCGATGCAGCCAGAGTGACACTGGGTGGGGGGTGAGGGCAGAGGAGAATGGAAAAACATAAGTTTCTTTCTTTTAAATGCTGTCAATTGTCCAAAAAATCTGTTTTCTTTCTTTTTTTTTGTAATTGTAATATTCTTTTATTTTATTTTATTTAATTTTAATTTTATTTTTATTATTTGCCCAAGGGGTACAGGTCTGTGAATCATCAGGCTTACATTTTCACAGCATTCACCAAAGCACAAACCCTCCCCAATGTCCATAACCCATCCACCCTATCCCTACCCTCCCACCCCCCAGTAACCCTCAGTTTGTTTTATGAGATTAGAAGTCTCTTATGGTTTGTCTCCTTCCCCATCCCATCCTGTTTCATTATTTTTCCCTCCAAAAGTATCTTTGTTTCTTTCGAAATTGCAGACCAATTAAGAACACACACTTTTGGAGCCAGGTGGACCAAATTCAAATTCTGATTCTGATTATAATAACTGTGAAAGGGGGACAAGTTATTTAATCTCTTCATCGATCCCGTCCGTTTGCTGTCAAGGGCAAATAATCATAATAAAAGCATATACGGGCATGTGCACGTGCTTGTATGTGTTTCTCTCCAAGGCTGGCAAGAAGCTGAAATGTTTCAAATGATGCTTGAAAAGGCCCTTTCTAAAGATCTTTTCCATCTTAATCACTGGCTTTCCCTGTCAATCTCCTTTTCTTCTTCATCCAGAATACTATGGGCAGAAGGAGATGTCCGTGGGATTTTTATTCCCCTTGCCTTTGTACAGAAGAGAGTTTTTCTGTATGTTCTGTTTTTCTGTATGCCTGTATGTTCAGGCATTAAGGTAAGGGTTTCTGTGGATTAAGCACTGTCTGTTAATGAGCAGATGACTTGCTGAGGGGATCTCTTTGCTGAGACGAAATATGGCTATTACCTCAGTTCCATCAGTAGGGCCTGACTACCAAGGGTTTGCCCAAGACTGAAGGTTTTAGTGGGATCTCAGTGCTAAAGCTATGCCAGTCTCCTACATTAGTTTTGCCTTCGCTTTCCTTGGTTTAACAGTATGAATTTGAAAATATTTTTTCCATCAGCTACTGGCTCATCTCATGGAAAACTCCTTGTCAAATCCTAAGAAACCACATGAAATTTCTTTAGAATGGTAAAGCTTTTGATGATGCTTTATGTAATTTGTCCACCTTCCTTTCATTCCTCTCTCACATGTGTGGAATATAAGAGTTATTCTAAATTATATTTTACATATCTCACATTCCATTCTTCTGGCCCTATGACAGTTCTCTTTGGAATACAAACATAGAAAATAATATATTTCCCTTTCCACTTCAAATTGGTTGTATCAATCATGTTCTTACTAAAATGATTTCTTTTTTTTTTTAAAGATTTTATTTATTTATTTCACAGAGGGAGAGAGATCACAAGGAGGCAGAGAAGCAGGCAGAGAGAGAGGGGGAAGCAGGCTCCCCACTGAGCAGGGAGCCCGATGCGGGCCTCGATCCCAGGACCCTGAGATCATGACTTGAGCCGAAAGCAGAGGCTTTAACCCACTGAGCCACCCAGGCGCCCGTTACTAAAATGATTTCTGACTATCTTTTCTTCTACCTTCATTTAGCTTCTCACTGCACCTATTGATAAAGCCAAATATATTTTCATGGCTCTCTTCTTCAAACTCACTGTGATTTGTACGAATTCTCTTTTCATTTCCTTCCCTGTTCTACTTGGTTATTGCCCTTGAGATAGTGTATGATCTCTAATCCTTTTTTTTTTTAATTTAATTGCATAGGGCCTTTTTAGCAATATTGATGATTTAGCTTATTTTCTGCTTCTTTAGGCTATTATTTTTCATTCCCATCTCTTACTCTTTATCAATGGTAACTCCATTTCTGGCCTCCTTTCTCCCTTATTTTTCTCTTTGACTGTCTTTAAAGCATTGCCCCCCAGCTTCTCAATGACCAGGGTTGAGACAGGTATAATTTATGTAAGTTTAGGTAGCTAGATTTGTCTTCCTTTTCAGTTATACAAAGTGTTTTGGTTCATTTTTAATTATAAAATATAAGAAAAACTCAGAAAATATAAAAATACATGAAGAAAATATTAGACAGTATTCCATCTCAGAATAATAATTGATTGAATTTGAGATTACTACATAACTCTAAGACTGACAAATAGTAAGCACTTAATTTTTGTTAATACTATTATTGTTAAATAGTAATGATAAAGTTGATTCTTAAAAACTTTATAATATATTTTTAAATGTTTTTATGTGAACAAAAGATAACCTATTTTCATAATTACATCTTTTGCTAATAATGATCAGATAGTCTAATCACAAAGCTCATGGTTTTTATAGAAAGCCCTATATTATTATTTTACATGTTTGTGTTTTTTTCAGTAATAACCAGTGTGTGTTTTTTTAAGTAATAATAAATAATAAAATAATAAATAACAAATAATAATAATAAATTTTTTAAAGTAATAATTCAAACTAATGTCTGAACTTCTTATGCTGGTGCCAATATTTGAAAGAACTATGGTCAGACAGAATAATTGTTATTATTTCTAACTTTTTTTTCTTCAAATTAGGGCAATAAAAATTGATCTCTTATACAGCAATGTCCCTTCTATAGAAATAATTCTAACATCAAAGGATGATATTTTCAGGGTCCAGTTGCCAAAGTTCTTTCCTTATATCCTAGAAATGAACTTTTTTCTGTAAGAAGCCGGATAGTAAATATTTTCAGCTTTGTGGACCATATTGTTTTTCTATCCCAGTTACTCACCTCTGCTGTTGTAATTTGAAAACAGCCATAGACAATGGATAAACAATGAACTTGGTTGTGTTCTAATGAAACTTTATCTACAAAAGCAAGTGGTTGGCCAGTTTTCTTCTGCAAGCTATAATTTACCAACACAGAGAACCTAGCACCATCATGATGTTGTTCAATTTTAGGTATTATTCATTGAGTACTTCCCATATACCAGGTATTACGTTAGGGTGCTTGAGTACATTATAAACTTGAATCTTCACAACAATTCTATTAATTAGGAATTATTCTTCTTTTATAACTAAGGAAACGGAAGCACCACAATTTAAGGTACATAGTACATGGCAGGGACTGGCCTTCTAACACCCTCCTGACCCAAGTCTGTTTCACTCCAAAGCCTGGACCTTGTCCCTAAAGAAATGTTAAGTCCTTCATTACTAAGATGTCTGCTCACTGATTTGTTACTACTTCCAAGGTGATCTGTATGCTTAAACAATTTAACATTTAAAATAAAGGATTGATGTTCTCAGTAACATATAATTTTAGCAATTAATTTCACTCTGTGAAAGAGTAGGATTTCTTTCTTGCTCTCTTAGAACTGTACTATGGAAGCTAAGACCTAGATTGATAGACAGTCTATTCACATTTATAAAATATCTCTGAATTATGAGAATAATAAATGAATTTTCTTTCCTTTCCTTTCCTTTTTTATTATTTTCTGGGTTTTCTGAACCTTAAACTTAAGATAGTCTCAAAAAAGCTAGAATGAAACAGAATTTTTACCATACCTGTATTCAGTGAAAAAATATAGTATTCATAAGTTGAAGATAACTTTAAAGATAAATTTAGTTTACACGAAATTAGTTTTGTAAATTGTTGATCTTCTTGAGGTAATGAAGGAAAGAATACAGAGTTATTCTGACGTCTGGTTCCATCACATACGATCCACATGGAAAAGAGTGATTTGTTTAGCATGAGTGACAAGGATGACTTAATGGACTTGAGACTCAATATGTTGAAGTATAAAACAAGGTTAATAACTACTTTACAGGATTTTGAGGAGGATGAAATATAAAAAGTGTTATATTAGAGATACTATGCAAATATTTACCTACCCCAGATATCTCTAAATCTTCCAGCTTGCTGGAATCATCCTCACTTATAAAATTTATCCAAAATGGCCCAAAACCTGTCTCACATAAGAAGGGCCACTCACTTATCTCTTGTTTCGCTAGGTTTTATTTGTTGCTGCTGTTGTTTTGATAAGGCTTATGCCTCTCTAAGTTACTGTTTGCACTCTATTATTTCCTGTTTATGATTTTTTATTGTACTAGTATTGACCATCCCATGCCTCTAGTTGTTGTTTCCTTTTCTTTGCTTCATAGAAAATTAGATGGATACAGAGCCTGAGCTATGCATTAACTGTGCTGAAGACACAAGAACCCCAGTGCACGTCTCACTCTACTTTCATCTCCTAACCATTAACTTTTAAACTCCCCCAATTTCATTCCTGATATTTTTCTAGGCAGAACAATTCAGCTCACTCTTGCTGTCTCTTTCCACACTATGCCCAGTGCTGACCTTACTTTCTGCACCAAAACAGTTCATTTTTTCTCAGTTATGAGATTACCTTTTCAAGACAGGAATTTCCATCGCCTAGTAGGCAAAAGTGACTGCAGTCAAAAACAGAGTTTCCCCCTCTCTGTGATTTTTATATTAATGTTGCTTTATGAAACAATATTCATTGATTAATTCATTCATTTATTGACGCTATAGCTTCTGTTAAGCAACAATTGAGGTTTATAACAGGGCTACCACCCAATTTCTATTAGCTAGAATTAGCTAGAACTTTACTAACTTGTCCTTTCAAATAGACTATGCATTCTACTTAAAAAAAAACAAACTTTTTTCTTATTGAAGTGTAACACACACAAAGAACAATAAACAAAACAAAAAATACAGAGTTCATTGAATAGCTTTTAGGTATGAATACCCTGGTAAACCTAAGTCAAGAATTAGACACTGGCATCAATCCAGAACCTTACTTGTAACCTTTCTCAATCTTAGCACATTACATCCACTCTAAAGATAACCACTATCCAAATTTCCAACACTACAGATTTGCCTATTTTGAAATTTTCTGTAACTGGAACCATACAGTAGGGATTCTTTTGTGTCTGATTTATTTTCTTTATCATTATATTTGTGAGATTCATTCATATTGTCGTATGTATTTCTAATTCATGAGTTCTAATTGCTATATATAATTTTATTGCATAAATATTCCATTATTTCTCTCTGTCTTTGGACACATATTTAAACTGTTTTCCATATTTTGGCTGTTATGGATAATGCCACTCTGAACAGCATATCTGTCGTTCATATATAGCTGAGAATGGATATTCTCAGGCTTCCATCATATGTTTGTGCAACTGTAGTAAATACTGACACACTTTTTCCTTGGTCACTTACCCAAAGTTTTCTCCTCTCTAAAGGCCTAAGCTTTGGTGTTCTGCTTTTATGATTTTGCTTTTGTAGCTTTCATGTTCAATTGCCAGCATCCAATTCTGTCTTCTGTTAAGAACCGACAGCTTTCACGAGACAACTAAGTTGGGGTAACATTCCATTAAATTGCAATATCCAAAGCTAAATGCGTACATTTAGCTTATTTGGAAAACTCTGTCACTTTACTTTCTAAAACTTATCTAACTGGAAATGGAGAACCATTGCCCTCTTCCATGAACTTGAAATTTTCATCTTACTGTATATCCTCAGTTAAAGAAAATGTATAAAATGGCACTCAGGCCTTGAACTACATCTTGCTTTCCTGCAGCTAGTAAGGCAAAATCCATCCCCTGCATGGTGCACGCAGTTGTGAAGAAGGTAGTTAGGGAGAAGGCAACACACTGCTGTAGTCATAACCAAGGCCCATGATTTAGGAAATCTATATTAGATAGAGCCACAGGGAGTCAATTGCCATCTATCTGCCTCATACACATTTTAATTATACCACTAACTTTGGCAGAAAGATGTCATCTAACCCTCTGCTAAGACACATTCTTTGTAAAATTAAAATTGTTCTCCTAGGAGGAAGAATATACATAGTGAAATGCAAACATAAACACAAGCTCTATTTACCTGAAAGTAACTACTGAAATAAGATGAGTCTGGAGGACCTATATCTATATCTATTCCTATATCTATATATCACTTTATTTTTAGAATAGCCAAAAAATTACCATGTCTTTCATCAAGAATAGTAGAAAAATAAAATGTCAGCTATTTCAAAAAATCAATAGAAAAAAGTATGAAAACTACCTTCTCTGTCTTCTGCTTAACTTTTTTTCTTGGAACCTTCATAAACTTTCAATTTTAGCATGGCACTTTTTTTCAAAAAACTATTTCAAAAGTTAAAAAAAAATGTTTATATGAGATGGGCAAGGTGTTAGTTTATACAGTTCAGCCAGAGTAAAACCCACTGTTAAGGTCATGTTCAAGGAAAGACTTAAAGGAAGTAGGGGAAATAGCTACCAGGCTATCTGCGAGTAGGGAACTCCAGGCAGAAGGAACAGCAAGTGGAAAGAGCTATAAGGAAAATCATGTTTAGTGTATCCCAGAAACTACAAGTAGGACAGTCTGGCTAGGGCAGAGAGAACAAGAAAGTGTACAGTAGGATATGACATCAAGAAATTCAGTGGGAATGTCACACCCTTGCATTGTGTTCTGAAGTCACTGGGAGATTCTGAACACAGTAATGTATAATCAAACTGATGCTTTAAAAAATCACTCTAGCTGTGTATGAAGAATGGATTTGAAGGGGCAAGTAGTGAATGGGGGAGGGTGGCAAGAGGAAATCTTTCTGATAGTTCAGACAACAGGTAATGGTGGTGTTGACTAGATTGGTATAATTTAAAGCAGAGTCCAATGAATGAGTAAGTAAAGAAACAGATGCTATTTGCAGATGGAACAGCAAATATCATCTTTATGGTTGATAAATATAGTTTGGCAGACACATTGCTTAGTGAGAGCCAAACATGTAGGCATCCTACCTCTCTACACACTGGTCTAGGAAATGGAACAGTCTCTCAGAGGAAAGTCTGAATCTTGGTAGAAAATCACTTACTTGTTCTCTACCTCTCAGGCTCAGGGATAGGAAGGAAAAGTTTGGAGTCACTTCATGTGGTAAAAGAAGTTAGTTATCTCCCCAAAACCATTTTCTCCTTTATTTTGGCTGTGTGATGGTACAGCGAGAAACACTATTTCCTAGCCATCATTCTTACCCTATTGTATATAATGTAACGAAGAGTGATTATATTATTTGCTTAAAAGGAAATCCTGTGCCGTGAATATCCTCCATTTTCCTCTCTGTCGGCCAGAAACAGCAGTGGCTAGAGCATCTTGGAAGCCACATGTTGCCAGATGCTACCTTGAATGAATATTCTCATAAGTACCCTCTCATAAAAGAAAGAGTTTTAATATCTTTAAGTCACTGAATTACTGTTGGAACTTTTTGTTACAGAAGCCTAACCTTATCCTTACTAATACAACTCTTTAGGCAAAGAATGCTAGCAAGCTTAGGACAGAAGGAATGTGTAAAGCTAATGAAGAGGCAAGCCATAATGTCAACAACTATGGTCTTGCAGAAAAAAATCCATATTTTCTTCCTTTCTGTATCATGTATATGTTTATACATTTTAGCTAATAATCCTGTTTTACTCTCATTTCTCCAGCTATTTTATACAGCATGTGTTGGTGTCATTAACTTCAAAGCTTACAAAGTGAGACACAGAGTTAGGATAAGAGCTTATGGTAGAAGGAGAAATGGCTATCATCCAAGGATTCAGATTCAGAGTTCGATACAATAGTTGATGAGATTAGAGTTTTTCTACTTTGATGAAGAAAATTATCTTTCTTTTTTTTATACAAAATAGGTAGATTATACTAGAAATAATCAATTTGTGCTTTTGTAGTTGATGCTATTAGTAATTTTTTAAAGGATGGATAACAGTGTATATTGTGGGTGGCTCAGTTGGCTAAGCAACTGCCTTAGGCTCAGGTCATGATCCCAGAGTCCCAGGATCGAGTCCCACATTGGGATCCCAGCTCTATGGGGAGTCCCCTTCTCCTTCTGACTTCCCCTCTCATGCTCTCTCTCACTCTCTCTCTCAAATAAATAAATAAATAAAATCTTAAAAAAAAAAACCAGTGTATGTTGTTAGTAGGCCTACAGGGTATGAATCTTAATAGAGTTTTTCTTCATATTTTCTGGATCTTTTGTATTTTGAACATCCTTGCTATAGATTGCAAACACATAATCTTTTGTGTTCAAATCCTTACGGTAGGATCCAGAAAGCCTAAAATATTTGCCTCTTTTTTTTTTTAAAGATTTTATTTATTTATTTGACACAGAGAGAGAGATTACAAGTAGGCAGAGAGGCAGGCAGAGAGACAGAGAGAGGAGGAAGCAGGCTCCCTGCTGAGCAGAAAGCCCAATGCGGGCCTCGATCCCAAGACTCTGAGATCATGACCTGAGCTGAAAGCAGAGGCTTTAACCCACTGAGTCACCCAGGCGCCCAAAATATTTGCCTCTTGGAATTGGCTCTCTCAGATACAAACTTGAGAGCTAACCTCTTTATCAGATAGACATATCTGCGCAATACTATAATTTAGAAATAAGCCACTCTAAGGAGAATTTTTTTGCTTTTGGCCAGAGGCAGATATATTTGATTTTAGTAACAACAATGATTTCCTATGCAGCAGTAACATGGTTTATTCCAATGCTTGGTGAAACAAGTAGAAGAATCACAAATTTTTATCTGGACAGTTTGGAAGCATAATTTTGGGTGGCATCAATACCATCAGAATAGAAACCAACATAAATTTCTGTCCCTGGTTAAACTGTTTTGGGGCCAAATAGACGTCCCTGCCCCTGTGAAAAGCAATATGGGATCAAGCATTCCTTTCTGTCCCTCTGTTAATCAGTACTAAGAACTAGCAAAAATAACCTAGCTTCTTGCTCCAAGAAATATTAGCTGATGAAACCAACTAAAACAGCATGCTCAGTCAGACTAACAGGTTACTCCTCAAGAATGTCTTTAATAAGACTATTGGCTCCTGCCATCTGTCAATCCAAAGCTGTTCTGTCACAAGCCATACCCAATCCAAAGTAATTCTACTCACCAAGACACCTGCATCAAAAACATTCAGCCCANAAATAACCTAGCTTCTTGCTCCAAGAAATATTAGCTGATGAAACCAACTAAAACAGCATGCTCAGTCAGACTAACAGGTTACTCCTCAAGAATGTCTTTAATAAGACTATTGGCTCCTGCCGTCTGTCAATCCAAAGCTGTTCTGTCACAAGCCATACCCAATCCAAAGTAATTCTACTCACCAAGACACCTGCATCAAAAACATTCAGCCCAGACACTAAAAACCCTAGGAATATCTACGCCTGACTTCTCCCTTCTGAGATACTACTAAGAATTCTTCAAGGTTGTCTTCTCCCTNGCTGTGAAAGATGTAAGCCTGATGATTCACAGACCTGTACCCCTTGGGCAAATAATAAAAAATAAAATTAAAAAAAAACAAAACAAACAAAAAAAAAAAAAAACATTCAGCCCAGACACTAAAAACCCTAGGAATATCTACGCCTGACTTCTCCCTTCTGAGATACTACTAAGAATTCTTCAAGGTTGTCTTCTCCCTACTTCTATAGGTCTAATGAGTTTAGCTTTTCATAATCAACAGTTTTTTTTTCTGATAGTCTTTTTAGGAGGTGATAGCTGTAAACTGAAAGCCTAGTCTTAAGCTTGGTTCTCTAGTCCTTCCAACATTATGTCAGCTTCTCAAACATCTTACCATTTTTGTTTTATCAGCTTCTGTTTATTAGCTTGAAACCAAGACTCCTGTCTGTTAAACTCACAAAGTAATTCCTTTTAAATCTCATTAAATCTCATACAATGGGTAGCTGAACAAAGCAGGTCTCCATTGTACACTTCAAAGGTAAGGTATCCTATTTAAAGTGGAATCTTTGTGGTAGTGGGCTTTTTAAATTAGCAGTTGTGCTAGGAAGAGAATTGGTGAAGATAACTTCAGATTGCCTAAATAGAAAAAAAAATCAAAACAAAACAAATAAGCAAACAATAAAACCAAAAGAGAACACTCAGGACAGTAGTCCATTTCTATTCCCTTTTTTGCTCCCTCTTCTACCTCCCCACCTACTTCACAAAATGAAATATTAAACTGATGGAGCTCCCACCCATATTTCAATCCTAACTGTGAGCAAAGCTGGGGGCCTTAAGTAGGAGGCAGTCATTAGGGAGCAAATATAAATCCCATGAAGAACTTTGGTAATAACAAATGTCTATATATTGAATGCCTGCCTGTAGTGTTTATCTTCAGTTGTCTATTGGTCAACTTGGTTAAACAGACCATTTTAGCTGGTTGAAAGAAAGACATTTGAGATATTTGATGGGAAGGAGACAGCAATTGGGTAGCTAACATCAGTTTGCCTCTCCTAATGTGGACAAAGAAAGAATCTATAAAGAGTCCTGAGGATGCTTTTCTTATAACTCACATAAAGTTTGACAAAACCTGTCTGAACACCCACTTTAAGGACATAAGGATGACTGAATGAAGAAAACTCTCCAGAAATGTGAAAAGATCTTATATCTTGAAAGAAAAGGACTAGACTGAAAAATTAGAGCAGCTGCTGTGCTCTTTTATCAATTTAACTTGAAGCTTGGGAAACCCTTTCATCTGTACAACTAGTTCCTTCCTCAGCTCAGGAATGTTTTGCTCTATTTTATCTTTGTTATTCATCAGTTCTGGTCTTTTCTTTAGGATCATTTATCACTTAATATGTTGACTCTTGGATCTCTGTCTTTCATTATTATGATTTGCTCTTTTGTGGTTTTCATCTCTATTTCCTGGGAAGAACTCTTCAATAGATCTTCCATCGATCAATCTCTTTTGTGACAATAATTATACTCTTTACTGATAAAAACATTAATTTTAATTCTTTGATTGTCCTTTGACTTACCCTGTAATCCTTGCCTTATTTAACTCTATTTTATTTCCTTTTCATAGTTGTCCTATTATATTAGCAGATTCCTAAGGAATATAAGTTTTGGGGGAGAGAGAGCCATTGATCATCCTAGTAAAAGAAATAATATCCTGTTCCTTCTCTGAGATTGAAGAAGCCATCTTACTAGAGGTTGTGGATAATCTGTGACTATTAGTAAATATCCTCTGGGAAGCAGAACCCAGGATGTGATTAGACATGTAAGATACTAGGGGAAATATCTCTAAGGAGAAATGGAATAATGCTGAAGAAGATGGGGAAAACCTTCAAACCACAATCTCAATGAAGGACTCACCCCACTGATCGAGAGACAGAAGGAAGAAGTCTTGGGTAGCAAGAGTCTCAAATTGCACCATAGTTCTATGTAAGTTTGGGCCAGACCAATCAGGAGTCTTCAAGCCAAAGCTGTCTGCCAATAGAGGAGTCCCCTGTCTCACAAAACTAGAACTGCACTGGTATTCTGCAGCTCTTCATCATTGGCTGGAAGAGTTCATGACCATGAGTGCATTGTGGGATTCAGAGGCAGCTGCTAAGACCTTTAATTATGCTCCCTTACAGGACAGCTAAGCATCTCATTTCCATGGTTGCCAGAGAGACTCTGTCTAAGCTCTTTTTATGCTGTACCAGAGACAAGATGTCACCTTCCTCCTGGCTTTCTGCCTGGCATATTTATCAAGTGAATCTAGGAAGCACTGTTCTTTTCAAGTGCTGCTTATTCTTTCCAGCAAAACAGAAGCCCAAGGAGGGCTCTATCAGTAACCTGGAGCTGCTTTGTCTCCTCAGTACTGTAATACCGCATCTATCAGTGACAATCTATCAGATCTCCAAGAAGGAAGATTAGAATAATAGGACTGAGAGCTTCTAATTTCAATTAAAGAGGACCTGGACCTAAACAATGCTACAATGTACCAGCTACTGTGACTTTAGAAAAGTTATTCTACCTCTCTCATCTTCATGATCCTTGTATCTAAAATGGACCACAGGGGCACCTGGGTGGCTCAGTTGGTTAAGTGTTTGCCTTCAGCTCAGGTCATGATCTTGGAGTCCTGCGATCGAGCCCCACATCAGGCTCCCTGCTCAGCAAGGAGTCTGCTTCTCCCTCTGCCTTCTGCTCCCCCGCTTGTGCTCTCTATCAAATAAATAAATAAAACCTTTAAAAATAAAATAAAATAAAATAAAATAAAATAAAATAAAATAAAATGGCCCACAAAGCCTATTAGAGTTGTGAGGATTAAATGAAATAATGATTACATTAACACATCACACAGAGTAAGCACTTAGTAAGTGCTACCTATTATGACCTCCTAATGGTGCTATTCTTCTCAGGATGAGGGGTTCCAAACTGGTCTTTGATTTCTCCTTTTCATATTTTCACTTGCACTGTATCTATTAGCAGTTTGATCTTCTAGAAGAAGTCATCTAATGTCATTTATATTAAGCAACAAACAGGGGACTTGGACCTGAGAGTGTCAGATAACAGAGTCCATACTCAAAGAATATTCTCTTTACCATCCCTCTATTTTTTATATATGGAGAGTATTTATTTCTCTTTCCTAGACTTGGGCAGTGCCTGCACCTCTTTCCTACTCTTCCCCATCACCTTTACAGTCCATTGGTCATGTTGATGAACTGGAGTGAAGGTACTTGTTTCCTGCCCTCATCTTATCTGTGAATGTTCAAAGTCCTTTAGAAACAGAATATCTAAATCCCAAATAACCATTTCTAGATTCCCATACTGAGTTTGGAAGCATCCTCTTGAAATTCATTCAAGATCCTGAGCAATATAGACATTTTCAACCCCAAGTTATGCAATATTCCACAGTGCTAGTTTGCTAAGATACCTAGAACTAGGTAGTTCTAACAAGAATAACAACCTAAATGACCAAATCTTGATGTGGGAGAATACATAAACCATTATTTCTCAAGGAGGTGCTGCTGACATTTTAGACAGTACAACTCATTTTGTGCGACTACACAATGTTGCAAGATAATTAATATTCTTAACTCCTATTCACTAAAGGTAAGTGGTCCCCTCTCCACCCACTTCCCATGTTACTATCTCCATTAGCAAAAGCCCCCTTGGGTGGATGAGCTCTGATGCATGGTTAGTAACACTGGATAGGTTAAGCAATCTTTAAAGTTAAGGGAAGGTCTTAATGGGTGTCAATAGTTTTATTTAACTTATGTAAGTTTAACTTATATAACTGATGGGAACAGAGCCAGGTATTTCCTGGGATATCAGATAAATTTTGAAGGAAGTTATTTGATGGAAGGGGGTAGGAAAAAAATTTAGTATTGTCAAATATCAGGGGTCCGATTTATTAATAAGACTCATCAAAGACTCATCATCTTTACCTAAAATAAACATAGACCAGAAAGGAAGAAACACAATATACAGTAACAGTCACCTTACAGGCAATACAATGGCTCTAAATGTATATCTCTCAATAGTTACTCTGAATGTAAATGGACTAAATGCCCCAACTAAAAGACACAGGGTATCAGAATGGATAAAAAAAACAAGACCCATCGATATGCTGTCTACAAGAAACTCATCTTACACGCAAAGACACCTCCAGATTTAAAGTGAGGGGGTGGAAAACAATTTACCATGCCAATGGACAGCAAAAGAAAGCTGGAGTGGCAATCCTTATATCAGATAAACTAGACTTTAAGGCAAAGAATATCATAAGAGATGAGGAAGGACACTATATCATACTAAAAGGATCTGTCCAACAAGAAGATCTAACAATCATAAATATCTATGCCCCTAACATGGGAGCAGCCAATTATATAAACCAATTAATAACAAAATCAAAGAAACACATTGACAAGAATACAATATTAGTAGGGGACTTGAACACCCCCCTTACTGAAATGGACAGATCATCAAAGCAAAAGATCAACAAGGAAATAAAGGCTTTAAATGACACCCTGGACCAGTTGGACATCACAGATATATTCAGAACATTCCATCCCAAAACAACAGAATACACATTCTTCTCCAGTGCACATGGAACATTCTCCAGAATAGACCATATTCTGGGTCACAAATCAGGTCTCAACAGGTACCAAAAGATTGGGATCATTCCCTGCATATTTTCAGACCATAATGCTCTGAAACTAGAACTCAACCACAAGAGGAAAGTTGGAAAGACCTCAAATACATGGAGGCTGAAGAACACCCTACTCAAGAATGAATGGGTCAACCAGGAAATTAAAGAAGAATTAAAAAAATTCATGGAAACAAATGAAAATGAAAACACAACTGTTCAAAATCTTTGGGATACAGCAAAAGCAGTCCTAAGAGGAAAGTATATAGCAATACAAGCCTTTCTCAAGAAACAAGAAAGGTCTCAAGTACACAACCTAACTCTACACCTACAAAAGCTAGAGAAAGAACAGCAAAGAAAGGCTACACCCAGCAGGAGAAGAGAAATCATAAAGATCAGAGCAGAAATCAATGAAATAGAAACCAAAAGAACAGTGGAACAAATCAATGAAACTAGGAGCTGGTTCTTTGAAAGAATTAATAAGATTGATAAACCCCTGGCCAGACTTATCCAAAAGAAAAGAGAAAGGACTCAAATTAATAAAATCATGAATGAAAGAGGAGAGATCACAACCAACACCAAAGAAATACAAACAATTCTAAGAACATATTATGAGCAACTCTACACCAGCAAATTTGACAATCTGGAAGAAATGGATGCATTCTTAGAGAAATATAAACTACCAAAACTGAACCAGGAAGAAACTGAAGACCTGAATAGACCCATCACCAGTAAGGAGATTGAAGCAGTCATCAAAAATCTCCCAACGAACAAGAGCCCAGGGCCAGACGGCTTCCCAGGGGAATTCTACCAAACATTTAAAGAAGAATTAATACCTATTCTCCTGAAACTGTTCCAAAAAATAGAATTGGAAGGAAAACTTCCAAACTCCTTTTATGAGGCCAGCATTACCTTGATCCCCAAACCAGGCAAAGACCCCATCAAGAAGGAGAATTACAGACCAATATCTTTGATGAATACGGATGCAAAAATCCTCAACAAAATACTAGCCAATAGGATCCAGCAGCACATAAAAAGGATTATTCACCACGACCAAGTGGGATTTATTCCTGGGATGCAAGGTTGGTTTAACATTCGCAAATCAATCAATGTGATACAAGACATTAATAAAAGAAAGAACAAGAACCATATGATCCTCTCAATAGATGCTGAAAAAGCATTTGACAAAGTACAGCACCCTTTCTTAATCAAAACTCTTCATAGTGTAGGCATAGAGGGTACATACCTCAATATCATCAAAGCCATCTACGAAAAACCCACAGCGAATATCATTCTCAATGGAGAAAAACTGAGAGCTTTTCCCCTAAAGTCAGGAACACGGCAAGGCTGTCCACTATCACCACTGCTATTCAACATAGTACTAGAAGTCCTAGCCTCAGCAATCAGACAACAAAAAGAAATAAAAGGCATCCAAATCGGCAAGGAAGAGGTCAAACTCTCACTCTTTGCAGATGATATGATACTTTATGTGGAAAACCCAAAGGACTCCACTCCAAAACTGCTAGCACTCATACAGGAATTCAGTCAAGTGTCAGGATATAAAATCAATGCACAGAAATCAGTTGCATTTCTATATACCAACAACAAAACAGAAGAAAGAGAAATTAAAGAGTCAATCCCATTTACAATTGCACCCAAAACCATAAGATACCTAGGAATAAACCTAACCAAAGAGGCAAAGAATCTGTATTCAGAAAACTATAAAGTACTCATGAAAGAAATTGAGGAAGACACAAAGAAGTGGAAAAACATTCCATGCTCATGGATGGGTAGAATAAATATTGTGAAAATGTCTATGCTACCTAGAGCAATCTACACATTTAATGCAATCCCCATCAAAATACCAGCAATTTATTTCAAAGAAATGGAACAAATAATCCTAAAATTTATATGGAACCAGAAAAGACCCCGAATAGCCAAAGGAATGTTGAAAAAAAAAAGCAAAGTTGGCGGCATCACAATTCCAGATTTCAAGCTCTATTACAAAGCTGTCATCATCAAGACAGTATGGTACTGGCACAAAAACAGACACATAGACCAGTGGAACAGAATAGAGAACCCAAAAATGGACCCTCAACTCTATGGTCAACTAATCTTCGACAAAGCAGGAAAGAATGTCCAGTGGGAAAAAGTGACAGTCTTCAACAAATGGTGTTACGAAAACTGGTCAGCCACATGCAGAAAAATGAAACTGGATCATTTCCTTACACCACACACAAAAACAGACTCAAAATGGATCAAAGACCTCAATGTGAGAAAGGAATCCATCAAAATCCTTGAGGAGAACACAGGCAGCAACCTCTTCGACCTCAACCGCAGCAACTTCTTCCTAGGAACCTCACCAAAGGCAAGGGAAGCAAGGGCAAAAATGAACTATTGGGACTTCATCAAGATTAAAAGCTTTTGCACAGCAAAGGAAACAGTCAACAAAACCAAAAGACAACTGACAGAATGGGAGAAGATATTTGCAAATGACATATCAGATAAAGGGCTAGTATCCAAAATCTATAAAGAGCTTCTCAAACTCAACACCCATAAAACAAATAACCCAGTCAAGAAATGGGCAGAAGACATGAACAGACATTTCTCCAAAGAAGACATCCAAATGGCCAACAGACACATGAGAAAGTGCTCAACATCACTCGGCATCAGAGAAATACAAATTAAAACCACAGCGAGATACCACCTTACACCAGTCAGAATGGCTAAAATCAACAAGTCAGGAAATGACAGATGTTGGCGAGGTTGCGGAGAAAGGGGAACCCTCCTACACTGTTGGTGGGAATGCAAACTGGTGCAGCCACTCTGGAAAACAGTATGGAGATTCCTCAAAAAGTTGAAAATGGAGCTACCCTACGACCCAGCAATCGCACTACTGGGTATTTATCCTAAAGACACAAAGGTAGTGATCCTCAGGGGCACGTGCACCCGAATGTTTATAGCAGCAATGTCCACAATAGCCAAACTATGGCAAGATCCTAGATGTCCATCAACAGATGAATGGATAAAGAAGATGTGGTATATATATACAATATATATGCAGCTATCAAAAGAAACAAAATCTTGCCGTTTGCAACAACATGGATGGAACTGGAGGGTATTATGCTGAGCGAAATAAGTCAATCAGAGAAAGACAATTATCATATGATCTCTCTGATATGAGGAACTTGAAGGGCAGGGTGGGGGGGATCGTGGGGGGTAGGGAGGGAAAAATAATGAAACAAGATGGGATGGGGAAGGAGACAAACCATAAGAGACTCCTAATCTCACAAAACAAACTGAAGGTTACTGGGGGGTGGGAGGGTAGGGATAGGGTGGATGGGTTATGGACATTGGGGAGGGTTTGTGCTTTGGTGAATGCTATGAAAGATGTAAGCCTGATGATTCACAGACCTGTACCCCTTGGGCAAAGAATAAAAATAAAATTTAAAAAAAAGAATATAATCATATAAGAATACTATATTAAAAGTATTTTTAAAACACTGAAAAAAAAAGACTCATCATCTCTGTAAAGGACACAATGGGTGACATCTGGGCAGAAGTGGGGAATTGTAGGGCAGGCCTGTAAGCAAAAATTTAATTTATGTTATTTTAGTAGTATATGAACTATGATATAGGTCTGTTAAACTTCCCATAACCATATTCAGCTCCTCTCTAGTTAAGACCTAAGTTTCAGTTGATCACAGTGTATTCTGGAAGATAGATAGTTCATTTTGGAGGACCACTTTATTGCCAAAAGAAAAATTTTTTGATTCCTTGAACTTTAGGTATTGTTTAAAAGAAAAGGGTTTATAATAAACGTTTGAAGTTTAGTTAGGAGATTCCTGCATTTTAAATTCCTCATTGTTCACTCTATTTGTCTGAGTGCCTCTGTTGGGAAACTGTGGAGAAAGGGAAAGAAAAAAAAACCCTTTATTAAAATTGAAAAACATTCATTTTTTTCATTCATATTTACTTGGAGACCAAGTATGAAAAGTTTTCATGTTGAAGAACTTTCTACCAAGTTTTTATGAGCAAGTGAAACAGGAATATGAAATTGAGTTGTAACCTTAACTATAAAGTTGACTATAGCAAATGCTATTATACTGGGATTCTGTTATATCAGTGGTTTTATTTCCACATTCTATGCTGTATATTAAAACCTACCTTTTCTCATTGTGCTTATCTCTTACTGGTAAATAGTTTCAGAATATCCTAGCTGTTAATAGCAAAAGTTTATAGAAAATCTCCCTCTCCCAGGATGGCGTGGTAAAATTAGTTCATTATCATTAAGTTTGCTCATTTAAAAAATATTGGCATGCTTGATGGCGGTCGTGGTAGGTAGGTATCAGCTTCAAATCTCCCTTCTTAGTTCCTTGGCAGAATTTCAATTGTATAGGCTTCTTATCTGAGAAATGTTTCACTTCCTGGCAAATTTAAATTGTCATTGAATGTTATTCCATTGATGAAGGCCACCTGGAAATCATGCTCATTTCATGCTTAGTTTAGTTGAATGGCTGCATCGCTGCTGCGGCTGGTGCTGCTGTTTAGAAGGGAAGGGAGTGGTGCTATGAGACTGTTCTTTAAAAACCTGGGCTAGAGATACGTCTGAGTTTTGCTCTCTTCTTTAATTCCTCTCTTCTCTTTGATTTTATTCAAATGTAGATGCTTTTGGTTTTCTGGATATTATGGTAATTTTCATTGTATTGTCAGAATCCTGGGTTTAAACTAAATGGTAAAAACAACATGTAGAACAACTTTTGTCTGAAATATCAACTTCTACTGAGAAAGATGATGACATTTTCTTTTCTTTTATTCTAAGATTTTATTTATTTGTCAGAGAGAGAGAGAGAACATGTGCACATGCAGGGGGAGCTGCAGGCAGAGGGAGAAGCTGGCTCTCCACTGAGCAAGAAGCCCAATGTGGGACTTGATCCCAGGACCCTGGGATCATGACCTGAGCCCAAGACAGACACTTAATTGACTGAGCCACACAGGCATTCAGATTATGACATTTTCTCTGCGTTGTTTTCTTACTCTTTAGGGCAAAATGTTTTCTAGGTAGTAATGATGTTATTTGAAGAAGGACAATGATTACTGTAGTTATGGTGAATTAAAACACCAATCAGATTAGAAAAATCCTCCCTTTTATTTAAAATAATGTAATTGCAAATTTATATTATTTGAAAACTGACATTCCTTTAGAATGGCAACATTTTGACTATTGTGGAATGAGAAAAATATTTAAATATGTATTTGTAAAAAAATCAGTGAGAACATATGCTACAGTTTACTCTTCTGTGGGTGTAATTATATTTAAACATGTACAATACAAAAACTAAAAGTTGATACCTTTATGAATATTTCAGAAAAGAAACACTTATGCCAATGTTATGTTGCAAGTCTACGAAGCTTGCAATAACAAAATTTTACTGTACACTGCAAACTGAGTGATAATTAAAGAGCACTTAGAATTTGTTATCAAGTGCAAACTTTCAACCAATTTAATATAAATAGGAAAGAAGCACAGTTACAGTTCTTTGACCAGAACTATCATTTTTTTTAAGATTTTATTTATTTATTTGACAGCCAGAGAGACATCACGAGTAGGCAGAGAGGTAGGCAGAGGGAGAGGGGGAAGCAGGCTCCCCACTGAGCAGAGAGCCCAATGCAGGGCTCGATCCCAGGACCCTGAGATCATGACCTGAGAGGAAGGCAGAGGCTTAACCCACTGAGCCACCAGGGTGCCCCCAGAACTATCTTTAATCTCAAATTTAAGACTTATTATCAGAACTGGAAAATTAATGAATTTTTTATCTGAAAAGAACGAAAAGCTTTTAAATTATCTTTTTGGAATTTCACTATATCCAACATGGCACAAAGAGGTGGGTAACTCTAGGAAACAACCTAATGTTATCAGTTGTGTGCTTTGAGAAATGAACACTCACAGACAGGCACCAGTAAGTACTTACGTTTCCTCTTCAAGTTCAAATTATCCTTTTTTTTTTTAAGATTTTACTTATTTATTTGACAGAGAGAGAGATAGTGAGAGGGGGAGCACAAGTAGGGGGAGTGGGAGAGAGAGAAGCAGGCTTCCCACTGAACAGGGAGCCCGATGCGGGGCTCGATCCTAGGACCCTGGGATCATGACCTGAGCCGAAGGCAGATGCTTAACAACTGAGCCACCCAGGCACCCCCAAATTATCCTTTTTACTGATACGTATTTTAAAAATTAATTTTTAACTTACTTTTTACCTTGTTGTCTTATGGTTCAATCTAGGGGTATAGTAACCAAGCTCTATTCTTAAAATTCTACTTAAATCACGATACAGAATAAGAATAGCTAATAGTTATCCAGTTTCTACTATATGCCAGGGACTATTTTAAGTATTAAGTGAGTATTAAGTCACTGAGATAAGTATGTGTATTATCCTTATGAGGTAGAGATTACGAATATCCTTATTTTGATAATTTTTTTATCACATACAAATGAGAAAACTGAGGTATACAAAAATCAAGTAATTTTCCTGAGGTCACTCAAGAGTAAATGGTAGAGCTTAAGTTTGAGTTTAAACCCATATTCTTAACCAGCATGCCATAGTATCTCTCTAAGACATGGAAATAAACCCATAATCATGTGAAAAATAAATGGAGAACCATCAGTAGATCAGCCAATTTAATATGAAGACAAAAAGTGAATATAATTTCACTGTCAGAGAAAACAAAGTGAAGAAAACAGTGGCTCAGAGGATGGCCCATGAATAACAGTAGCAGAGATGGAGGTTGGGTCTCCAAAAGCTTCCTAGTTTCATGTTGATATATATTTGAAAGGTTTAGATTCAGTTGTAGTTGTGTTAAGGAAGCCCTATCCTATTCCCCTCAATCATTTGCACAGGAATCATTTTCGCAACTACCAGAATGAATATTTAGTCTCAGGCTAAATCCAGGCACTGTTATTGTTAAGAAAATTACTGACCTATCTACAAAAGGCTAGGACTTCTGGTTTGGGTATCAAAATAGCAGAATAAAACTCTCCTCATTTTTGGCCAGCCTATCTAATTCTTCCCAGTGGTGATCTGTAAATAAACTACATATGGCATACCCAACTAGTATATTTGGAAAACTCCATATAACATGCCCAACCAGCATTTATAGAAGCTTCCATATGACATTCCCAACCAGGGAATATATCCATATATATCTAAGCAATATGCCATATGACATGTTCAATGAGTAGAACCCTACCATATAAGAAGACCAAGCAGTGTACACAGAACCCTATTGTATAATAAACTCGGTTAATGTACCTGGAAAACTCCATTTGACACACCCAACAAGCATACAGAGAACCCTCCATGTGAAATGACCTATCAGGGCACATGGAAAGGAAGATAATTCTTTGCATCTTCCTAAAAAAGACTCTTTGAAAGCATTGTTGTATAGGAAAAGATGGATCCTGCTAAAATTTAACCAGTACAATCCCTCATTTACAAGCAGCCAATGAGCAGTTAGTACTCAAGGAGGAAAAAAAAAAAAAATAGGACAGAGAAGGCCAAGGTAAGTAAGCACAGGATAGATCCTGGAGAAATGGTTAAGTCATGCATTGAAAAACATCTCTTAAAAAAATCTATTTATTATCTTTAGGGCTATACAAAGGCATATAGCATTTTTAAAGAAATAAGAATCTCTAGGATAAAGGGGACAATATGAGAACAAAAGAAAATTCTCAGAAATTAAAAACGTGGTTATCAAAGAAAGAAAAATCAACACTAAACAATTAAGTGAAATTTAAAAATCTGCCAGAAAGAAAAAAAAAAAGCAAAATATTCACTTCAGCAACACTGTAATCGTAAGAGTAGAATGCAATGTCTTCAAAGTGTTTCAAGAAAATTATTTTTAACTAGCATTTTAGATCCAGTCTAAGTAACAATGAATATGAAGAGAAAATAAAAAAACATTTTCTTCATGGAAGATCTCAGAAAGTTTATTTTCTGTGCACTCTCTTACTGAGAAAAATAACTGAAGAATATCAAGGTGGAATCCAAGAAGGAAGAACAAGGATATACCGATGCAAGAAGAGGGCAATGAAAAGCAAGCTTAGAAGATCAGATGTACAGTAGGTTTGGAAAGCAATTAGTAAAAATACAAAGTAAAACTGTACTCATTTTAACAAATTGTGTGGTTAAATGGGCTTAGGGATAAGATAAAGGCATAACATTTTCTTAGTAGAAAAAAAATCAAAAAGGCGTGACTTCAGGAAGACTCATCAGTTTGAGTAACTGATGATCAGAATTTTGAAAAAAAATGTAAATTTTATAAACTTAATAGTATAAGTCTATGATACCACTAACAGAAACTGGGCAGTGAAGGGGAAAGTTAAAAGGGATAAAAACTATGGAGCCACTAATTTTCTCATCTTTTATGGTGGGAAAGAAGACACATTTTCTAAAGTTGATGGATGATTAAAGAGAAGTTTGATTATACCACTTAATATCCTAAAGATAGAAAATGATCTATGCATAGTAATTTAACTTGCCAAGACTGATGAAACACAGGCAGAAGAGTTACCAAAAAATATGGATAAGCCAAGATTTTGTATTTCAAAGCAAGGAATCAATAGCTCTTATCAGGTATCAACTAACTAAAAACATAAAAGTAAAAAAAAATTATTTGGAGAGAAGTATTGGAGGTATTTACCTGCAGGGAATAAAAATTGGAGTGAGGAACACATGAATTCTCTAACTTTGTGTGGTCTGGAGTTATAATTTTTTATCACACAAATTTATTTCTTACTGTAAAGGTCAGAGACCTATCATGAAGCAAAGGAATACTCAAACTGAGTAAACCAGGAAACATTTTATTTTTTTAATATTTTGTTTATTTTTTTTAACAGAGAGCACAAGCAGGGGGAGTTGCAGAGGGGGAGGGAAAAAGGAGGGACAGAGGGACGTGGGGCTCCATCCCAAAACCCTGGGATCATGACCTGAGTCAGAGGCAGACGCTTAACTGACTAAGCTATGTAGGCACCCCACCCAGGAAGCATTTTTAAAGGGACTATTTATCATAATTTTGGTCTCTCTACTCCTACCAACAGTAGAATTGCTGCACCCTAGCTAAGTAGGAATAGGAAACAATTACCCCTCCTAAGTCTCAAGGAGAATGAGAGGAAGTGGTCACCAGAACTGGGAAGATTAGCTGCATGGATAGAGCAGTATGACAAGAAGGTAGCCTATGGGAGAGAATTGTAGCCAATTCAAATGTGGAAGAGAGGAAAATGGGAATAAGTACCTGGGCTCCATTCTCCTTTCACTTTTCCCCTCTTTGAGTTCCTTCCACTGGCTAACTGATCTGAAGCCAGAGGTCAAGGGAGCCCTTCGATGCAGTCCATGTGTGTAGAGTTATCCTGGGAGCAGGACAGAACAAAGTGTAAAAGGGTGGAAATATATCTAGAGGAGAAAAATGAAGCTATCTGGCACATTTCCATAAATAAAATGTGTATAATGTCATTATAAGGTGTTGCATTTGCACAGAAAATTCGTTTTGGAAATATTCCATGTATCATAGTCAACGAGTGGTGGTATTATGCTGACTGTACCTTAATTACCTGGTAGTACCTTGATGATTTAAGTGAAAGCACTTTTTTTGAGATTCAGTTCAGGAGACTTAGGGAGAAATGAGCAATTGATTCTTGGAAGGTAAAGCAGACAATAAGGGGTGTGTTACTTGAAGCCATGAAGGAGCTTAATCCTATGGGGCAACTCTGGGAAATGTGCAAGATATATTCATTAGAATATATATTCTAGATATATTCATTCATCACTACAAGGATGAAAGGGATAGGACATTCCCTAAGTATCCTATACTTAGGATACTTAGTTCTCTGAGGGCCACTGGTTGTGGGCTGCCTCTGAAGACAAAAGGGTTTTCCTAAGATGCAGGAAAAAAGTCTCCAGGGAGGTAGACTTAGACCCTGGGCATTGGAATTTGGCCAGAGTACATGACGTCTGAGGGATAATATAGGGTACTGCTGCTGTCTCCTACTTCTGGCTGATGTGTCACAAGTACACAAACACCAACTATAGAAATGAACATGTACTGCTTTTGGGGACATGATGCTAAAGAAATTCTTCAAAATCCCATCTGACTGTAGTGACAGGAAGCATCTTTATGTCTGTTATTATTTCAGGCAATCAGAAAAACACTGATTTATAATTACTTGATTCATATTTCTTTTTAATTTTTGACCGTCTCTAATTTTAAAATAAACACACTCAAATGCATCATTTCCCATATTTTGACATGTTAGAGTTAAACAGTCTGTTTACCAGTGTGCCTGGGTGAACTTGGTTTTATAAAAACCTTAGAACAAAAGTTTTCTTGGGGGGCGCCTGGGTGGCTCAGTGGGTTAAAGCCTCTGCCTTCGGCTCAGGTCATGATCTCAGAGTCCTGGGATTGAGCCCCTCTCTCTCTGCCTGCCTCTCTGCCTACTTGTAATCTCTCTCTCTGTGTCAAATAAATAAATAAAATCTTTAAAGAAAAAAAAAAGAACAAAAGTTTTCTTGCAATCTCCATGTATACATCTGAATTGATGAAAATGTACCCTTGATTATGAAATGGGTGACTTTGCTGTGTTTTTAATATTTTTGCTTGTTTTAAACGCAGGCTCATGAATGCCTATTTACATAAAATGTACAATGGAGTATAGCACTGTACTAGGGCTTCTCCATGCTCAGCGCAATCTCAGGGCTCAGAAGCTTCCTCGCCATTCATATTCTCACATCCATGTGGATAAAAGTATGATGTGCTCCATCAAGGGAACACAGGACTAGAGTTTGTCTAATGGGGTTTTTTTTTTTGCACGTTTAAATGTTCATATTTTAAATTATGATAGAAAGTTTTGGCTGTTTCTTTTTGCAAGGTTGTATTTTAAAGAGACATTTTTTTCCAGGTGAGTTGAAAATCATACTATTACTCAGTTATTCAACAAATATTTATTGAGTGCATACTATGGAAATAACTAGTCTGGTGCTTAAGATCCTTGGTGAACAAAATAGATGAAGATCCCTGAACTGCTGCTTACATTTAAGAAATGAGAGTGAGCCAATAAATCATACATACATATAATATGTCAGAGGGTAATATATGCTATAGAAAAACAAAGAAATAGAGCAAAGTAAGAGATTGGAAATGCTAGCATCAGGAAGCAGAGTGTAGTACTAAGAAGGTCAAAGTCATGGCTCATTGAAAAGGGTAAATTGAGCAAAGATATGAAAGGAGTGAGGAAGTTAGGACTGTGGTCATATGAAGGAAAAGCATCTTAGGCAGAGGTAGTAAATAGTGCAAAGATTGAAAAACAGGTATAAAAATTTTTTTGAAAAAAATTTTTTAAGATTTTACTTATTAATGTGATGCAGAGAGAAAGCACAAGTAGGGGGAGGAGCAGGCAGAGAGAGAGGGAGAAACAGGCTCTTCCCTGAGCAGGGAGCCTAATGTGGGGCTCGATCCCAGGACCGTGGGATCATGACCTGAGCTGAAGGCAGATGCTTAACCAACTGAGCCACCTAGGCACCCCCAGATGTAAAAATTTTTTAAATGCTAATTCTCTGGTGGAAAGGTCCACTTCAGTTGTTCCCTTAAGAGATCATGAAGAGGCAAGGGTAGAAACAGGGAGACTGGTTAAGAAGTGATTGTAATAATCCAGAAAAGAGGTCTTGAGAACTGGTTTAATTTAAAATAAATATTGATAGCTAGGGGAAAAAAAGAAATTCTAAAGGAAGATTTGTCCATGGGTCAATTGAGTTGATCAGGCCTAATATGAAGTAAGCATAACAGCGTCAGCCACTTTTCAGTGAAAGTAGACCACAATGACTAGGGTTTATAAAATAAAAACAGAGACTGGAATGCCTCATCCACCATCCAAGACAAAAGAAGTGTGAATGTGGCTGTTTTCATTAAGGCTCTCTTTTTAATGTGATAAAAACTGACTAATTAGTAGTTTGATTTAAGAAGAGGATTTTGCAAATTGACAGGCTTCATCTTGAAACAAATTAATTGAGTATACAAAACAGATCAAATCTGCTCTTATCTAGTTTTGGAGTTGAGAAACAAACTCTGCAATCATGCATGAGAAGCTTTCTACCACTTTGCTGAGCTGTCTTTCCCCTCCCCCCTCATTTTGAATCTTTTCCTTTTTGTCACTGCTATGGTGAAGGCATCTCCAACCTGGTAGGTGTGTGTATGGAAAGGTAAAACAGGCCCTCAATTGCTATGACATGTATTCTGACCTCGCAAAAATCTCTTCTCAATGGGAAGGGCACTTTGTATTCTACAATAGAAAATAGACAGTTTTTTAGCTTCCATGAGGTGTTTATAAAATTTACCATTAATTCATAATGGAATTGTCTATAAAAGAAAAAAGAATTATATATGCCACACTCTTTGACCCAAATTTAATCAGATTCTATTAAATTTGAAATTCTATTAAATTTAAAGACCCTGAACTAGCCAGTAATTATGAAAGTAATTAAGAAGGTTGCCAAATAACTAATCTCCTATTCCCCAAAATGCCAGACCAATACAATTTCATGGGGGAAATTATTCATATTCCACTTAAAACATAAAGAACTTGCCCAAAAATTTTTATCAGAGATAGCATAGCACCCCAATCCTACACCAACAATAAAAGTAAAACTACAATGGCTTGTTGAGAAATATAAAATAATAACTGTAAATGGAGAAGTGATTCATATATTTTTATTGGATTGCTCACTCTAGAAAAGATGTTAATCCTGAAGTGACTTATATTTTGTTATAAGAAGTAGAGTAATTTTAGAGAATTTACCCCAAATCACTATGAGAACATATGCAATTACAAATACATGAGAGCTGTCAGAAAACATTTGAAAAAGAATCATGACAGTTTGAGATTTGCTTTGTAAGACACAAAACATGTTATAAAACCACAGTAAATGTATAGGTATGCTATTGGTGCCAAAGTAAATAGGTAGGTAAGTGAATACAAATTTAAAATAAAAATACAGAAAAATTAAATTATATTCATATGAACTCTGCTATATAAAGTAGATGGCCCTTAAAATTAGTGGTTAAGGAATGCGGTTAAAGACTAAAATTTTTACTATCTGACCCTTTACAGAAAGCGCTTGCAAACCAAAATGTTGTGACTATCTACGGTGATGGGATTTCAGATGATGAACATAAATTTCCTTTTGCTTACAATAAGACAATTATATACGGGGATGATTTCCTTGGGTAACTACTTTTAAAATGGAGAAAATTAACTAGCTAAGTTCCATTTAAAATTGGAAAGACAGCTAAAATTTGATTTTTATAAAACTGAAAATAATCCTACTTGCTTTTGTGCATATATTAGCACACAGTGGAAATATATCTTGGAGTTGTACAACTAAATGTGTCACGTGAACAGTGACAACAACAACAAAAACTGTGTAGTTCCAGCTGCATGTATTTAATATAAGTATTATTTGCAAAGAATTTATGGGAATGTTGAGTCTTTGAGGAGTAGAAAAGACATCATCTCAGGTCTATTTGAAATAGTTTTGTTTTCAGGTTGTCCTACTTAGATTGTCCTAATGCTTATGGTTGGCAGATGCCTCTAAAGTCAAGATGTGTTTGAAATTACTATCTATAGAAGCTCTCTTTTTGAAGAGATTAGGATTCTACCCAGACACCAAAAGATTTGCAATGACAACTTGAGAAATTTTATATTATAGCAGTGGCTGGCAAGAGAAAAGAGAGACCAGCCAAAGATAGCATCTGGTTGATTTGGTCTAGATTATGCTTGTTAGTTACATTGATTGCTCTTGTTCCAAATCCTTTCTAAGTGGTCTTACAGTCTTTCCTTAAATTCCTAAGGGTAGCTCTCTACTGAGAAGAAGAGGGACTGACAGCCTAACATTCCATATGGTTATTTTATTTCTTATCATGAACAATAGTAGTCAAGATTCTAACAATCTCACATGAGTTTTGATACGGTGAAACTTTTTCTCTCAGGGTAATTGTTTCCACAATTGAGAAGAGGAGGAAAAACTCCTAAATTTAGAGTTAACTACAACCTTAAGTCTCTCCTGATCATTAAGATATAGTCAGTGCTGAGAGGTGACAATGTGTTGTCATTCTAGAATATAAAATTAAGGTCACCTTCCCTTAGTTCAATGCCTAATGGGTAGATGTTTCCAGTACCCACCTGAAATGACTAGCATACCAACTTGCTTGTGCCATAATTAGAGATTTTAATTCATATAAAGATTGTCCTTAGAATGGGGTAGGAAGAATAGAAAAATGGGAATTGGAGAGAAAAAAAAACATAGTAGTTTGTACTTAGAATTACACTATGGAACATATGCTAAGTTTCAGGGAAGTGAGCAATCCCATCATGGTAGGCCTGAGCTGGTAAACAAATTTCATTTCTAAGTAATCTGTTAAGGAGCAGTGTCTGGCATAGGGTATGGGAGTGATTGTCAGGCTCCTTCCAGGCTCACTGAGAAAATAGGTTTTGAAGGATTAGTAGTACTGCCAGGGTTTGGGGGAGGGTAGCATGAACTATGTATTTGCTAACTGTCCCTGCAGGTAAAATATGTATTTCTTATGATTAGCGCCTCTTCCCAACTGTTCTGGGATGGCGGGGGGAAGGGAGGTGTTTGTTCGTTTTTGTTGTTTTTTTTTTTCTCCCTAAGTAACAGTGTGAGAACTTATTTTAGCTTCTCAGATAGCAAATTACTTGGAAAAATAATACTGAAGAAAGGGGCCTTCAAAAAAAAAAAAAGAAAGAAAAAGAAAGGGGGTATGAGGATTCTGTTCTCAGAATAAATTACGAACCCATACATGCCACTCCACCCAAATTAAGGACTGAACGTTATCAAGGTGTTGTATGTACTCCTCTCCTAGCTCAGAGAGTGATCTCTGATAAGTCCGTTCAACCCCAACTTGGTCAGGAGGTGAAGATTTGTTGTTGTTTCTTCATTCCACCCTCTAGTCCCTGAGCGGACTGCTGGCCAGTCTGTCTCTTCTTGGGTTAGGAAGAAGATGTGAGGGCTTAGAGGACCTTTGTCCCCTCCCCTTTACCAAAGGCCAAGGTTTCCCTAACTCTTCGTCTTCTGTGTGGTCTCTTTACTTCCTTTCTCCTCTTTCCTACTCTGAATCTTGTTCAATTTCTCATCATCAAATAACTGCAAGCCTCTATCTGAGAATCTGTACCACTCCGACCAGTGACTTTTTTCCTTAAAACTTATAGTCTTTGTTCCCACTTAGGAGGAAAGTGAATTCCACCTATCAGTGTGGGCTGGGTAGAAAAGGTCAGTGGGGTACAAGACAGTTGTATCTCCAGAGAGTATGAGGAATTATACACTAAACACAATTAGCATAAAACTCCACAACACAAGCAGCTATCAAAATGTGCACTGAGGTACCCCAGGTCCCATAGAAAATTCTAGGGGCAATACAGAGTATTTAGAATTTCAAGTGAAACATAATACTTTCCATAAGTCAAAACCATCCCAACTACCAGATTGAAACAGTTATCAGTTTCAATATTAGATTGTGCAACATTCCTTTCAATTGCTTCCTGTCTTTCTTAAACTGATTTTTTGTTTGTTAGTTGTTTATTTTTATGGAGGCAGCAATAAAAACTAAGCCCTGTATGAAAATCAATAAGGAATGGGAAATGAGACCGGTAGTGTCCAATCAGATTCCAAAATCTAAGAAGCTGTGCAGTACTCAGTAGACATACACTTCCATCAGTAACTATAGTTATATAAGAATGAAATAAAAATATTATTTTTTTCATTTATGTAAATTGATTTTTCCTTCACTTTCTGCGTAATAGTTTTTTCAAACAGCTAGTAAGTTGTTAACATATGAATATCTATTACATTATTTGGACCTAACCTCTTAATACATAGAACTGTTAGGTTGTGTGTGTGTGTGGTTAGGCTTTCTGGGAAGCAATTACTGAGACACTAAGAGCATCATGAAAAAAGAAAGATTGGAGATATCTGTATACTTGTATCACACTATCAATCTCATTTATACTATTTTCTCCTTTCTGCCTTCCTTTTCTCTTTCTCCCCTTCCTTTCTCTCTCCCTCCCTCCCTCTCTCCTTCCTTCCTTCCATCCATCCGTCTGTCTGTCCATCTGTCTGTCCATCCATCCATCCATATGAATTTGTCTAGCTTCAGTCTCTTTCTCAGAGTTCTAGCAGGCCAACTATGCACAAGAGTAAGTTTCTGAAGTATGATAAGTCTGCTGGTGTTATTTGCAGTCCACACTGTCCAGCTGACCATGCTAACACTGGCTGGTAGCAGGTCCTACTTCAGAAGAAAACTACTATGATCTACAGCACACAGCCCAGCATACACTCAGTAAGTACTTTTAGGTAGACATGTATTTGTTAAATGATTTTTAAATTAAATGTAAGGCATCCAGAAAAAAAATCCAGGTCATTTTTCTTTACAATAATGAGTTTTTGATCTTTCTAGTATGTTTTCCTTCTCACTCTTCTGATTTGAAAGAGGAAAGGGTCAGTGTTCCCTCCCCCGGTACTGTCCTTCCCTTTGTTTTGTTCCCTTGAGATCAAGTTGTATTCATGCCTACGGCTAATGCCTGCTTAGGTGCGAGAAGTATTGAATTTATGATCTTGTAATATGGAATTGGATAGGATATGAGAGACTGATTAGGTTCCTCCCTTTATTTTTTTGGAGAAACCTTACAAAGTTGAGTGGTTTGCTCATGGCCACTTGGACTCCTACTTTGAGAGCTCGGACGTACACACAGTTCCAAGTTCCAGGCTGATACTCAATTACACTGCCATTGGTTTCTCAGCAAAATTTAAGCTCATTTCAGCCTTTTAAAAATTCCTGCAGTTGATCAGCCATAATTTCTTTCTTCCAGTTTGAAGCAGCTTATTGCTTCATGTTTGAAAGGAAGCCACTATTTCATCCTGGAGATAGTTCTTTTGTAATGGCAGGCTAACTAACTTTTCTCTTTGGGTTTAGGAAGTACTTGGGAAGGAGGGGTGCTATGCACTATAAATATAAATGGTTATATTCTACTGAAACAAGCTATAGCATATCACATCTGATATTTTCCGTGACTTTGCATATAGATAGTATGAATTAGGAAATGCACTTTTTTTGAACTCTACAGCTGTTCATAAAATTGTTACAGAAATTTGCATTTAAAATATACATATAGGGAATTTGCACACATTTATGGAGCTCTCTGGAATCCTTAAGAGGAAGAATTTAATACCTGCCGGCAACTACTTACCAGTTATATGCTAGAAAAAGAATGAATAACTGATATATGTGAGCCTTGTTTAATTTGGGCTCCATGAGCTCTAATAATGGAGTGGACAGGGCACTGAATTTGATGGATGGTATTTCCACTTAAAAAAAAATGGGAAAAAATTATTTTCTCTGATAATATAACAGAGTTAAATAAAGTATCATTGGATCAAGGCTATTCTTATGATACCAAAATAATAAATATATAATAATCAAAATTTAAATAAATGGCTAGCAAATTAAAAATGGAATTGTTTTAATAAAAGGTATTGTTTTAAATAATATGTTTACATATAAATTGACTTTGTAGGGGTGCCTGGATGCCTCAGTTGGTTAAGCCTCTGCCTTCGGCTCAGGTCATGATCTCAGGGTCCTGGGATCGAGTCCCACATTGGGTTCTCTGCTCAGCAGAGAACCTGCTTCCCCCTCTCTCTCTGCCTGCCTCTCTGCCTACTTGTGATCTCTCTCTCTCTCTGTCAAATAAATAAATAAAAACCTTAAAAGATATAGATATAAAAATAAATAAATAAATAAATAAATAAATAAATAAATAAATGGACTTTGTAGGCTATGGACTTTTGCACAAGTAAAACATATTGAAATGACTACATTATTCCAAGGGGGTTTAATTCTAAATAGTCAATTTTTGCCAAGAATTTCATTATTTTATTACTAAAATAGTGCATATTTATTGTGGAGGATTTAGAAAATACAAAGAAATACTAGGGTAATTAATGTTCTCATAATTCTCCCATCTGAAGATAATTTTCATTAACATTTTGTGTATCTTTTTGGATAAGGGTTTCAGTGACAACATAAACATCCAACACTTCAAAAAAAAAATCCAACACTTCATTGTTAAAGGTTATATTGTATTATATTAAATTGGTAAGCAATGGTTACATGTTTTTCTCTTTGGGGGCATTTAGGATGTCTGCATATTTTTGCTAGTATTAACAATATTTTGATAAACACTTTCACACTTATTCATTTACACACCTTTCTCATTATTTGCTTAGGATAAATTCCCAGAAGTAGATTTTCTAGATTAAAATATTTGTATATTACTAAATCTTTGGATAAACATTTCTGTATTAACCTCTAAAAAGGTTGTATAAAATGTACCAGAGATGTTCTTTTCCTCTACTTGGCTTAAAATTCTGAATACCTACTCACATCTTTACTGACATGAGGAAAAAATGAATGGGAACCATAATATTTACTTTGTGTTTTAAATTACTTATGAGGCTTTCTATTTTTGTGTGGGGTACTACAATATTTTTAAAAGCCAAAATGCATACAGATTACTGACAATATCCATGAGATAAGAATATACAGATGCTAATAATTTGTCATTTTGGTTATAGTTACACAGTTATATCTATGAGTATGTAGCATATCTATGTATGAAATAAAATCTTATATAAAATATTGAATTTCCTCTTGTTCTCCTCCTAAATCCCATTTCTCTAGCTTCATCTCCAGAAGCACCTTATATCAAAAATTTGTTGTGTATTATTCCAGTCCATGTTTTTAGTTCCAGGTGTTTTAATTTTTTTTTCTTCATTGGATTTTAAATAAACATGAATTTAGACATAAGTCTAATTTTCACTGCTTTTTTTTAATGTTCTAATGCTTCTTGCATCCATTATTCTTATTTTTCATTAAGTTGGAATTCATCTTTAGGTAATTCTTTTAGAAAAGAAGAGCTATGTTAGAAAATGGAGTTTAGCCTCAATGCTGAATGAGAAGGATGACTTGGTAAGCTCAGGGTTGTTTTCACTTTGTTTTACCCTGAAGCAGCCAACAGTCTGTACAAGAATACAAATGGGAGAAGAATCTAAGTGAATGGATACAACACCCCTTTTTCTTCTTCTTCTTTTTTTTTTAAAGACTCTATTTATTTATTTGACATAGAGAGAGATCACAAGTAGGCAGAGAGGCAGGCAGAGAGAGAGGAGGAAGCTGGCTCCCTGCTGAGCAGGGAGCCCAATTAGGGGCTCCAGCCCAGGACCCTGAGATCATGACCTGAGCCAAAGGCAGAGGCTTTAACCCACTGAGCTACCCAGGCACCCCCTCCATTTTCTTCTTTATATCTCACATAGGCCTTACCCAAAGTCAGTGGTCCTGACAGCCCATGTGGAATGAAAAATGACCCAGGCAGGAAAAACACTGAACTATGGGTTTCTTTTTTTATTTTTTTCTTGGTTTTTTAAATCCTGAAAATCATTAGCACCTAAAACAAGTTTATTACTATTTAAGGGCACCCAATATTCATCCTCCTATATTCCTCACTAAGAGAGGTATATAAGATTCCTCAATATTGGACTGACAAGGTTCCAAGATAAACATGCATACCTTTCAGTCTCCTTTGAGAGGAATACGGCAATGAGAAAAAAATAAAATTAAAAAATAATAAAAAAAACTAAACTAAAAGTAATGGACATTACTTGGAGAGCTTTGGGAAAACTCTTTATAAGAGTTGGATTCAGTTGCTGTGCGACTTTTTGTCCTGGACTTTTGACAAGCATCTTGAAAGCTTACAAAGGACAGGGGTCACAACCTGAGGACAGCAGGTTGAGAAGCTAGAGGTATTTCCAGAATCCTTTTGTGTAAGAGAAGATGCTTTAGGAGGGAGTGGTTAGGGGGATAAGAGGACAGGAAACAAGAAAGAGAGAGAGGGACAGAGAGACAGAAATAGAGACAGACAGACACACACACACACACACACACTAGATTAAGACATTATTTTGAGACATTTGCTATTAGCAATTGAATACAACTTCTAATTGCCATAGGCATATAACATAATAATCCTACAATTTAGGGACTACACAGAAGGACTGTTCACTTTTCCTGGACCTTAGAACTTTTCTTTTCCTAGCCCAGCTGAAGGTGGTGTCTCCTTGCCTACATTGATGCTGTAGGCTCAGGTGTGTTACACTGAATATGTCACCAGGAGCTTCCTGTGAACAGTTGCAGCCCTAGTCCAGCACAGAATGTCTTGCAGTGGAATGTTTGAGTGACTGCAGGTCCAAACAAATCTTTATTTAGACTCATTACGTGAACAACTGCTTAAATATGTGTAGAATAAACCTAGTTTCAAAATCATTTTCATGTATATTATTAAAGATATTACTTCATTTCTTGCAACCGAGCTTATGCTTGTGAAGTCTGATTCTAGTCTGATTTTGTAGGTTGTGAAAGCTTCTTAGCATTTTTTCAATATCTTATGATTTGGAAATTTTGCCATGATGCTTTTAGGTGAATATGTACTTTTTATATTTCTTTTTTTTATGACACTAAATAGCTCTTTCCATAGCAAATATCATGCACTTCTTTACTTTCAAGAAATTTTCTTTCATAATTTCTTTATATCCTTGCCTTTTGTTTTCATTGTCTATTTCCTCTGTTGGAATTTGTGACATTATCCTCAATGTCTCTTTTATGTTTCCCAGGTTTTTCTCCTATTTCATAGCATTCTAGGAGAATTCCTTGGCCCTAACTTCCGGTTCACCAATTTGTTCTCAAATGTACACATTTAATCATTTAGTCCAACTTTTGAGTTTAAATATGTCAATAATCATATATTTTCACTTATAAGACCTCTAATTTTTACTTTCTAACATAATCTCTTCTTATGTTGTGGATACACTGTTCTCTCTTGTGCTTCTGACTATTTTTAGAATTATATTTAAGTCTCTCTTTGTTCACTCTCTTAACTCTGCTATTTTCTCAGTTGCTACTATTATTACTGATTTTCAATCTCAGTGTCATTCTTTCTTAATGCATTGTCTAAAATATTTGGTATTTCTTGACTGTGTGCCCATCTTATATTCAGGATTCGCAATAAGCATATCTGCGACTTCTGTTATTTGATTACAACCATTTGTCTACAGTAAAGAGGGAAAGAATGCGCTGCTCAGCAGGTACGGTTGGGTTTTCTAGTTGCATTACTTTCTAAATTACCACAACATAATTGGCCTAAAATTATACCAATTTATCATCTCATAACCTGTAGGTCAGAAATCGAGGTAGGCTTGCAGAATATTATGACTGATAATAAGAAATACATATTTGAATTTTGTCCCTGGTTCTAAGAGCCAGGATTCTCCTAAAACTCTTAGAATTTCCTGAATGATGACAGTTACAAAGATGTCTTTCATTTATAAAATTACTTTGGAAAGCACCTAAGGATGGGGGCTGGTTGCAACCATCCATGTGATTAGAGGGTTAGAACTTTCAGCAGACCCTCTGCCTCTGCAGAGGGAAAAGGGTCCTCACAGGTTGAATCAGTTGCCAATGTCCATTGTGCTTATGTAATGAAGCTTCCATAAAAACCCAGAAGGGTAGCCTTCAGAGAGCTTCTGGGTTTGTGAATACATGGAGATTTGGGGAAAATGGTTGCTGGGAGACGGCAGAAAAGCTGTGCATCCTTTCCACACCCCTTATCCTATGCATCTCTTCCCATGTGGCTATTCCTGAATTATGTCCTTTTATACTAAGTGATCTAAAATGTTTCTCTGAGTTCTGTGAGCTGGTCTAGCAATTTTATCAAATCCAAGAGGGGAAGGGAACCTGGTCAGAAGCAATGGTAACAACTGGGGCTTGCAATTAGCCACTAGTGTCTGATGCTGACAGTTTTAGGGGGCAGTCTTATAAAACTGAACTCTGAACATTTGGGATCAGATTTTATCTCTGGGTAGATACTGTTAGAATTGAGTTGAATTGTAGGACACCCAGCTGGTGTACAAAATTTTCTTGTTGTTACCACCCCCAATGGTAGAATTGGGTATAAGAACCCAAAAGAGTTTGACTGGGTTTTCTGCTTAGGGTCTCACAAAGTTAATTCAAATTATAATCTGGACTGGGATCTTATTTGTAGGCTCAATCTGCCTCAAACTCATTCGGACTGCTGCAGAATCTATTTTTTCATGGCTAGAGGTCTGAGGTTTCTGTTTCTTTGCTAGCTGTTAGTATAGAACTTGGGTGGGTGCCTGGGTGGCTCAGTGGGTTAAAGCCTCTGCCTTCGGCTCAGGTCATGATCTCAGGGTCCTGGGATCGAGGTCCACATCGGGCTCTCTGCTCGGCAGAGAGCCTGCTTCCTCCTCTCTCTCTGCCTGCCTGTCTGCCTACTTGTAATCTCTCTCTGTCAAAATAAATAAATAAAATCTTTAAAAAAAAAAAAAGAACTTGGAGACTGCTTACATTCCTTCTCAAGTGACCCCTTCCATCTTTAAACCAGGAAGGGGAAGTGGAGTCCTTCTCACTTGTAGCATCTCTCTAGTTTGCCCTTATCCCAGAAGCCAGGGAATGATCTCAGCTTCTTAAGGGCTTCTGTGACTATAATAAATTCCCTCTGGTCAATCTAAGATAATGTCCCTATTTTAAAGTCAACTCTGCTAAGGCACATAATAGAATCACAGGAGTGATATCTCATAATACTCAGAGGTTTTAATGATGCCTCACCTTCCTGCTTCTTGGAACAAGATGGGGTGGGAGATGAATGCTCACCCAGTGGTATGACTATGATAACCAAACTGAGAGCTAGATTTTAGATTGACCTAAGTCTCACTTCTGCTTCCCATTACTGCTAAGCTTGGAGAACTTAAAAGGACCCCCTCCACTATTTGTAGTTTTTTTTTTTTTCATATAGTTTTGGACTCGAGTATTTCTTTCAAAATAATCCCATATGTCTTCTTTCTTTAAAGGCTTCATCATAATTTTTTGGCTTACTGAGGGTATCCTCATCCTCAGCAACCATCTGCAACACCTCTTTCAAGTCTTCCATGTGGCAAGTGAGCCCTTTCCTATCATGGCTTTATTTGACTTCTCAGTAGCATTCTGTAGAGTTGACTACCTCCCTTCCCTAAAATACTCTTGACTCTGAGCTCTCTTTTCATCTTCCTAGTCATCTTTTTTAGTCTCTCCTGTAATCTCCACCTTTACTTAAATTCTTAATATTGGAGCTTCTCAGTCTCTATTCTGGATTATATTCTTGTATTATTTTCATTCTCTTCTTAGTAATTAGTCTCCATGTTTTTAAATACCAAATATATCCTAACTTAGGCATTTATATCTCTACTCCATACCACTCCCCTGTGTTTGTCTATACTTCAGTTCTCTATTTGTTAGGCATCATAAAATTAATACATTCAAAAGTGAATCCTTGATTCTCAAACTCCAACCTTTCTATCCCAGTAGTTCCCTTCTCACTAGTGGCATCACTGTTACCTCCCTGCTCAACAAGAACTCATGATACATCTTGTCCCCCACCTCACTTGGTACGTTTGAAATATCATAAGGTCCTATTAATTTCACATCAAATTATAAACTGTTCACATCTCCCATCTGGACTACTGAAAAAGCCTCATCTAGTACCTATACCGACGCTTGCTCCACTTTTGTCCACTTCCCTTGCAGTACCCAGTATGACACTAAAATATATAGTGTATAAACTCAACCATCTGCTCAACCTTCTAATGGCTTCCTATTGAACTAGGATTAAAATTTTAGCTTCTTCTCCAAAACCTAATAAGGCACTTAGGATCTGACTCCCATTTAACTCTCCAGTCTCAACTTTTCCACTCTTCACTGCACTCTAACCACATGGCCTTTTCCAGCCTTGCTCATGCTATTTCTATTACTGAAAGGACTGTTTCTTGGCTTTCCACCTGTATGATTCATAATTGCCCTTCCAGTCTCACTTAAACTTTATTTTACCAGAGGGGACACTTCCATCTCCCTGTTTCATGCTCTCTCTCATATTCTGTCCCTACTCATTTTCTTATTTACCCTATTTTTTTTTTACTTTTTATGAATTCCTTAATCAGTCTATGTCTCTACCACTGAACTCTAAATTTCATGGGGCAGGGACATTACTGTCTTGCTCATCACTGTATCTCTCAGCCTAACATAGTAACTTGATAGAGTGTTTTCAGGAGATATTTCCTGAGTAACTAGGTGATCTAACAATGATTGAGCAATGAATGATGACAGTACAAAACAGTATTGCTGCCAGTGCCCATTGACATTTCCATCAATTTTTCATTTATCTCAAAAATATTCAATCCCATTCATGAATTTATCTTTGTGCCATTCCCTTGTTAATGTGATGATGATCCTCAATACTTTATCCTCATACTTTCTCAAATATGCATTTTGTTTAAACTCAACTTTATTTGAAATTAATGTCTATTTTTATTTTGATTTGATTAATATTTTGCTGCCATCCTTGCCTCTTACTTTTTGTTATTGTAAATAGATAGTATATGGATTAATTCCCTATTTTCATCCAATTTGTAGTTACTGACAATTAGAAAAGGAGTTTAGCCTGTTTGCATTTGTTGTCATTAGTGCTATGCTTCTTTGTTTATAGTGTCTTGTTTTTTTGCTCTTATGCCCCTAATCCTTTGGAAGTGTGGGGCTCTGGTCCTAAAGAAATCCTTTGGGTTTCTTTATTTCTTATTCCAAGCTTGGCACCCTACAGGTGAGGAATAATGATAGTTTTGGTACAGATAGGGAAAAGTGTTTGGAGCTTTCCACAGAGGAAAGAAAAGGTCAGTGCAGAGCAGCACCTACAAGCAGAGACCATATCTCCTTTGGTTCCCCAAGTATCTCTAGTACCTAAATCGTTCGCTGAATACAGAGTGGGCCCCAACAAATCACTATGGACTGAATGAATGGCTAGAATTGCTCTCTTTTCCTGTGCCAGGAAGTATGACCTAGAAGATTAGGTCTCAGCCATAAACACTGAGGTTCAACATCCTCATTCTTGCTCTAACCTCAGTCATCTTTTCCTTGGTAGCTTCCACAAGGGAGACAAATATGGAGAAAATAAAAACAAATTAATATTATACTATTAAATGGAATTTTTGCCCCAAACCTCAGTGCCTATCTCTATTATGTACACCTAAGGGACTCTCCCCCTGCCTCCTTAGCCTCTTACCCCCACCCTGGAAAATGGACAAGTCATATCTCAGGCTTTCTCAAACTTTGATGAGAGATAATAGTAAATGCACATTCACTGAAGTAAGATAAAAATTCCAAGGTTCTTGGTTTCCTTCATTATAATTTTATGTCACTCTGAGCTGGCCCTAGTTTTTAACAAGAATATTGACATCCTACTTTAATTTTTGTGATTTTCTTTGTTTCTGTTAATTTCTATCCCTATATACTTTTTAACGTACTTTTTCATTTCTTATATGACATCTGCTGTATCTGAAGGGATGAGAAATGAAGAGAAGAAAAGGAAGAGAAGAAACAAATGCCATTCTTCAAGCTGCCATCTTTGTTTGGAAGTGTTGCTGACTGTATTCTATTCCAACGTTAACTTGATGCTCCCCTTACATATCTGCCTAAAATGATTGAATTGTAGCCCCATGAACCAGACTGGGTTTGGTGGTGAGTCTGACCCTGTTAGAATCCTTTAATTATAAGCAACACAACAATAATAACAAACAGCAACAACAAAAACCGTAAGCAACCTATAACACTGCAGCTCTTCTTTCAAATCTTTTTTATTAAGCAATAATTTTCAGTTCACTAGATGAAACAAATTTGCAACATAGTCTTCATGAATGCCAAATAAGCCAATGCAAAATAAACAACCTATAGCAAGTGATAAGAACACTGGGCAAAAGAGCATGTGTTGTGGGAAAAAAAATTAAAATGATTACTATAAAGAACTTTACCACGAACTTCTAGGAGTGCCTGGGTAGCTCAGTCATTAAATGTCTGCCTTTGGCCTAGGTCATGATCCCAGGGTCCTGGAATCGAGCCCCACATTGGGATCCCTGCTCTGTGAGAAGCCTGCTTCTCCCTCTCCCACTCCCCCTGCTTGTGTTCCCTCTTGCTGTATCTCTCGCTGTCAAATAAATAAATAGCATCTTTTTTTTTTAAGATTTTATTTATTTATTTGACACAGAGAGAGAGACTACAAGTAGGCAGAGAGGCAGGCAGAGAGACAGGGAGAGGAGGAAGCAGGCTCCCTGCTGAGCAGAGAGCCCGATGTGGGCCTCGATCCCAGGATGCTGAGATCATGACCTGAGCCGAAAGCAGAGGCTTTAACCCACTGAGCCCCCCAGGCGCCCAATAAATAGCATCTTTAAAAAAAAAAAAAAAAGAACTTCTATATTCCCTTCATCCTATTTTCTGGAAGTGAACAAAAGCATCTAGCTCTTTGTGTTCCTGTTAAATGTCAGATCAGAGCATTCTAATGCAAAGTTAAAAAAAAAAAAAAAGAACAAGAAAAGAAACAAAAACAAAACTGCTAAGTTTCCCTCCCTTTCTCCCCAAACTATAGAATGAAGAAGGAAAGATTCATTCCCAGAAGGATTTCCTCATGATGCCGTAAAGTGTAAATATACCTCCTCAAGGAACCTATTCAACCTTAGTTTGAACATCTATCTCCTTGAACCTTCCATTTGCATAACTGTGAAGCAGTAGTGCCTTTAATTTTAAATCCGTTTAACAAATCCCTACACAACTTCCTTCAGAACTGAAATGATGTGGCTGAGATAAAAAAAATACAAATTGTTGAAAATATATCAATACTTTAAATCCAAAATATCTCATAATGTAAAATATACTTAATCAAAGTCATAAAATATATTTAACATCTTTGTTTTCTGATGCCATCTAAATCATCTACTGGTGACCAAGAAATAATGAGACGAATGTGTGGAGGGATTTTAGGATTATTTATTTGAAGGACAGGAAGGTCTAGAGTAATCTATTATGCAGTGATGGTGACTGCTGCACCATGGAGAGAGCCAGACTCCAGACATGGAAAGGTGCCTTTCTGAGTTTAGTGTGCAGATAACTCACCAAAAGAGATTTATCGAAAAAGTAATGAGCAAAGATCGATGCATTACCAGTTAATTTATAAATCAGTCCCTATAGACTCTGAGAGCCAAGAGGCCTATCTTCATTCATAAGATTATAATGCTCACGGTTACTGGAAAGAGATTTGAAGCCATTTTTCATCCATTCATTTTTGTTTATCATGTAGAGAAAAGATTTAGATGTTCTATCGAGAAAAGAGGAAAAGCGCTTCGGGAAATTCAGTGACGTTCCGACAGTTTGATGACGTGTTTTCTGCCACTGAAGCAGTAGGATTAATGCTGGCTGGCACCAGTGGCAAAATTTAATCACCCTGCAGCACAGGAGTGTCTCGGTGGTTTATCACCCACATTTGTGCTTCACAGGAAGAGGGCTTTTCTTCATTACAACTGTGTAGTTAGTAGTCTGTTGACACGTTCTTCAAATTAACTTTCATTATATGCTGTTAGGTATGGCCATTTTACCTTCACCTTCACAGATATTATATGACTGTGACAAGGTGACTGGTGATAAAGTGGAAAAATTTGAGATTCTGTTAATATTTCTTAATTTCCTTTTGGGGGTCACTGTCAATGACATACACTTTGGCCCTGAAGAGAAACTATGGTTCTGCTCTTCACCATGCTGTGAAGAAACTAATCTGAGGGCACTGAAGAAGCATGCCTTTGGAGTTCTTTTGCTATGTTCCTGGGGGAGGAGGCTTGAGGCCAAGGTGGCAGAAGCCTGAAGAGATCCAGTGCATGAGTGGGGTGAGCTTACCCTAGCCTCTCAGAGGCGAATGTAGAGTGGTCAGTAGGACAAGCTTCTTGCTACTTAGTATTACAGCTTTATGTGCAGCAGGGCAGTGCTGTGTGTGGCTTGTTGGGGACAACCAGCATCAATGGAAAGGATTTAGAGCCTTCATTGGGTTTAAGAGCAATAGGACAATGCTTTCAGCCCCTGAAGAGCAGAGTTCCTGCCTTTAGGCCTGCAGAGGAATCAGCAACACACTGAGGCTTTGGCTGGGTCCACAACAAGAGTGATCTGGAAATGAGCTGCAGAGAAGACAGCAATGTGGTAGCTAAATGAAAATGCTGGAGACCTTTTCACAGGATGTACAGTTGTGTTTGCTCATTTACTGAAACACATTTAAAATTTAAGGATCTTAGGACTAGCAACAAGGAAGAGTCTACATTGACAAGTATTCATTGAGCATACAATTTGGAATTCAAAAGTGAATAAGGTACAGCCCTTATCCTTGAATTCACTGTGTCACAGGGGAGATGGACGCATAAACAGATCATTTCCATTTGAATAAATTCTATAATAGATATAATGGAGAAAAAAGCAAGGAATTAGACAATTAAGTCCTATGAGCATTAATTTTCTCATCTGATCACAAGAGCTCCAAACTATCACTGTGATGATAAAAAGAAGCAATAAATGTAAAGTACTGAGTACAGTGCTTGAAACCTGAGTTTTCTCATCTGTAAACTAATAGTTTTCTCATCTGTAAAACAATCTAACTTCACGAAGTTTGGGTGAAGACTAAGTGAAGCAATGTGTGTAAAGCACTTAGCACATTGCTTGGCATGTGTTAAGCTCACAAAATTGTTAGCTATGGATCTTAATACTGCCATAGTTATTTCCATGGTGCAAACGTAGGGCAACAAGCTCCATGTGTGGCACATTTGTGGGATGCTAGGAGGCTGTCAAAGCAGTCTTCCCAGAAAATAGGATATCCGAGACAAGTCACGAAGAATGAAAATTTCTAAAAAATGAAAAAGAGGAGAGGACATTCTAGTGTATTCAATTCTCCCATGAAAATTCTACTTGTAGGAATTATACCATTTCTTATTTCCAAACTGTTGAACCCCTAGGTGAGTCACTAGGGCAGGTCTTAGAGCTATTCCTGCAGCTTTGTTGCTGTGAGTGCTATGTGTAATTGTGCACACACAACATGCTTCAAGTTAGGAAACTAGAATTTTTGTAATTCCATTAAGTGAGAGCTATTCCTTTCTTTTCCTTTCTTTCTTTCTTTCTTTCTTTCTTTCTTTCTTTCTTTCTTTCTTTCTTTCTTTCCTCCCTTCCTTCCTTCCTTCCTTCCTTCTTTCCTTCCTTCCTTTTTTGCTACATTCAACAAAATATTTATTAACATTTAGAACAACTACTGAGAAAACAAGTGATTCAACTATTACTGAAACTGGTAAGTGCAGAGTAATACCATCCTTGGGCACTATGAATTCAAGACTGAAGAATTAATAGCCACCCCTCAGATGGAGAACCAGGTGCGGAGTCAACTCTTTCTGGATGTTGTAATCAGAAAGAGTGTGGCCATCTTCCAGCTGCTTGCCTGCAAGGATGAGTCTCTGCTGGTTCTACCTGTTTTAGATGTTTCTTGCAATTTCTCCAAGGTTCTGCCATGCGACCTCTTGGCACTCTTCCACCTGTTGGCGATGTTTTAAATTTTCTTTTTATTATGTACTTCGGTAGTGTTTTTGTTAGATATTGGGAGAGGATGAATTTGGGGGATGCTAGTCATTTGCCAAATTTAAACCTATTTTCCTTTTTAAGCCGTTAGTTAGTGCTTATTTTATTGGGTGTGTTATATGTGAGTTTATTTATGATTTGCCTTACAACTCCAGTATAACCATGGCACAGACAACCTTGATCAATTTTTATCTAATTTGGTATAGGAGTGGAAAGGTCCTCTTTCCTTTTTCAGTAACTCAACCATGGAAGGGATAATGGCAGGAATTTTCACTCTTACTTAAGGTTAGTTCAAAGTCTGGTCTAGACTTTATCATTAAAAATTGCTATAAATAAAAAAACACTAATGCTGAATTGTAGACTATAATTCAGAAGGTTCATAGCAATGTCTGTATGCATACTATTGGGAATATGTCTGTTTCACCAGAATCTGGTGAGGGACCGTCAGCTGCACAATACTGGCCTAGAAGAAAGAAAGGTGCAAGGGTTTGTGTCATTAGTGATGTGTTTCTTTGAGAAAATGGGAGATGACAATCTCTCTGATCTCAGAGTGAGTGGTCTTAGGAGGGATGTTCTGAGGACTCTTTGATAATATTCCAAAATCATGCAGAAAAAAATCACGGTAAGCCATTTTTTTTCCCCAGAAAGTGAGATGTCCCCTCCCACTTCCAAATTTAGAAGACATAACTGCTTGACAAGTCACAGATCCAAGCCACAAAGTCATTTCCCATTAGTATATATGATTACTGGAAACATTTGTCCCCACCTGAGCAAATACTAAGACCTCAATAGATATTTTTTAAAGACTTATTTGAGAGAGAGGGAGAGAGAGAGAGAGAGAGGAAAGGGAGGGGCAGAGGGAAGGAGAGAATCTCAAGCAGACTCCTCAAAGAGTATGGAGTCTAATGTGGGCTCAATCTCACTACCCTGAAATCATGACCTGAGTGGAAATCAAGAGTGGATGCTTAACCGATTGAGCCATCCAGGCACCCCAAGAGATATTTACTGTATGAATGAATCACAGCAAAGTGTAGGCTCAGTCATTCTGAATTAATCCTTCTCTCCCTTTTTCTTCATTCTGGAGAGTATCATGAGGTAAACAAGGGGCCCCACAATGTTCTAGATAAAAATTATAGACCAAATGGGTTTTCAGCTAACTATGGGACCATGGCTCTGGTTCTCTCTGCAAGCAAATCAGCCAAAGAACTTTTACAGAATACTACCTTGGTAATTTAGCTCCTTCGTGATGGTTCCTCATTTCCCTCATTCACAGGAGCCAATGGCTGCATTCACTCTACTCCCTGTTCTTGCACTTACTTATCTAAATGTTGCGGAAGATTTTCTTGAATGGGAAGATAGATCATGAAGTGACTGTAAGCTACTTCTGAGAAAAGGGAAGCTAAGCAGTATTTTTTGTATTATACTGCAATAATTCATTCCTTGGATTCCCAATGAAATTCATGTAGCTACTCTGGCCTCAGGTTATTGAACTAATGATGTGCATTTGAGCTAAATGCAACCATCTATGATAAGGGATCCTAAGCATATCTGAATAGGTGTGACATGGGACAACTGCCCAACTTTGGGTGCTCCATATCAGATTCTTTCTCATCTGGGGAAAGCAACCACCAGGCAAATCTAGTCATTTAAACTAAGCTAGTCTCAAATAATATTAAATTACTATACCAGTAATTATATTTCAGGACCCAGATCCAGAGTAGCTGTGGAGCTCTGGCCAGCTAGCCCTTCAGGTGCTCTGCTGAACTGCAGTGATTGAAAGACACATTATCTTTGTCTTATGGAAGGGTCACTTCCAGCTTGAATTCAAAGTATAAACTATATACAATGTCACTTTATGTGGAATATAAACATATCTCCTAGTTTATGGCTGCACTTTAACCAGTTAATGCCCAATATCTGATCATTAGGCCTAGGAAACCAGTGTAAAAGTTGGCTTTTCCCATTTTCTATCATACTCTACATAAATTATCTCTAGATTTCTAGTTGCCACCCATCATGGAGAGAACTGGTTTCATGATGGGTTTTCTCCATAGTAATTTTTTATTATTATTTGTTATTGGAGGTATTTTTACATGACCAATCAATAGATTACAGACTCCAACCTGGAATGCTTTAATTAGAAAGAACAACACAGCAGAATATAACACAACCTAAAAATGTCAAACCATACCTTTAAATAAATTTTGACATTAAAATCAATTTATATAATGCCTTACAAAAAGGGGCAAGGAACAGTGGTTCCTATTTTACTAAGAAAGCTTTGGATTCATAGGAGAGGAAAAAAGAACAGACTTAGTATATGGAGTACAAACTATATGTCAGGGATAATGCAAGACATATGCACATATATGAACCTGTGTCCTATGGGCTAGTTATTAAAGTCCTATGAGATAGGTATATTTCTGTTCTAAAGATAAGAAAGTAGACAAGCTTTAAAGATAAGAAAGTAGACATACCTAAAGTAGAATATGTTCTTTGATTATATACAAAGAAGATTCAACTGCTCAGCCACCAGGAACTCTACATTCCTTTTTCTTTACCTAGAAAAGTTTCCTTCAGTTTCACACATTGTATAGTATCAAACAGGAGTTTCAATAACAAATAGTTACCTTAATATCTATAATGCCAAATTCCCTTTTGCTTTTCTTGGAGGAGAGCTTGTTAGTTTTAAAAATGGAACTTGAGTCCTCTTAGACTAATCAAGTTGGAATAAAATGAAACTAGATCAGAATTTTGTGACACAGCATAGATATGATCTTATAAATGCCAACTCTTAACCCATTCATTGATATTATGTTTAGGACCTCCAATCAGCCTATACCACAAATTTCTAGGTGTCACTGTCAACGGTTCCTTTCTCTTCTAGTAATTTTCCCCATTCCTTCCTTTCCAATATCACAGCTTCAGAACTGGTTCCCTTTCTTCAGAATTGCAACAGACAAAAGTAAGCAAAACTAACAGCAAACCAGGATAGGTTTTTAGTTGTGTCTATTAGTGTTTAGAATTCTGTAGTAGGTACAATTCTAAAAATATCTCCAAAGACTTCAAGTCTCCAAATCCATAAAACCTATGAGTGTGAGATATCACTCCCATGATTATGCTAAATGGCACAGTCAACCTTAAAAATCTGAAATTATCTAGATGTGCCTAATTCAATCACATGAGCTTATAAAAACAGGTTTTCTCTGAATAGTGGAGGGGGGGAAGCAGAAGAAATAAAAAACATTTAAAACATTCATAGAATTCAATGGACTCTTAATAAATTGAAGACAAAGGGGGTCACATCAGAAGAAATGCAGGTAGCTTCTGGAAGCTGAGTAGCTGAGGTCTGTTCCAGCATGGAACCAGGGGCCTCAAACCCACATCCATAAGGAACTGGATTCTGCCAACAACCTGAATGAACTTGGATGCAGTTCTTCCTGCATGTCTCCAGATAAAAGCCCAGGCAGCCAACCCCTTAATTTAGAACTTGTGATACCTAAATGGAGAACCTAACTTTGCCTGCCAGATGTCCAACCAACAGAACTGTGAGCTAATACATGGGTATTTTTAAAGCCCATTAAGTGGGTGCTAACATGTTAAGCAGCAATAGAAAACTAGTACAAATTCTTTTCTTCCAACTCCTTTAACGGCTGCACTAGTTTTATCCTTCAAGTCCCCAACCACGCAACTAAAGAAACATCCATCAGTTGTTTGTTAATTTTTTTTACTTTATTTTTTCAGTGATCCAAGATTCATCGTTAGTTGTTCATTAGTTTATAAACCTGTTCATTTTCAGCATATCACTTAGCACGATTTGTCCATCTGCAATAACCTTATTTATTAGCTTATTTGTTGGCTGCTCTCTGTGAGCAATCTATAAAATCGATGCAGGTAAGGTTTGATTTTCTTGCTATATCTCTGAGCATAGTACACAGTAGGACCAGCCTTTATTTGCTGAATTGAGTGAATAAATACTGCTTCTAGTAACTTGATATTCACCTTAAATAAACTACCTTATGAATAACTTAAAGTATTTTGAAGCAAAGATTGCCCAACCACAAATTGTGTTGAAATGGTCACTTAGATATTTTAAGTGATTTGGCCAGATTTCTAAAAACAATTATTATCTCCTGTGTCTTTTTACTTTTAAGATTATTAATTTCCTTTGGTTGCTTTCTAAAGCTTTTTTCTATAAATAATTTAGCTATAACCAAATATTTGTTTTTCTTTATGTATAGAAAGTGTTTTCTGGCTTTTCTTGTTGCCACTCCATTCTACTAGGTCCTACATGTTACATTTTATTTTATTTTTTTTATTTTTATTTTTTTAAAGATTTTACTTATTTATTTGACAGAGAGAGATACCACAGTAGGCAGAGGCAGACAGAGAGAGAGGGGGAAGCAGGCTCCTTGCCGAGCAGGGAGCCCGATATGGGCCTCGATCCCAGGACCCTGGGATCATGACCTGAGCTGAAGGCAGAGGCTTTAACCCACTGAGCCACCCAGGCGCCCTACATGTTACATTTTTTTTTTAATTTTATTTTTATTATTTGCCCAAGGGGTACAGGTCTGTGAATCATCAGGCTTACATCTTTCACAGCATTCACCAAAGCACAAACCCTCCCCAATGTCCATAACCCATCCACCCTATCCCTACCCTCCCACCCCCCAGTAACCCTCAGTTTGTTTTGTGAGATTAGGAGTCTCTTATGGTTTGTCTCCTTCCCCATCCCATCTTTTCTCTTCAGATCGCATAAATCTTTCGCCTTTTACTACATGTTACATTTTATAGAAAATGAAGAAGCAGGGTGCCTGGGTGGCTCACTGGGTTAAAGCCGCTGCCTTCGGCTCAGGTCATGATCCCAGGGTCCTGGGATCGAGGCCCACATCGGGCTCTCTGCTCAGCAGGGAGCCTGCTTCCTCCTCTCTCCTCTCTCTCTGCCTGCCTCTCTGCCTACTTGTAATCTCTCTCTCTGTGTCAAATGAATAAATAAAATCTTTAAAAAAAAAAGAAAAAAAGAAAAAAAGAAAATGAAGAAACAAACAGATGCTTATATCAAAAATGAAACACTGTGCTGCACTTAGGGGGATGTTCAGAAAAATAAAAATCCTTGGGTAATTGACCTCAAAGCAAGTAAGATTATGCAAATTTGTGTTTAAGAGTAACTGGAAAAATTCTAAGCCAAACAATAGAATGTGAAGTCTTACAGCCTGACTGTATAAAGGCCACAGGAAAAAAAACACCCAGAAATTTAATTAATGGTGGGATTAAGTAATCAGATACTGAAGGCTGAAGGCAAAAGTAATATCCATGTCTAGAAATCAGGAATACCATAATGAGAAAAGAATGAGGGGAGAGGTTCCATGAAGAGTCAGAAAACTGGGAACTGTGAATAAATATTGAGACTCGCTGTGTACTATGGAACTGTGAGATTGCCTGCTGCATAAACAAGAAGTCACTGGTGGAGGAACTGTCTGAATAAGGTCCCTAACAGCACCCAGATCAGTGTTTTAAATGTGGCACCAAGAAAATGACTTTGGAAGTCTTCCTCAGAACATGAGATAAATCAAGAAAATCAGTGCCAGCCACACAGGAAATTGTGGACAATCCAACACTGAGTACTACCTAAAAGAGGCATCTCAAGTAGAACTATTGCTCTCTTCCCTTCTCCACTCAATTCCCCCAAACCCCTGACGTTAATCTCTCTGTATATGGAATTATCCTCCAATTCCCCAAAATGCCTTGCTTTTCTTTTACTGGCTGCTTTTACTACCTGGAATATTCTTTTCTCTATTCTAAAATTGGATATAACAGCGGGTTTAGCATTAGAAAGGCCTAGTTCTAATACCCACTTAATCACAAAGTAATTGTATGAGCATAAAATAATTTAAGCTTTCTTAGGGTTTCCTCATCTACTAAATGATTGTGATGGTAATACCTACTGTATAAGTCTCTCGGGCTGCCATAACAAAGTATTACCCACTGGGTATAGTGAAAAAAGAAAGACATTATTTCACAGTTTTGGAGGCTAGAAGTCCAAAGGCAAGATGTCAACAGGACCGGTTCCTTCTGAGATCTTTGAGAGAAAACTTCTCCATAGCTTTATCCTAGCTTCTGATGGATTTTCTCTTCTCTTTTTTTAAGGTTTTTTAAAAAATTTGACACAGAGATAGAGAGTACAAGTAGGCAGAGCAGCAGGCAGAGGGAGAAGCAGGCCCCCTGCTGAGCAGGGAGCCAGCTGCTGGGCTCCATCCCAGGACCCTGAGCCAAAGGCAGCTGCTTAACCGACTGAGCCACCCAGGAACCCCTTCTAATGGGTTTTCCAGCAATCTCTGGCATACCTTGGCTTATGAAAGCACATCTCCAATCTTCACATGACATTCTCCCTCTTTCTCTATCTCTGTATCCAAATCTCCTTTTTATAAGGCACAGACATATCGAATAAGGGGCCCACCCTACTCCAGTGGACCTTATCTTAGCTAGTATTAATTTAAGTCTTAACTAATCACATGTGAAATGACCTGTTTTCAGATAAGATCACATTTTAATGTACTGTGGATTAGGACTTCCGTGTATGGATTTTGGGAGGGGAGATAATATAACCAATAATAGCTAATTCATAGGGTTGTTGTGAAGACTCAATAAAATAATGTTTAAAAAGTATTTAACCCCCCCCAAAAAAAGTATTTAGCCCAATGTTTGGCACATGAGCTGAAGAAACTACCTTATATTAAGGGATATGAAATATTTTATTTATGCAAAATATTAGAGGGTTTTTTATTATTTCCATTTCACTTTCTCTCATACATAATACACATTCATATGCGACACACACACACACATACACAGACACACAATTTTATGCAGCTAAAATATTTCCATGTTTTCTTCTGTGTGATTTCCATCTTCCACATCTTCATGCAGTGTTTCTCTGCATAAAGAGCATAATGTATGCTTCTTTTACTAGTCTTTACTTTATTTCCTATAATAAAAAATTCTGTGATAAAGAAATAATTTGCACAGGTTATGTGTTACAAGTAACAGAATTCTGTTTGTCTTTTCTACAACATTTTTGCTATCTCAACCTCAAAAAGATATTTTGAAAGCTAAACCCACCATCCTGAAAACCAGCTGGCTTTATAAAATGGGTCATTTGCTAGACAACAGCCTTGGTCAATAACGCAATGCTATTCCACACAGAGAAGGCAAGCTCACACATCAAAAGGTCCCCAAACTTTACACTTTGCAAGGACTTGTTCATAATATTCTCACAAGAAATTGCTTTTGGTAGAGAATTCACTGTAGGCTGTCAAAACAAATGTGAAACTTTCTGGCTTGAAAGTCATGGTTAATACACATCTTGTTGCTACAGTGACAGCTGTAGCAGGAAGAGTTGTCCATTATAAAAGGATCAACATTAGATGGATTTTAATAAAAAAAAAAAAACCCTTAGAGAATCATGAGGTTTCAAAGTGCTGCACAGATGCCTAAAATTAAAATAGCAACAAAAAAATGGACAAAGACGATAAACATTTCAGGATGTGTCGACTGCATAATTTCGTACTGTTTCTTTACCATAGACCTGACTTTCATGTAAATCTGTAGGAACTGTACCAAAATTAAATATTTTAAATGTTTTATTCCTGAACAACACCAGAGATTCTAATAGCCACCTTTCAAAACATGATACAGCAGATTGTCATGAGAATTAGGTGACACATTCCATGTGGGGATCTTAGAGCAGTGCCCAGCTATGAGACTTGTCTTATTCCTCAGGGTCATCATTACTGCTATATTAGAAATAATTTTTTATAAAACATCTAAATTCAATTGTGTGTTTTTTACTTATTACCTAGAAGACTATAAATAAGAGAGAAATTTATATAATAAGCTTTTATTTTTTCAGAAGCTGAAATTGTTTGCACTTCTTCTTTTTCTCATCAGTGCTGTCTCGATTGGCCAGTATCTGAGAACAAGTAATCTCTTTTGTTTGTGTGTCACCTCAAAGCATACAAAATACAGCAATGATAGGATGGGGTTATTTGCATGTCACAGATGAACTACCCAGAGCTCCACAACACTTCTCAAGGACATTACTGACCACAGAGTAGGAATAATTTAAAAATATAAATACTTAAGAATTTAATGGAACAAATGGTGAAACTCCTGATATCATAACCAAATACAGCACAGAGGTAATGGCCACATTACTATACTGCTTTTTACAGAGCCTTTAACTTCAAATGGTCTCAACATAGCACCATTAATTTAGGAGCTGGTGGAATAGACAGAGCATAGGGGTAAGTTAAACATGAGTTCTTAGTCTTAAAAACAATGATTAGTCAAGCCCTTTGTCTCTATTTACTTGAGCATGGGCCAGACAAGAAATAAATATACTCAGAACCTACCAAGTTTTGAGGAAATAATATTTCTAAAGAACCTCCAAGCCAGGTTTATAACAGCCTCTTGCTGTCAAATTACCAAAACAATCTCATGCCTTCAAATCTCCACCAACAGGAACAAAGCTAAGGCTCTTATGGCCTCTAGGAAGGATAGCTTTGCCAATGCTCACCTTGCTGTGACCATGAAAGCAAATGGACAGATGTACCTCTCAGATGGAAGAGCCAGAGGCCACGGAGGGAAAGGGAAGGCAGAACCAGAGGTCGCCAGATGGGTTAATCATAGAAAGCTCTCCACTGCCAGGGAAATACGTTCTCAGTATTCTTTCCAAGCAGGATAGGCTAATTGCTCTGGCCCATACCAGATGATGGTTGCATGGTTCCCATTTTTTCTCTTTTCTAAATGGATGTTTTTATTACAGCTACTCATTTTCTTCTTATAGTATTTTCCCCCTTACGTTAGGTATCCCAGGGCTGGGGAGCAGATAAATGCCTTTACCTTATAATTGACAAGACCACACAAGCATCATGTAGACCTGATGAAGAGGGCTGCTGGAAATTGAGCTATATGCAGTTACCAGATGCAGAAAGCAATTCTTATTTTTGGCAGGGAAGTAAGTACATGTATGAATGGAAGAAGGACATGTAAAGATGTAAACTCTGAAATAGGAGCTATCACAGAGACCATATTGGCTATCAAATATCTCCTTTCACCTTATTCCTTAAAACAGAACTCTTATTTTAATCTGGGCTGACTTTATCCATAGCTAAAAGTATACATTTCCCAATTTTTTTTTTTTGCAGGTTGAAATGGACAAGGAAATGTAAACAGAAATTGCTGTGTAAGGTTCTATTAATTCACTTTAAGACTAACTCAAACATGAGGGTCAACATTTGCCATTTCACCCTTTTCTTTCCAACTTGTAATGCAAGCATTGTGGCTGGAATCCTGCAGCCTTTGTGTGACTTTGAAATTGGAAGCAACACACTTAAGACAGGTTGGCAAATAGAAAAGTGGATCATGACCAAGATGGTCTTAATGTTGCCCTCGAATTGACTAATCGCAGGCAGGATTTTTCCTGACCATAAGTCCTTTTCTTAGCACATTTTGTTTAGAAAACTTATGAGTGCAAATCCTTTCTCTACCCCTTTGAAATGTATATGACTTTCCTTAAAGCCTAAGACTCAAAGAGGTCTTTCTCAAGGGCCTGGAAACCATCTCTATGAAATGTTAACATCAAAGGAAGAAAGAGCCTATCTCCCAGTTTCTGTGGAAAGACAGAAGCTTAACCTAGGTGGGCACCTTGCTCCAACTGGTAAAACCACCTCCTGCCAGAAAAAGTAGAAAAAGTTTACTTTTCCTTTGGGTAAAGCTAATAAGTAAACACAGATGGCCCAAGTCCCTGTCTCCTGCCACAACAGCTCATAAAACACTCTCCTGCTCTTTGTTTCAATGGAGCTGAGTACTGTGACCTAGTCTGTGTTCTTTCCTCTATTGCAGACAATAGTATCAGAATCAATCAATTTCTGTCTGCTCATCTTGTCCAGTGAGATTTTTTTTTTTAACAAACCCTAATGACTTTGTGGAACCACAGGTATATCTCTCTCCCCCAAACTTCTTTGACATGAAAAAATAAACTCCTGATTTGTTTAAGTCACTGTAGTCAGGGTCACTTTAACAGGAGTCAAAGGCAATTCCTAACTCATAGAAAGCTTTCAAATGTAAAAGTGAGTAAGGAAACTGGCAAATCTATGGAAAAATTTACTGGGGCCCATAGAGTATATCCTGGAAGTGAACGAATCAGAATTAAAATAATCTACTCCTTTTATTTTCTAAGAGAAGGCTAGAAAATATTAATTTAATTAGAACCTTATAAATTTAATTATGCATGGTAAAATTTCAAAATAACCATTAAAAGATGAAATACCGAAGTATGATATTTTTGAAACTATAGAAGTAAAACTCTAAGAAAATAAGGACTTAAGTAATCCAAAAGATCAGTAAATTAAAAATAAAAATGAAGTATATTAAAAAGCCAGAAAGACAGAATATGCAAAAGGAAGTATTTCTCCATCAGATGCTAATTAATGTGAGGTGATGGAAGTGTTAACTTGATTATAATCATTTCACAATGGATATGCATATAAAATCATCACATTGTATACCTTAAAAAATTCCCATTCTACAACTTAGCCATATATAATTTTAATTTGTCAATCATACCTCAATAAAGCTGGAGAAAAAGTTCTATATTCAGGAGATCTAAATAGTGCCTCAAAATATATGATGTAAAGATTTATAAACTCATGATCACATTCTATAAGTAACTGAGAAGTTAGGCGGGAGAAAACACACACACACACACACACACACACAAACACACACACAATTTGTATAGTACAATTAGGCTTGACTTAATAGACATATTTAAAAATCCTTACCTAACAACAATCACAGAATACACACTTTTCTCAATCACACATGGAACACTTACAAGTAAGATCCACATTGTAAGTTGCAAAACGAATCTTAAATATCAAAGAATCGGTACCATGCATACCACGGTGTTGTCCTTACAACATAATTAAAGGAGAATAGCAGCAAAAACCATTACCTGTTTGAAGAACATTTTAAAACAGTCTTCTGAACTGACCAAAGAAGATACCCTGAGGGGAAAGAGAAAATACTTAGAACTAAATGATAATGAAAATAATATATACTGAAACTCATGGTATGTAACTTAAATGGTATTTAAGGAGAAAGATACATAAAAGTCTTAATAAGTAGTTTTAAATACCATAAAGAAAAGATTGAAGGATCAAATATTAACCTGTTGGAAAAGAATAACTGACTTAAAAGCATACTTCAAGTAAAGATAAGAGCAAAAAGGTAAAAAGCAGAAAAACACATAATCAGGAGAATTAAACATTTTTTAAAATAGTAATAAAATAAACAAACATCCAATTAGAATGAATCAAGAAAATGATAAAACACCCAGAAGTATTTTAAGAACTGAAAAGGAATATATTATAGATGCAGTAGAAATTATAAAGATAACATAGATGACTTTATGCTCTTATAATTGAAAACTTCTTAGAAGTACCTTGAAACTATCATTACACATTGACTCTAGGATAAACAGAAAACCTGAATAATACTAGAACATTAAAAAATGAATCAGTTAATACTTCCCACAAAGAAAACTCTAGGCATAGGTGGTTTTATAGGTAAGTACCATACAATATGAGATTAAGAGATGATTTCAGTCTTACGCACAAGAGTCTACGAGAAAATGAAGAACACTCTTCAGTTCATTTTATAATACTAAGATAATTGTTACATAAAAATTAGATAAGAATTATAAAATAAAATTACAGGACAATGTATTCAATGACCTAGATTTAAAAAATCCTAAACAAAATATTGCATGAATCCAAGCAAAATACATGAAAATAGAATAAATCATGCCACAATATTTATATTTCAGGAATTCTAGGTTGGTTTGATATTAGAAACCAGTTATAGAGTTCACTGTTTAACTATGTTAATTGAATGTAGAAAAAATAAGTGATGGTCTCGACTGATACAAAACACTCATTTGATAAAATTCAAAACCCATTCATAATACAACAAAACTTTAACAAATAAAAAATAAAAAAGAATATAGCAAATATTATATTTAGTGCTAAAATATTATAGTCATTCATTTTCAAATCAAATATAAGACAGTGATGTCCAGTATCACTGTTTCAACATTATTCAAAAGTCCTTGTTTATGCAGTAAAATAAGAAAAAGGAAAATAAAAGGAGATATAAAAATAGGAAAGGATGAAATTAGGGTTCAATTCAGCAGCACATATACTAAAATCGGAATGATACAGAGATTAGCATGGCCCCTGCACAAAGATGACAGAGGAGCGGAACTATGAGAGATTTTGGACTCCAGGAAACAATCTGAGGGTTTCAAAAGGAGAGGAGGGGATGGCGTAATCAGGTGATGGGTATTAAGGAAGGTATATGTTGTGATGTGCACTGGGTACTATACACAACAAATGAATCACTGCACACTACATCGAAACTAATGACATACTATACAGTGGCTAACTGAACATAATAAAAATATGGATTAAAGAAAAAAAGGAAAGGATGAAATTAAACTGTAATTATTGCAGATAGTATGACTGTATACAGAGGAAACCCCCAAATGTTTTATAAATACTAAAATGAAAAAAGAAGGTTAGCAAGGTGCTGGATGTAAGTTAAATAAACAAAAATTAATTCTTTTCTATGCTCCAGAAAACAATGAAATAAAATTCCTATTATCAAAGCTATAAAAAAATACACCTCAGGGGCACCTGGGTAGCTCAGTTGGTTTAGTGTGTACCTTTGGCTCAGGTCATGATCTCAGGGTCCTAGAATTGAACCTGGCATCAGGCTCTCTGCTCAGCAGGGAGTCTGCTTCTCCCTCTCACTCTCCCTCTATGCTCTCTCTCTCTCTCAAATAAATAAATAAAATCTTAAAAAAAATACACCTCATTACATGTAGCACAGAGTAAGCACACTCCGTCCTATCTCTTCCACTAAATGCAACTAAAAAATCTAAACAGAATGCAGGAAGCAGCTATTTGAGAACTCTGAAAAGTGAATAGGATCAGGCAAATCAGAGAAAAGACCAAAATTCAAAGTGCCACGAAACCAGTGGTGTTTACCATTGTTTCTTCTCTGATATCCCTCAGTCTTGACATATACCAGGTTTGCACATATTTTTAGCCATTATTCTTACATAGATACTGTTTGGAGAGGTCTTTTGGCAAGATTAGAATGTGTAGTTAAATATTCCTCCATTATGAAATCTTCATCTTCATCTGCATTAGTAAAACGGGTTTGGTGAAGTTTTCAAAATTAAAACATACTTGGGAACAAGAGTACTAGAGGTATATAAAATCCCTGCTTCTCTTATCATGAAGCTCAGAAAGCAACTATGCTCCCCTTTTATACCATTTGTAAAATTTGCAGGCAAGTATGAAAGCCAAATCTGAGCTATCTTCTATTTGGGTCAGAGTATCTACCATTTACCTTTATTTAATTGGATAGAAGAATTGCCTTTCATCATTATTTTAATCATAATATTCTCTTATAATACTTCCTATACTTCCAGACAGAAGTTTTAAAGTTTTGCTTTATACATTTTAAGCAAATATGGAACTGAAACTGTTTTTTTTTCTTTTATGGATAATGAGTTATCCTAGAACCATGATGTATCTGTAAATAACACCATTCTCACTTATCATAAATGTGCTTTGGCAATACATTCTTTTTTATTGGCCTATTTGTCTCTTCCTCTGCCTTAATTATTATAGTTCATCATAGTGTTGCTGTATGTCATCATGTTTGGCAGGGCAAGTCTCAGTCTTTGTTCTTCAGGATATCATAGTTATTCTTGGGCCTTTGAATTTCCATATTTATTTACAAATCATATTATTAAGTCCAATGAAAAATAATTTCAAATTTTTATATAATTGTGTTGATTCTATAGATCTATGTGGAGATAATTTACATGTCTAACAGCATATCTTTCTATAGCTGAAAATCTAGTACTCCTCAGTTTATTAATATTTATTCTTTTTCTCCATAAAGCACTTGTCCAACTTTTCTTTCAAAATAACAAATATACTTCTACTAGTCACAAATATGACTTTAAATTTGTTTCTAAGAGACTGGGGCACAATGACTTTTTTTTTAAGATTTACTTTTTTATTTGAGAGAGAGAGAGAGAGAACTTGAGCAGGGTTAAGGTCAGAGGGAGAGGGAGAGAAAGAATCTTCAAGCAGACTCTGCACTGTGCATGGAACTTGATGGGGGTCCGATCCCAGGACCCTGAGATCATGACGTGAGCCAAAATCAATAGTTGGACACTTAACCAACCAACTGAGCCACCCAGATACGCCAAGGCATCATGATTTCATATATTTGTTAACATTGTTGTTATCTATCTAATGCACCAATATTTGTCAAGCCACCCTTGGAATTATATTTACCTGAAGACTCTGAAATGCTTATTTAATTCTATAAATTATGATTACAAGTATTATTATTACCTCAATTTCGAAAAACATATGCAGGAAGTGATACTAATAAAACACTGATTTTATACTATGGTAGCTAACATGAGAATCATCAAATTCAATATCAAATTTAGCTTTAACTTACTCATGTTAATTGGCTCTTTCAACTAACTTGGAGATTTTCAAGTCAAGATTTAAAACAATCCAGCCATATGCTATTTACAAGGGCCGTCCCATATCTTCTATCTCATGCTCATCTATTAAGATCCAATTGCAGCATTCCCAGCAGGACTTGAAAGCTTGAGGCTGTAAACTTCCAAGATGGCTGTTTCTGCTGATTTCCATTATAACTACTCTTATCTCAAAGGCATATGGCAGAACCAAATTAAATCAGCCTATGGGCTAAAACTTGGATAGACAAAACTAACTAAACATACCTAAAGAAGATTTAGCCCAACCTGGTGTAGCATTAGCGGGGGGGGGGGGGATTATATATACATATATATATATATGTATATACTTATATATACATATATATATATTTATATACTTATATATATGCATTTATATACTTATATATATGTGTGTGTGTGTGTATGTATATATATATATATATATATGAATTAAAATAGTACAGGATCCCCTTGCTCTGATCCCCAAGGTCTTAACTGTTAGTAATAATTGGTCCAAAATCCAAACTTACAAAGAAAAACAGAATCTGTTCCTGATTTTAGGGACCCTCTGGTATATCCCAAATTTGTAAGGGATATTCAGGTCTAGAAAAGGGATAAGACATTCCCACTGTCCTCTTCAGTTTTTGTAAAAATGTTCAAAAACTTTCAATAAATGGGTTCACTAAAAAGCAGGACATCACCTGGCCTTCTGCTTCTTTAAGTAAGTTGCAAGAGTTAATAGAACATTTGAGGGTAGAACTGATCAAAGAAAGGGAAAACTCCAGGTAAAACTAATGGTTCTCTAAATCAAACAATTAGATAACTCATAAAATAAAAGTTATCCCATATGTAAGTGAAAAACAGGTAAGGGCATTTGACAATATTGTAAGGAAAAGGACTCTTGGAAAACGAATTGCTCAGCATTTGCTCAATCACGTGGAAAGAGTAAACAGCATGATGCCTTTTTCCTAAATGAGGGTCATCCAAAGAAATAGTATATCTTCTGTGTCCACAATTACCACTCTCTTCTAAAGGGAAAATATCTGAACAATTAAAGGGACAAAGGATCCCTTTCCTAGTGGACAAATGAGCAATAATTCAATCTCTAATCCTACCACCATTTTCTCACCTCTTCCTTGAGGTAATTATACTGTATTAGAAGAAGCAATGATTTTAATCATTCTTCAAACAACTTTATCACATCCTTCTCTTTTCCTTAAGCCACTCAAGTAGTCAGAATGGTGGGAGATTTGTTCTCTATATGAGGTGCCTGTAAATGTGAGCCTATGGTTTCTTTCTGGAAATCCCGGAAGAATCCCCAGCCATTTGATGACCCGGATTGATTACCCACTTTCTGATACTGCCTCTGCTGGTATGTTAGACCTGAAGGCTGTCCCACATAATCTCTGAGGCAAAGATGGCCCACATGTGGGAGGTATACACAAACTTTTGAAAGTCTCAAATGAACTGGTTATGCTTTTCTGAAAACTAGTCCCATACTCACTGCCTTTATACCTCCAGAAAGGACCAACTGTCCTCTGCGTTCTCTAAAAACATTACTTCTGTCTGTCAAATAGGAAAATGGATGAGGTTATTGCTCTGTATAAGACTTAAGAGATATTGATAGGTTTGTACTTCTTTACTTCCCTGTAGTGCCAACCCTAATATGATCCTATTGCCAATCCCTGAGGCAAATGCTTATTTTACAGTAAAGGATCTATGTTTAGTATCAAGGACAGCTTCATGAGCATGCAGCTTGTGCAGGGGCACAAGTCCTTGTGCTGAGAAGTGCCCTGAGCTTGGTTTCCAGTTGCTGTCATTATTTTGAACCTTTGTAGTAATTTTTAAATGAGGAGCCCCACATCTTCATTTGCACTGGGCCCAACAAATTAAGTTGCCAGTCCTAGCCAGCAATCTTTAGTACACCCATGCACCTAGACTCACAGGATCTATTTATATGCATAGTAGGAATTCACCATTGCATATAGACAGTACTTTCATATGGGTCTAAGAAGTGGTCTCTTACTTTTTTAGCATAATCTTAGAGACAAACTCCAGTTTTGTCACACTCAAGTGTATTACCTAGATCAAGGCCGTATGCAAGGGAAAATGGAAAAGCTGATCACTGGATGAGCCATACATGTTGGAAGCTTATCTCCCATTCATAACATAGCTGAGATGGCCAAATAATGTACAGGATTAATTCATCATGCTCAAGTTTATAACTAACAAGTACAGGCAACTTTTCTCAAGGATAAACCACAGGAACCACTACATGCCCTTCAGCTTAGAGATTTAGTTTACTAGAAATGACACCAACATAGTACAGGATCCCCTTGCTCTGATGGAACCTTATGGAACCTGATAAATATAAATACTGCAGGAAATCTCCAAGAGACAGAATCTTGTCACATTCCTCAGTTAAAAAGACATTGCAGACCTCATCAAAATTAAAAATGTTTTGTTCTGTGAAAGATCATACGAAGAGGACGAATTGACAAGTTACAGATTGGATGACAGTATTTGCAAAACCACATGTTCAACAAAGAACTTGCATCTAAAATGTGCAAAGAACTCTCAAAACTCAATAGTAAAATAAACAAAAACAAACAATCCAATTAGAAAATGGGCAAAGATGCAATAGCTTGGATGTATCTGTAGGAAATTATGCCATGTGAAAAAAGCCAATCTAAAGATTATATACTGTATTTATAATATATGTGGGTGTATGTATATATGTGTAAATATACATGTTACACACACATATATGTATATAAATATGTACTGTATAGTTTCACCTGTATAACATTCTTGAAATGAGAAAAATATAAAAATGTCTATTCAGAAATATAGAAAATGTATTAATGACTGCTAAGCTTCAGACTGGGCGAGTGGGTATGAAAGGTAGAGAATTGTCACTATAAAAAGGCAATACCAGCGATCCTAGTGGTAATAGAACCTTGACTGCATTAATACCAATACCCTGATTGTGACTTTGTACTAGAATTTTGCAATATGTTCCCATTGGGAGAAACTGAGTACACAGAATCTCTCTATAGTATTTCCTACAACTGCATGTGAATAAACAATTATCTCAAAAAAGTTAAAAAATATTCTTTTATATATTGCCTTACCATGCTACACCTTGGAAATGTTTTAATCTAACATTTGATTTTACCCATATTCCAATCAAGAAAGTCTCAAGCCAGTAATTTAGGAGTCTTGCAATAAGATGAAGGCGAAGTTGTCTGTGGAGATTCAAACTTAGGCTGTAATTTCAGCTATGCTTATGGTCTGATAATTAATGGGGGCTGTTAAATTAAGCAATTAATTATGCCTTTAGAGACTTATTATTAATAATCTCTGTTCAGTTCCAGTTCTTTACTATGGGCAACAGAGTTATATTTAAATGTTTTGGCTGACCTTCCTTTTTATTTAGCAGATATAAGGTTATTAAAGTAGTTATGAAGAAATATGACATCTTTAGTTGATCTGATAATTGGTATCTTTGATTCTCTAAAGAAATAATTGTGCTAGCTGACATTCAGACCAATGTGCAAAGGAAGAGGAAACCAGGACCCTTACACAAGGGTAATGCAACGCTATAGAAACAAATTATCTTGTTTAGGGGGGCTATAAACAAGATTCAATGGCTAAGGATGTAGTGACATTTGTGGTGTGATAGAATGTGTTTACTTCTACCATTTAAAATACAGGTTCAGCTAAATATCAAACTCTGAAGGAATTTCTTGCATAGAGAAATGCAAAGGCCAAGAATAGCTAAAGCAGTCTTGAACAATACAAATATGGTAAGAGCTTACTCTACCTCTTAGCAAAACTTACTACAAAGCTACCCCAATTTAGAGAGTTTAAGATTTGTATAAAACTAGACCAAAAGTGAAGGCATTTTTTGTTGAGTATATAGCTCCTTTATTTTCTTTTTTCCTCACTGGTTTCTTGCTTTCTTGCCTTCTTTACTTTCTTATCTTCGTGATCTGTGAATATTGGAGCACCCTGTAATTCAGATTTCAGGCATTTTTTTCTACAGTCATTTTTAGATAATTTCAGTTTTCTGGCCCTGAAAAATACACCCCCAATATTAATAGTGGTTTTCTTTACTTATAGGTTTAAGATTATCATTTCTCATTTTTATAATTTACATTATTGTAATATAAAAATAGTTATTTAACCAAAAAATGAATATCATTAATAACAATGACCAAAAAAATACTTCTATAGAAGGAAATGGAAAGCTATTTTGGTTTGATAGTTCCAACCTAAAAGGATTACAAATGGTTAATACACAAAAAATACCCAGTTTTCCTTTTTTCTTGCTTTTGTTTTAATCCTAAATTTTTTAAATTTATCTTTTGTTCCTATATCACTGAGGGCATTTGTTCTTGCCTTCTGTTGGCAGTATTAAACTGTTCTCTAAAATACTCTGTAATCATATTTACAGGTGCTTCTTCTCTTAATCTTCAAAATTATTCTCCTTTTCCTTATAATGTAGTTTCTGCACATTGACTTTTCCTGTTTACTCATCTTCCAGCAGAGAGAGAGAGAAAAAATGAGCAAGAAATCTATCCAGACCCTATAGTGGCCAAAAGAAATTTTGTGGTTTGCCCTTGGCTTCTCTCTCTGTGCATTTGGCATTATTCTAATCCTCTTCTCAGAATTACAGCCAGAAAACAGCTAGCTATAGGCACATCCCTTAGCCAGTTTCCAGTTTCTAGGCAAAAGCAGAGAATCTGCCAGACTTTCATCTAGCAGAGTCTTAGTGACCCAAGACAGATCTCTTCCTCACTCTCTAGCTGTAGTGCTCTCTTAGCAGTTAAAATACATTAATAAAAGCAAATAATCCCCCCAAATTTAGTTTCACTTATGCAGTATTGACGTGACTTGTTTTTTGTTCTCTATCACCTTCAGATTTGTATTTATCAAATTTTACTTTTGATTATTTTCAGTATATTTCAGTTAGAATATACTTGTAAATAACTTCTTATCTGATGTATAGGTATCAGTGGTAACATTTTTTCCTTACACAATGCTCAAATTTAAGGGCATTTTTTCTCCACTACATTTGTGTTCATAGAATGGTGATGTCCTTAGACTTACTTATGGAAGTATTTCTGTAGAAGTATCAGATTTAGTTCATTTTATGATCAGTGAATACCATTATTCGCTTCATTTCCCTCCCCCAATTCTTCTCTGACTTTGTTACAGAGCTATGGGAGATGAGAATGGTACAGTAGTTCCGGGGCAAAAGTCCTGTACTTGTTTCTCTCAACTGCATGAATACACTCTTCCTCTCCTTGCTAGCCTCTTGATTTGGAGCCATTATAGTACAGCAAAAAGAAAATGACTGTTGAAAAAATTTTAGCTGTGCCACTTGATCAGCCTTCAATGGGCAGGCTATCTACTTCTCTGAGTCTGTTTACTCATCTGTAAGATAGAGATAATCCCTTTGGGGACTGATGAAAAGATGACTTGAGATGGCAGCAAGTAAGGATCCAATGAATATAATTTTCATTTTTTGATTCCCCGAACATCCAAAACAGCTCATTGTCTTCAAATGTGAAAGTGATTAGAATTGAAAAAGGATAAGCATTCGTGTTCCTTTATTCTTCAACCTTAGTATGTTTGCTTTCCAAAGGGACTGGCAGAGTAAATGTGATAAATAGGAGCAAGAACTCACACATGTACTATTCTCTTTTCCTCTCCAAATTCCCCTCCTAGAACTGGCAAACATGTACTTTCCTCTGAAAACTGCTTAACGCTTCATATGCCAGCAATGAAATCTTCACTGAGTACCTAACGTGTATGACTCTATAATAGCTTTAGGAGATTTTGAACAACAGGCACCCAATGTTCAGCACAAGTAGTCATAACCTCTTCCTTCCTGAAGATAGATGTTGAATAGGAAATATACCTTAACCCAGAAATCATACACACAAATATAAAATTATAATTTTGACAAGCGCTAAACTGTATTAAAGACTACAGTTTGGAGATATGACCTAGTGAGAGAGGTATGGGAAAAGTGTTTATAAGGAAGGGCTTTTTGCCTTGAGATTTGCTTGTTCTGAAGATTTCGAGACGTAAATACAAAGAGAAAAAAGAGGCAGCAACATGTTCAGTGGCTCCACGGTGCAAAGGAGCATTCCAAACGAAAGAGCCAGAAGGATTGCCTTTAGGTCTAGAGAGGAGAGAAAGATGAGGAACATGATATTGGATGAGGCAAGATAGCTTGATAAGAGCATGTCTTACAGGGACTTTCAGAATGTTTCAGTTACCTATCCCAATGTAACAAACCACCTCGTAACTTACTGGCCTAAGTCAATAACTATTTTATTGTGTTTCAAGATATTGGATATTGGTGATTCAGAAAGAGCACAATGAGAATGGCCCTCCTTTGCTATTTTTTACCTGGAATGACCTGACTGAGGGCTGAAATGGCTGGGCCTGGAGGATCCACTTTGAAAACAGTTTCTTTGTCCCCACATCTAGCATCTGAACTTGTATAACTGAAGAATGGCTGAGCTGGGGCTGTCAAATGGTGCCTAAATGTGGGCTCTCTAGTACAGTAGTCATAGAATTTTCCAATTTCTTACTTGTCACCCTAGCACTCTAGAAGCAACTGTTCTACCAACAAGAAACAAGAAAGCCGCATAAGGTTATATAACCTACTCTTGAAAGTCACATAGTGTCAATTGTAATACATTCTATTAGGTGAAAGAATCACAATCCCACCCAGATTCAAGGGCAGAGAATATATACTCCAGTTCTTAATGGGAGGACCTCAAAGTATTTGCGGCCATGTCTAAAAATCACCACACAGGACATGTTAAGAACTCATTGATTTTATCCCACAAACGATGGAAAGAATTTTAAGGATGGGATATTCATGATCAGGTGGGTGTTTTTATAACATTGGCTACAAAGCAAGAGACAGAAAAAAGGAGAGCTGGAGTGAAGGCAAGTAGACAAGATGGATGTTCAAAGAAGCAGTGCAGGCAAGAAATAGGACTGGCCTAGGCTAAAGTGGTATTGGTGAAGATGGAGAGAAGAGCAGGACTCGGAGGTATTTCAGAAGTTAAATCAGAAAACTTGATGGTGAATTAGGTAAGAAAGGTGAGAAGATGGGAAGTGACAAGGAAAACTCCTAGGCTTTCTGAGATGTGCCCAACTGGATAAATGACAGGTACCATTTCTGAGATTAGGAATAAGACTAGATCCAGAGAGGAAGACAGTAAGTTTTACTTTATAAATAATGAATCTGGGGTAACTTTGAGAAATCCAGAAAAAGATGTGAAATAATTGATTCTATAGTTATGGAAAATAAGAGTAAGCTTAGCAATTGCATTAATATTACTTGGATTTGTTACCATTTTGGTGGAAAGCACATGATTCAGGTGTTCAATGACCCACTGAATATTTTTTGAGAATCTACTATGTAAACACCAGTGTAGTAGGACAGGAATTACAAATAAATTTGTTATTAAAAAATTAACATGTAGCTAAGATGAGGACATGAAATGTTAAGAAAGAGTAAGTCAAAGTAATTCAGTAAATATTGTAATGTAATGTTTTTGTAATAGAATGGAGTGGTAGGAAGGTCTACTATAGCCTACCAAGAGTAGATAAGTCCAGTTCCAATTGGTCATAACTATGGGACAAGGTTAGGTGCACAGATGTTCAGTGATAAACATATTATGTAATAAAAGTGTAGAAAATCTGCTGAGTGAATTACTATTACATATATCCTAATAACATGACATTATTGTAAATAGTGTGCTTCTGCTTACTATTGATAAAACCCAGGGTTTCTTCTAGATTATCACAATTCTCTCCAGTATAATCTCTCCATATGATCCTTAGGTCACTTTAGTTTATGGCTGGGCATTATAAGAGAAGCTCTTCAATGGGGATTCAGTATCCTTTGGATTATGATCCTTTCCAATCCTGACCCTTCCTATAAAATGAATCACACTTTCTAGAGATTTCTGGAATTTCATAAATGACCTTGTGACAGAAAAATTCTACATTAAATGCTTTTACTAAATGGAAGATGCAGATAATAAGTTCTAGAACAGTGCATGTTGTGACATGTTATTGGGTCATTAAGTCAATTAGTGTGCCATGACCAATACTTAACAAAATGAAATAGAATATGATAGAATAAGAAATAATTTAAAAACAGGTGCAAAATAATAGAATGTATTGAAATGTGTTGCTATTATTACTATTCACACAAAATGTTTTCAAAAGCTAAAGTTGATATGTAACCTCGACCCCATTAAAAACAAAGCAAAGAAACAAACTCAACATTTCACCAAATTTGCATGAAGCACTCACCTCATGTGTCCCTGGGTGGATTAATTTATAATTCAGCTAGCCCCACCAGATGCATTAAAAATCTTTCCCAATATTTGATTTTACATTATTCATATGGAAATTTCTCTCTAAACTTTATATTTAATACTAATAAATTCAAATTTTCTATGAATGTTGATATGTTTTAATTTTTTCATACACTATAAGGGAAAGTATTTTTGTATGACATATCAATATCCTCAGAAAAATGATGTTATTTCAGGGCGGGGAATTTATTTAGCTTTATTTGTATACCTAAGACCTATGTGAGGGCATGATGAATTGTGGTAGTTTAAAGCACGTTTGTTAAGGCCATTGAATAAGTGAATTGATTCATTAATAACATACTAGGACAACTATCATTTTGTATAATCTTTCAGCTTCAACATAACAGAAAGAAGCTGGTGCTTAAGGGGCCTGGCATGCTCTTGTAGAGCTCTTCCCCTCTGTGATGACAAATAGGTTAAGTCTGGCTGCATGGCAACACATTATTCTCCTACTTCAAATCACCTGCCCCAGGCTTCAGACTGTCCCTTTGAGAATATTATTCCAGTCCTCTGGCTCACCAATTTAGAATGATGTCACTATTTTCCATGTGGATAATAATGATACATATTAACCAATGAACTTAATGGTATCTGGTCTGAAACTCTTTAGTAATCAAGCTGTGTTCTGAAACCCATACTTCTACCTAGTGAGTCAATCTTTGTTCACCTCCACTGCTCTTTAGGGATGGGGCAGCAATAATGAGTCCCCAGGTACACACTACACTGAGTTGCTGTGGCCAGTGGTACTCTGGACATCAAACTGGCTAAGAGAAGAATGCAGCACTGATCACGGTGTGATCTGCACACTCCCAAGGAGTTCTATCTACCCTGACTGAACTCTGAGGCCTGGTATTCCATGGCAGTTTCTCACCTACACCAGTCCAATAATCCTACTTGAAATCTTATCATCACAGCGACTTCCCATATTTAAGTATTAAATTCAGGAATTTTTTTCTAAAATGTCACCTTTATAATGAATGCATCTACCATTTGAGAAAGATCTAAACCTCGCTGTCTGGTTTACCTCATTAAAGACTTTATCAAATTAACGACTTTTCATTTTGGAAACAAAGATGAGAGATTGGCTAGGTGAGAGTCAGTGGAGAGAAACTCTTGCTTATATTCACATAAAGGAAACCACATCCTCCATATTTAAGTATCTCAGAAATACTCTTCCTGTCCTTCTGGCCTTATCCTGAACTCAAATATTGGGGTTTTACTTTTTATATTGAAGCTGTTTCTTAATTTTCTTTCACTGAGGGATCAGTTGCTCAAAGACATCATTAAATACTTATCTATAGGTAATGCTGCTGAGACATTATGTCTCTTTTAGAAGCCTGGATTCCTGCAATATCAAGGAAAATGATTTTATTTGGGGAGGTGGAACTATAGAGGAGTTGATTTATCTAAAAAATTTATCAGATCACACATTGAAACCATACCTTTTGAGATTAGAAATAAGGATTTGACATTTTAATTGGTATTCCTTGTGTTCATTGGGTTTACATTTCTCAAGATATCAATCTGTTTTAGTGACAGAAAATTCAACTAGATCAAAATGACAGGGTTTGCAGCACAGCTATAAATCTGGCAGTAGTTATGTTCAGGTCCTTTCCTACAGTGGTAGTAATTTGCTTTTATGTCAGACAATCTCGAGGATATGGTCATAATGGGGTTCTAGTGAGTTGTTGGGATTCTGTAGGGCAAAATGGGACATGAATTAGCTGATATTTTCTATGCTGAAGTATCATTCTTATTTGATCAAATGTTGATGGACTGGCAAGGAGGACACAGCTGGGCTTTTGGAACTGAATATATTGTACTCTGCCAGGCTTATTCCTTTACTATCTCTTTGGCAATATCTTGAAGGAACGTTGGCTTCTAATGATTAAATTATTTAGGACAATGCTTAATTGGATTGAAGTCCTAGGGATTAGTGAATTTAGAGAGGATACAGCAGTGAACCTTGAGCAGCAGGACATATTCTATTTTCTGAATGCTGAAATTGCATTTGGGAGACATTATTTGTGTTGAGTTTTAGAACTTCCAGTAAAAAAAAATCAGAAGTTTTATTAGATGCATTAGTATTGTCAAAATTCAGACTCAATCAGAAAAAGTAGAATGAGCTGGATATTCCTTAAAGAACTACATATAATTTTTGATGTTTTTATTTGTCTATATTTTATACCAATATATTTAATAAAAAATATTTGTAAAGTTTACTACATACCTGACAAGATAAAGGGTCCTGAGGTTATAAAAATAATCTATTTTCTTTTCATGTATTCTCACCAGTAACAAGAGGCCAAGGGTAGAGAGGAGAATGAGTAACACAAATCTCTCAAGGTTTCTTCAGTATTTTACTTTGTAAGGTAGTTATTAATGTATATTTTATTCATCTTGATAGAGTTATCTAAAGGAATTTTCTTAATTACATGATTTTCATCCATCATCATTCTTAGAAAAGTCTCAACTACATAATGAAAATTCAGCATTTGGTGGGGCAAAGATTAATATGTGATTGTGTACATTTTTAAAGGAGAGATTTTGCTACAGTACTTGTTTCTGCAGCATATAAAGATGAAAGTAAACCTGTTGACAGATAATAAACTAGAAAGAGAGTTTAAGAGACACAATTTTTTTTTAAATCATTGAAAGGGAACTGAAATTCTAGTTAAAGATGGAAGCCTGCACAAGTATGTTTAATGCTTCTCCTTTCTGACACCCACTAAAAGACAAGGGACTTTTTTAAGTTATATATTCTCAAAGGACTAAAAAAGGCCACTAAAGACAATCCAACAATAAACTGTCAGACTCTGTTAGAAAACAGATGCATAGTGGCAATGACTTAGTAGACCTGAGAAAACTGAATTCCATGCTTGAAGTAGGGAAATCTATTAAGCAATATATATCTACAGTGGGTTTAACCCCCAAAGTGTGATAAACTGGAAAGATCAGTTACCTTAGAAAGTGGTGATAAAAATGGGACTGGTTCAAACTTTGTTTTAAGAAACAGATCCCACATCCCCTCTCAAATTCCAAACTGCCCAGACATTCCTTCCTAAGTCCCTAATTCTCTGAAAATAAAACAAGCTGCATGACAGATTGGAATAGGTATTTGCATTGCCTACAAACAACCAAGAATCTTGGGGAAACAATAAAAATCCAAAAGATCTAAATTAAAATTGCAATACAGAGCAAATAACTTGTCATAAAGGAAATATCAGAAGGTCTAAAATCAAAGAGATGTTCTATTTTATTTGTTATTGAAGAAATACAAATTAAACAAACACTGAGATACCACTTCAATTTTATATGGGGGGAAAATATGATGGTTAACTTCTGGAGCAATAGAGAAACAGAAATACTCTTAAAATGCTGGTGGGATTGTTAATGAGTGTGGTCAGTTTGTAAAAGTACCTTCCTTCCTAGACTACAAAATACAGTATTTTCAATTCTGCCCTATCTGTGTAGCCCAAAGAGACTATAACATTGACACATAGAGGCATTCATCAGGTATTTGTCTTGGACTTGTTCTAAGTAGAGCTGAACTCAACCTTGGTGTCCATCACATGAAAAACTGAATGTGTATTTTGACTAGTTTAGATTTATTATATAAGCAGGATCATATAGTATTTGTTCTTCTGTGTCTGGCTTTTTTCACTTAGCATAATGTCCTCCAAGTTCATCCATGCTATAGCAAAGAATAGGATTCCTTCTTTTTTAAGGCTGAATAATATTCCATTGTGTATATGTGTGCATGTGTATCTCACATTTTCTTTATTCATTCATCTGTTGATGAACACCTAGGTTGTTTCCATGTCTTTGCTATTGTAAATTATGCTGCAATGAATATAGGTGCATTAAATATATACAGCTCTTTTTAGTTAATCATACCTTAATAAAAATAAAAGTGGAATATGCCTGTCCTTGAGTATCACAGAGCTGTCAGAAAGCAACTAAGTAAATCCACCTTAAACATTATGGAGAGTGAAAAATAGGAAACAGAATGAGACATATAGCACACCACCAATTACTACACTAAAGCATACGTATACCTAAAATAATACTAAATACAGCATTTTCATGGATTAAAAATATACACATATAAACAGAGAGAATGTGCCTGTACAAGAAAAATGGTGAGGTTAGAAATAGAACTGCAGGTTCAGGATGAATGAGAGAAACTAATAAATGATGATATTGTTTCATTCAATAAGAGTGATGACTAGCACAATTCTCAGTCTCTGGAATCTTTTAGACAAACAGTGAAAAGCAAATCACCAAATCTCACCAGAAGCAAGGGGAAAATGCCCAGCACAGTACTTGACACATAGTTGTTGCTCAATAATTGCTTCCTCAGTTGAATAAATAAATGAATTTGTGAATGAACAAATAAAAATGAATAATATGCAGTTTATGTGCTATGCAGCTTATTATATTAGAGAGAAAGTAGGTATAAAAATAGAATGCGACCAAAGAACATTTTCCCCCCTACATAATCCAAATAGATCTGTGCTACAATGATTGATAATTGGTTTGGACTAGGGCTTAGTTATGATTATTTATGAAACTGAAGGAAACATGCAGAATTGATTCAGATGATGCCGATTGTGCTGAAAAAGCATGATGCTGGTTAGAATTAAATTCATTACATGAGTTTCTGACCATCCTAGGGCTCTTAGGTCTAATCATAAGAAAAGGAGACGATGATCAATTTAGAAATCTCTCTAAGGCAAACATATTTCAGTGGGAAATACATTTTCCTATCCACAATGTTTAGTTCAGCATAATTAACATGAATAATTCAGGACAATTTCCTGATACTTATTATATTTGAGAGCTTAGCTGGATCCTAACTGCCCTCAAAATGTAGTCAGAATGTAAATTTCTCAGGAAAGAGTGGGAAGGAGGTAGTTTGATTAAAATGTAATATGTATTTAGAATTAACAATATTCAGGGTCTCAACAAAATGACCTTAACAGTATTATTTTACAGAAATACATTTGCATAATTGTTGCAATGACATCTCCCTCTCTTCCTAGCTCTTCCTCCACATCTTACATATTAAATTTCTCCCCTGATCAATAGGCTCTCATGGAAAGGAACATGGCTTATATTATAGTTCACTTTAAGTTGAATGCCAGCTAAATGAGGGAGTGTGATTTTAGCTCTGCTTTCCTAAAAATGAGAACATTGAATCAATTACTTGTACCAGGTCACGTCTGCCATATTTATTTCATTGTACCAGACACCTTTGTGAACATCCAAGTTGTTCCCTCTTATTGTATGTGAAACCCAAAAAGAGGCAATAGGTCATAAGATGGGTTATAAAAGAATGGAATTTATATGTTAACATGAGGTTTTTTTTTTTTAATTTCAAGCTCTCTGAATCAACTTGAAATCTTTTCAATATGAAACAAAATATCTGAATAGAAATTCTTGACAGCTGATAAATGGGAGCAAAGCTACAACTAAGTGCTTTCTCTGATTAAAGGGATGAAGAGATTTTCTTTCACGGCCTCTTATATTTTGTGTGGCAACAGTTAAGCATTGCCCTGGCCTCAGAGAATTTGTTATGACGTGGTTTTGAAGAGCCAGAGAGGAGTCTGGGGCTCTTTGAAGGTGGACATTTCAGATGGCAACCATAGGGTAAAATAAAGGGAGAGGAGCCAGAGGCAACTGTATCAGCTGCCAGTCCATTCCTGATCAGCTAAAGAACTGATACTTTTTAGTACCACTAATACTATAGTTAAAGTTATTTTTTAAAAGATTTTTATTTATTTGAGAGAGAGCATGAGAGGAGAGAAGGTCAGAGGGAGAAGCAGACGCCTCATGGAGCTGGGAGCCCAATGTCAGACTCGATCCTGAGCGTCACTTAACCAACTGAGCCACCCAGGTGCCCGTTAAAAGTTATTCTTAACTACTATATTTGCACTCCCCTAATATATTAGGAATTGTTATATTCTTGGGCATAAAATTAGCTAGCTACGTATTTCCCCTAGAGCATTTACTGTTTACATTTGGTCTTCTTTTTCCATCTGGAGTTCATCTTTTTCTTATTAATTATAGGAGAATTATTTGTATGTAATATTATCATTAATTATTCTCATATATATTGAAAATATGTTTCTCAGTTTATATTTTACCTTTTCCTTTACAGTGTTTTCTAGAAAGATTAGATGTATCTGAAGGGTTATATAAAGATATTTATGGTTCTCTTCATTGCATTAGTCCATACTACTCCTGGAATTTCTGTGGTTTCATTTTCATCAATAAATATCTCATTTGTTTATAGTAAATTACTAGTAGGGATTTAACAGACTTGAAATACAATTTTATCATACAAGGTCTTAAAAGAAATATCTGGAATAATTTTAGATTTATAGAAAAAATGCAAAGGTGGTACAGAGAACTCTCATTAAATCTTTTGTCCAGTTTTCCTTAGTGTTGACATCTTATATACCATTAGCATACTTGACAAAATTAAGAAATGAACATTGGCACAATATTATTAACAAAATTATAGACTATTGAGACTTCTTCTTGGCTCCATTTTTATATTTTTACTCTCTTTTATATGTCTGTCTACTTCTATGTCAACACTAATGTTTTCATTATTGTTAATTTATAAATCATTTTATTGTCTTACAAAAAGTCAGAGTATTCTTCTTGACAAATTTTGCTTGCTTATTCTGAACAATGGGTTTATTCTTCCAAATGGGTTTTAAAAATACAGAGCAAGATTTAAGAAAATATAATACTGAACTTTAATTTTTCCCTAAAGATTAATTTTGGGAGGATTAATATCTATAAATTGTTTTCTTGATGCATGTACTTTGGTCTCTTGGTACAGCAATCCCCCCACTTAGGTGTGAAAGAGACTCTTTCCTTTGCTGGAGTCCAGTCCTTCTTGCTCTACTCTTTTATGGAGGAAATGCCCCTGGTCTCTCTCCCTGTAGTCTGGGAGCTGACTCGACTCTGTATCCCCCAGGGGGTTTCTTAAATCTCTGCTTCTTCTCCCACACATTCATCTTATCCTAATGTGATGGTTTTTAGTGAATGTCTCTGATGTTACCTCTGGACCTTTCTATATTAAGCAGGATATAATCAGGTCCAAGAAACAGAACTATGGAAAATAGCCTATCTTGCTTACTTTATAAGAAGTCTCAAAATAGGTGGTTCCACATATCCCCAAACACCCAGAATCCTAATTTACACCTTTCAGTACTACTATCTTTAGTGTCTTTGTACATATGCATACCCCTTCATAGTCCAAGATGGATGCTGCAGTTCCACTATGTTCACATCAGTATCCCAAGCAGGAAGAAAGGGACTATTTAGAGAGAAGGCTCTCATTTTTTTCTCATTGGTCATAACTCGGTCACACAGTCATTCCGAACTAACTGGAAAAGATTGGGAAAAACATTCCTGGAACAGGGACTGTATCCACAATGATTAGCTTTAGTCAACTGGGAGTCTAGGAATAATACGAGTTCTGTTAACAAGTAGCAACAGGAAGCAATAAACAGGAAGTAATAACAGGAAGATTATTTATGTTGGGTAAATAATCACCGATGCTACTAGTGTCTCTGAGCTGAAACACACACACACACACACACTTTTAAAATATTTTTATTTACTTATTTATTTTAGAGAGAGAGAGAAAGAGAGACATGAGCAGGAGAAGGGCAGAGGGAAAGGGAGAGGGAGAGAATCTCAAGCAGACTCTGCACTGACAGCAGAGCCTGATGCAAGCCTCAATCCTCAATCTCATGACCCTGAGATCATGAACTGAGCCAAAACCAAGAGTCAGATCCTTAATCAACTGAGCCACCCAAGTGCCCCTATATATATATATATATGATATATATGATAAACTGAGCCACCCAAGTGCCCCTATATATATATGATATATATGATAAATATACATATGACATATATATGACAAATAAATATATATGACATATATATATATTTAATGACTATCCCATAAAACAGAATGAGAAACTGTCTTATAATATAGAGTCCCTATTCCATTTCTCTTTTTCCTCCTAGTTCATTCTCATGACATTTCACTTAGGGACTCTATTTTAATCTAGGTATAATTTTTTTCAGCTTCAGCCTTAAGTATCTTCTTTTGATACTAACTTAAGTTCTTTGAGACTTCCAAATTGTGATTAATTATAATTTTTATGTGCTCACTTTTCCACTGCTATAGAGGATTAAAAGGATAAGATATTTCACAATACCAGTGCTAGAGCCACAACTTTTAGAGTAATTAAGCCTTTAGAATAAACTATGAGTTTACACTCTAAGTGTTTTTTATTGATATTAGGAATGTTTACTTAGACCAAATCCCTTTACATTTAGGAGGTGCCTCCAATACCATTATGAGAAGCAGAGAGGAGAGCATGGGAGCATGGCTTACTTCCTTATGTCCCTTCTGTCTGAGAAGTTATTTACTTATTACTGATGAGGGTTAATTTTGAGGACATGGCTTCATGTGAGATTCAACTGCACATCTTCTAAATGAATTCCCAAATTAAGCAGAATTACTGATCCAATCACAGGCAATGTTTGGCCAGAGCAGGATGCTTCACATGGGCAGTAGAGCCTACTGATGAAAAAGTAAACTGGAAAATGGTCTTCAGAAGACACCTTTATCCCAAGAGGAAGGAGGCAAAAGCTGACCCAAGTAGCTCCATTTATTGCTACCAACTATGCCAAAGAAACCACCTCATTTCCCTGGAGTAGAAAGAGTAAGGGCACAGTAAGGGTAGGAAATACCCAAATTGAATCTGGTTACTCAAAAGAGGAACACTAGAGTATGGGGAAAGGACTTCCCCTCCAGAATTTTATAATTTCAGAGGCCAGGCTCCTACCTCTTAGTGGTGCATTTCCATAAAGTTGCTCTTTCAAAAGTAAGAAATATTATATACATATCGCACATACATAACAATTGGTCTGGCTGTTAATTGAATGAGGGCATCACAGTATCACTAAGATGGCTTTTGAGATTATCCACTCCAAACCCTGAAGTTTACATAACTTAAGGTCCACAAGCTTACCTGACCATCTGTATCCCTGTCCCTCAAACTGTCCTGCCAATTAGTGCAAAACTTAGACCAGGACCTGTGATCATTCCCAGGGTACTGCTGTCCTCACTACAGAATACAGAAACTGGTTTTTGTTTGTTTGTTTGTTTTTAGAGGCAGGGTGTGGGGAACAGGAGGGGCAAAGGGAGAGAGAGAATCTTAAGCAAGTTCCATGCCCAGCACAGAGCCTGATGTGGGGCTTGATCTCATAATCCTGAGATCATGACCTGAGCTGAAATCAAGAGTCAGATGCTTAACTGATTGAGTCACAAAGGCACCCCTTATAACTATTAATAACTACATGTCTTTAAAACAAAAAAAGTGAATTATTGCTTCAAAATTTTTAGTGCTACTATTTTCAAGTTTTATTCCTTTTGTGTTAGTTTCATGAATATGGCCATTTATTTCTCTATACTTTGTCCCTATGAGAAAGACCTGGTATGTATAAGATGGCCAGTAGTGTTCTCCAGGACTGTGAAACCTATGTGCAGAAGGCTTTTTTATCACAGTTCTGCTTAATATTGTCTAACCCTAGGAAATAAGAAAATAAACTATTAGATAGGCCTGTTTACTACAAAAGCAGTTTTAACTAAAGTAACCTCACACTTTTAAGAAACATCTGGCACTGAAGGGGCACCTGGGTGGCTCAGTCATTAAGCATCCGCCTTCCACTCAGGTCATGATCCTAGGGTTCTGGGATGGAGAGTCAAGTCAGGCTCTCTGCTCAGTGAGAAGCCCGCTTCTCCCTCTCCCACTCCCCCTGCTTGTGTTCCCTCTCTTGCTGTCTCTCTTTCTGTCAAATAAATAAATAAAATCGTAAAAAAAAAATCTGGCACTGAAATAGTGGTATATCTAATACTGCTATAATTTGCGGAACTAAGATTGATTAAAGCATTTGGGGCAATGATATATAAGTCCCCAATTCTAATATAGCAATCTTGGAAATCACTGAGACAACGGGAAACAATTCCTTGTTTCATAAATAAGCTAGGACAGGACAGGCCAGTGGTAAGCAGGCCCCAGCTTCTGATGACATGAACAAGAGAGGAATTTATGGCAAGAGGATGTAGGCTAGTCATAGTTTAGGGCTGCTGTGGTCTTCATGCTACTAATTCCAAGGATTCTTTAGGAATTTATAATAAAAACATAAGTGAAGTGAGAGCCCAGAAGCAGGAAGTCTCTTAAAGGAATCACAAGATATAGTCCATCCTGAGCTTATACTGATGCTGCTTCTTGCCCCTTTGTCTACTGCACCTCCAATAAAATAGGATTTATTTAAAAAAGACTTACTGACAGAATGACTAACTGTTGCTGCCTATTCTTCTCCATTCTTATCTCCTATCTTCTCACTTCCCTTACCATATTGCCTTATTCCAAAAAGCATTTTATCCTCACCAAGATTCTGGACTGAATGCCTATCTCTTGCAGATCCCTAGAGCTAGCACAGATTTTACCAAACCTTCACCCAGAGGATAAATGCTCCAGTTAGCATGTTGTAAATGCGAGTAACAGAAACAGAAACATAAAACAGAGTGTCCTTAGCTCACATAAAAACATGTGGAGAGGTGAGGTAGATTTTAGAACTAGGTGATTCATGGACTAAAGCACATCCTTAAGGACTCAGGTCTTTGATGTCACTTGCCACTCTGCTATTCTGCTTCTTGAAGTTCTTGCTTATGAGTGAGGAAGAACAGTCCCTAAAGATTACAATCAACTTCTCCTCTTAAGTCATTGGCCAGAATTTAGTCATATGCTCATTCCTTAACCAATACCTGATAAGAAATATTGGGAATCCCTACAGACTAAGATTTCTCAACCATGACACTATTGACATTTGAGCCCAGATAATTTCTTTTTATGAGGAGCCACCTTACATGTGGCATAAGGATTAACAGCATCCCTGAATGCTATCCACTAAATGCCATACCTATTTCCCCAGTGTGAAAAACAAAGTATCTCTAGACTTGCCAAATGTTCCAGAAGGAAAAAAACTGTCCCCGGTTGGGAACTGCAGCTTTTGACTAATAAAACTCATTCCAAAAATTAAAGATGAGCTGAATTTCCATTGTGGCACCCAGCTCTATGAGAGGGAGATGGCTACTCTATCCAAAGCAAGATTCTTTTAGAATAAAACAGAACAGAAGGCTGACATGTGGATCATCCCCAATGTAAGCTATATGTTTAAGTCTTGCTTTAATAACACTGATGATCAACCTAGGTTCATCTTGATACTGCCCAGTCAGGCTGCTATCTATTGTCTTACTGGTTATTAAAGAGAAAGGTCTATAATGAACAAGAACTAGATGGAAAGAAGGAAGACATAATATAGAAGGAAGCCCCCTCCTTATGAAAGATCTCATTTCTGCCATTGGCCATATCTGCTCACTGGGACTACAGCCTACAGCTCCTCCTGCCTGAATAAAATAAGCAGTTGTCAGTTATCTACATTAACACATCACCATTAGCACCTGAGATCCATCAACAGCTGCAGGATTTTGAGAACATTGGGGTGAGTTTGGAATATGGATAAACATTGCACCTTTTGAACAAACCAGATCACCTGGCACTTGAACTGACCTATCCTTTTGTGTTTCTATCTGACTAAATATCCACTAGCAGGATCTGTCTTGAAGTCACTGTGAATCTTTTGCTGTGCCCCTCATTTATGTATGAGGGTGTCCCCCTCTCCTCAGGAACCACGAACAATACATAAGATGTCCTCTAATTTGATTTACCATAAAGATGACAAGTAGACAATACATGCTAGGGGCTCCTGGGTGGTTCAGTTAAATGTCTGACTCTTGGTTTCAGCTCAGGTCATGATCTCAGGGTCCTGGAATTAAGCCCCACCTCGGGCTCCACGCTCAATGTGGAGTCTGTTTGTCCCTCTCCCCTGCTTCTCCCCCTGTGCTCTCTCTCTCTCTCATAAGTAAATAAAATCTTTAAAAAAAAAAAAGAAGATACATACTAATAGTTTTGGTGTTTATTGGAACATAGTTCAGGATTAACCCTACTCACAACCTGTGGAGTATTAGTACATGCTGGCATTAATTGTGTTCTTTTGTGAGCCTTTCCCAGGTACTGGACTGAATGCCTGGGGCACAGATTTCTGTTTTAATGTTAACAGATGCAGATATCAAGCTGCTTTCCTCTGGACTTATTGTCACTTGAATCACACGGTGATGATCCTATTATTTTAAAACAAGTCGTAGTCTCAGTTAAAGAATGCTTTCAACATGGTTTAAATTTTTAGTTGAAATGGACACCATTAGAGTGACAAATGGAGTTGCAAATTTGTGCATTCATTCAGTCATTCACTCATTCATCACACGTGTATTTTGTAAGCACTGTGTAAGTTCTTAAGGGTATACTGATAAAACCATGATCTCTGTTATCAAGGAACTCAGGGTCTAATGTGGTAGAAAGTGTATAAATATATGATTAAAAGTGTCATAAAAGGAATGAACAAAATGTTGTCAGAGGACAAATGCAGTAAACCACTAAGAGCCATGTGTAATTCAAATTCCTAGCAGGAAACAGGGCACTTTCAAAGAATTAACTGAAAAGAACATAAGCGAAGTGACTATTTACAGAGACTTGGACTGGATTTGGAAAAACAGAATACAATGGTGAGGCATCCAGGGACTAGCAACAGTGCAAGCCAAAGAGCCCAAGAGGCAAGAGGAGAACGTCACCAGAACTCGCAAACACTGAAAACACAGGGAAGTGAACTTCCCACAGCACCTGAGGACTTGAGTAGAAGAACAAGAGGAAGGCAGCACTATCCAAACTGTGGTGCAGGAGGGGCAGAGATGGGTGAGGAGGGCAGTAAGTAGAATAAATAGTCTGACTTTCTGCACTTCCTACATTGATTTTATGTTGCTACTTCTCATTGGCTATATCCTTCTAGAAAAATGAGAGTATCATGATGTTCTCTATAGAAATCAGGCTCTTGGCAGACAGGGAAAGAAAAAAAAGGCAAAAATGATAAATCTGTTGTATGCCAGCAGGATGGGATACATGGAAAGGATGCCATTGGTTGGGCACAGGCAGGTGAAGCCAGGTTGAGAAGGGCTGTGGGTTCTCATTTCACTTCATTTACTAGAGATGAGAAGACATGTGGCAGACTGAAGAAAATTTGGTTTCTTCCTTCAACTTTCTCCTTTGTTACATAACTAACCTCAGCAAAGGACTGTATGTATATACATATGCATGCATACATTTTGCTTTCTCATTTGCATAAAGAAAGATTTTTCAGAAGTTAAGGTGATTTTTTAAAAGGGCTTTTTGAGAAGACTTGCAATATTATTTCATAGAAGCAACTACTATATTTGCAAAGAAAATATTTTTAATAAGAAAAAATGTAACTGACCAAGACAAGCAAGTTTATAATCATACAAATACTGCTTTATTGACTTTCAGGTTCCTAAAAAAGAGATTAGTAAGTCTAATATCAATGCAGATCCTGGTTTTCAGTTCCTCATATCACATATTAGGTTGATCAGAGATGCCCAGATGTTTCAGATCCTTATTAAAATTAAGGTGACTTTGTGTGCTTTGAAACATGCTATTTTGCCCCCACTCCCATTTCATCTGGGCTCCAGACAACTAAGGTTTTTTTTTCTTTTTTTTTTTTTAATGCGCAGAATAATTGGCCAAATACTTATGTATTTCCATCAGTTTTTATAATTAGGTTGGCTTTTTTCCCTCCAAGCTTAGTTGGAAAAATAACAAAGGATGAGCTGTTTGTGTATCATTAATCTGTATCCTCATTAACTAAAGTAAGATCTTTAGTCAACAGGAAGCGATTGGGCTAATGATGGTTTCTGGCTGTTTGATTGTTTATCACTCTTTCTGTCATTTTTCACCCTCTACATCCCTTTGATTGAGCCAATTGTGAATATAAGCAATCAATAAAACTCCAGGTGCCATGATTTGGCACTTCTCTTGCATATATTATGCGAAATGGGGGAAATGAAACTGTAGTATAGTTAATCAATAAAGAGCTTAGGAAAAAAGAAACACAACAAAACCTCTGAAATTTTCTAAGCCAACATAATGCAGCTATATTTTGTGGGTATGCATCTACACAGAATTATGCCTGGAACATTATTTTGGTAGGACAAATATGTAATATGTGTTCAGAAGAGGTATACTTTAGTCAAATACAGATTATATATCCCAATATATATTCCATTAGCATCAGTTTCATCTATAAATCATGTGCACATGAGCATTTTTCTTTTTTAGAAATTGACAAGTTCTTAACAGTTTCAATAGATCTTACCCTTTTTCACATACTAATGAGGAAAAACTATTAACATTTGCTTTGGTACCTAAGGTATCAACCAGTCAGAAAATATTTGCTAGGCATGTTATCCACTAGCTTATATGCAATAGAAAAATAATTTTCCTTCATGATTCCTCTCTAAAAAAAAAATGGATTACAGAGGCAATCTGAACCATTAAACCTATGCAAGTGTTAGAAAATATACCAGATTATTAAATGTCTTAAAAATTCATTTTAGATTTTTATTTTTTAAATTTTTTTTGTTTTTCTCTACTGAGTTATAGAGTTTACTGGTAATAAGCAATGCACACATTTCAGTTGGAAAAATACATGATGCTGGGCTCTTGAAGGAGGCTTTCAATAGAACTTTCATGTTCTTAGTAGGTCCAAATAAACATATGCAATTTTTATTAAATTTTATTTTTAAATTTTATTTTCTTTTTAATAAAAATTGCATATGTTTAAGTTGCATAACATGGTATATATACTCATAGTCTAATAATTATTACTGTCAAGATCATTAATATATCCATTTCCTCAGATAGTTACTTTTTCTCAGTAAGAGCACCTGAAATTTACTCTCTTAGCCAATTTCCATATCCAGTAATTATTCACTTTAGTCATCATCCTGTACATTATATCCCTAGATCTAGTCATCCTATAAAACTACAACTTTCTGTCCTTTGACCAACATCTTCCCATTTTCCTTACCTTCCCAGTCCTGGTAACCATCATTCTACGCTCTGCTTCCATGCATTCAACTTTTTAGATTCCGTATAACAGTAGTCCCCCTCCTTATCTGTAGCTTCACTCCAAAATTTTAGATACCCCCAATCAACCACAGTTCAGAAGCATGTGATTCTCCTTCTGACTTATTCTCAGAGGTCAATAGTAGCCTAATAGTACATCACAATGCCTAGGTCATTCACCTCACTCAACTCATCATGTAATTATTTTATTGTCTCACATCATCGCAAGAAGAAGAGTACAGTACAGTAAGATATTTTGAGAGAGAGAGATCCCACATTCACATACTTTTATTATAGTATGTTATTAACATTTATCTTGTTTTATTAGTTATTCTTGTAAATCTCTTACTGTGCCTAATTTATGAATTAAACTTTATAAGTATGTAGGTAGAGGAAAACCCATAGTATATATAGAGTTCAATGCTATCCATGGTTTCAGGCATCCACTGAGGGTCTTGGAACATATTCTCTATGGATAAGGGAACTATAGTAACAGCCAGTTCCCAACTTACAATGGTTCAGCTTAACATTTTTTTTACTTTAGGATAGTGTGAAAGTGATACACATTCAGTAGAAACTATACTTTGAGTTTTGAATTTTTATCTTTTCCCAAGCTATGAATATACAGTACAGTACTCTCTCCTGATACTAGACAGCTACAGTGAGCTGCAGGTCCCAGTCAGCCACAGTCATGAGGGTCAACAACCAACATACTTACAACCGTACTGTACCTACACGACCATTCTGTTTTTCACATTCAGCACAGTATTCAATGAATTATATGAGATATTCAACACTTTCTAAAATAGGCTTTGTTTTAAATGATTTCACCTAACTATAAGCTAATGTAAATGTCCTGAGCACATTTAAGGAAGGCTAGGCTGAAACATGACGTTCAGTAAGTTAGGTGTATTAAATACATTTTCGACCTACAATATTTTCTACTTATGATGGGTTTACTGGGATGTAACCCCATTGTAAATTGAGGAAGATCTGTATAAGTGGGATAATGCAGTGTTTTGTTTTATTTTTTACTGTCTGGTTTATTTCACTTAGCATAATATCTTTCAGGTTCATCCATGTTGTAAATGGTAAATATATACAATGGAATACTATTCAATCTTAAAAAATAAAATGAATTTTCTTAATTTCAGGTATAACATGTTATAAAGGTGGTTTTAAATGAGTGCTAATAAATAAATAATAAGACAATGAAAAGAAAATCACCAAGCTTACATAGTGTGAGGTGAACATAAACATCTCTTAACCTAGAGTGATTAAATTTTGGAGCTCAGCAAATAAAAGATGTTAACAGGAATATCAGGGGTGCATCCTTGGTTTTATGACCTGAGCTTTAAAAACTTACCAATTTTGTGATCAAAACCTTTCATTGGGGCACCTGGGTGGCTCAGTGGGTTAAAGCCTCTGCCTTCAGCTCAGGTCATGATCTCAGGGTCCTGGGATCGAGCCCCGCATCGGGCTCCCTGCTCAGTGGGGAGCCTGCTTCCTCCTCTCTCTGCCTGCCTCTCTGCCTACTTGTGATCTCTCTCTCTCTCTCTCTCTCTCTCTCTCTCTCTCTCTCTGTGTCAAATAAATAAATAAAATCTTTAAAAAAAAAACCTTTCATTTATAAATAAACCCTTTAGAGTCAGAAAGGAAGAAAATATGTTGGTCTCTGAAGTCAACTAAAAGCCTGCAATCTGTAACTATGTTATGACACCATCTGGAACACAGAATTTAGAGTCAGGGTTGAGTGTTGAAGTGTCTGCTAATCTGGACACTCTATGTCATCACTGGAACTTCTGCGGCTCCTTGTCCCTCTTTACCCTACAGAGTAGAGAGCTCGGTTTAAGAAATGGTATCACTGATACAGATTTTTTTTACACCCGGCCCTGTTAAACTTGAAGAGCCCACCTGAGACCTGCTCCTGAGTAGTGACTCTGTCACCATGACTGTGTGAATGACAAGGATAGTAGAAAGACACTGAGAAAGCAGATGTTGTTACACTGTCCTTGCTGCGTGACTTGGAAGCAGGGAAGAAAAACAACCAAATAGCAGTATCCGCTGAGCAGCTGGGGTTGATCTTGATTATGCCCAAGAATCATCTTTGCTGCAGTATAACTGTGACAGGACAAGTCAAAGCAGCCTGCTTCCAGTCAGTTCTGCTTTAAAGGGTTCAGGGGGCTGTGGTACGAGTTCTGTCTATTTCTTACTGAACCCCAAATGTAGACTTGTAAAGATTATATAAGAATCTTTTAATCATGAGCCTTTTTCCTTTCTTGCTGCCTCCCTTCTTCCCTTTTTTTCTCCTTCTTTCCTTTATTTGTTCTACATTCAAATTATGCTATGCATTACACACTGCAGAAACACTAGGGATTCAGAGGTAAATAAAATAAACAAAGCTTCTGTCCCCTTGGACCGAGTGAGAGGAAATAAAGCATGTAACAAATAAATAAATGTAATATAGTGATAAGCACTAAGGAGAAAAATAAAGGAGATGAGGTAATAGAAAGTGTCACTTTAGATGAGGTTGTTGTATGGGCTTCCTAGGGCTGTTATAACAAATCACTAAACTTGGTAGCTTAAAATTACATAAATGTATTTTCCACAGCCCTGGAGGTCAGAAATCCTAAACCAAACTATTGTCAGGACTGTGCTCCCAAGAAAACCTCTAGGGGAGATCTTTCCTTGACTCTTACAGTTTCTGGTGACTCACATGTTCCATGCTTGCTTTTGCATAACTCCAATCTCTGTCTCCATTTTCCCATAGACTTCTCCTCATCCTGCTTTATTCTCCCCTTCTATCTCTCATAAGGACTCTTGTCACTGGGCTCACCTAGGTAATCCAGAATGATCTCATCTCCAAATCCTTATCTTAACTACATCTACAAAGACACGTTTTCCAAATAAATTCACATTCACAATTTCTAGGGATTAGGATGTTGACATATCCTTTAGTGGTGCTAATGTTCAACCCACGTTAGTGGTCAAGAAAGGCCTATCTGATAAGTTGGTCAGGGAAGGGCTTTCTTTTTATTTTTTTATTTTTTTTTTATTATTTGCCCCAGGGGTACAGGTCTGTGAATCATCAGGCTTATGCCTTTCTTACCATTCACCATAGCACAAACCCTCCCCGATGTCCATAACCCATCCACCAGAGACCACAATAAATTGAAGAACTGAGCCAAAATGAAAACATTATGAAACAAAAAATATATAAATCTTCATTGTTCATTCAAGAAGGAATTTATATCTTCACAGATGTTAGAAAAAATTTCTGAAATACTCTAAAAGGAATTCTACACTCTCTTTTCACTCTCACTTTGTAAAAATAAGAGATTACTGTTCGATATTCATCTATAAATACTTTTATGCTAGTTTCTGGAATTTCTCTTGGGTTACCACCACTGTATTAATTCCAATAATACATCAGGGACCTGTCTAAAGTGTTAACAATTCCATCTACAGGGGCCAGGAGTAAATGAAAACACTGGAAGTTTCTTAAATTTTAATTTTATTGTGATATTCACAGTTTTATGCACAGTTTTCTATCACAATAGGACTTCCCTCAAGCTACCTCCAATTCTATGCTTAAAATTTTCTTTTTGCATATTAATATCATTCTTAAAAAAAATGCATATTTTCCTCAAAAATCTATAAGTGATATAAATGTAATGTGGAGGTACCAACTGAGAAAAATTAAGAAAAGGTTGAAATGTTCAGGGGGTTATGAGGGATGAGAACAAGATGAGTGAGCAAAAGGACTGATTATTTTCCAAAATCAAATTAACCAACTTTAAAATATGGCTATGAACTGACCACGACCACTGTGGATTTTAAATTCTGGTGAAAAGTGTCTTGCTAAATGCAGGGAGAAATAAAGAAAAATAATACACACACACACACACGTGCACGTGTGTGTGTATTTTTTAAATGAAAAGGGATTCTCATTTCTGCTTTCCAACAATAATTTGTCATGCTGGAAGCTGAACAATTTCATTACATGGTAGAAAACAACATGAGGCAGACCTGATTTAGATTCTTCAAGAAAGTTTTTTTACTCATTGAAATAATGTTTTACCTCTGACCCCGCTGTAAAGCATAGATATAAGGAGGTTGATTAACTGCTGTCCTTCCCTCTTCACAGATTCTGCAGGTCAATGTCCCATGTACCTATTGCTCTAGGTTGCCCAAATTGCAAGAAACAGTATCCCCAAAGTGAACAGGAGCATAGGTTTTCTCCCCTTAATTTTGGTATTTTAAGTACCTGATAACACAAAAGGTAAAAGATAGAAAGTACCTTCTACAATGTGTATTGAAAAAAAATAAGCTTTGTATACAAGTCAGGAACTTTGACTCCTAAATATGTTTCTGAAACTCAATTTCCTCAAACTGAAACGTGGCAAATTAATATCTTCACAGATGTATACCAATATTTTTTTCTTCTTAATAATGTAAATATTAAGGATAAAGATAAACATTTTCAATGCATTTTAGTGCTGAGAGCTCACTAAATGTTGAAAGGCCTCTCAACTTTCCACATCTCTTTCATTATATCTTTCTTTATCAATGATTCCTGGATGCCCCATTCATAACCCATGCTCATTTTTATTTTTTCCAACTAAGTTAATGTCCTTAACATTGACTAGAATCTATGATTGTTAAGGTCAACTAGGTGAATTGTGGATATAATGGTTAGCATTAAGGACTGAGCTCTATAGGTCTTTAATACAGTTTCATTAGCCAAAAGTATCCTGGAGAAGAGCAAAAGACCAGGCACCTTGGAAGACTATTAAAAAGAATCAAATAAATACACTATAGTATTAATAACTATAGTCAACATGCTATACATTAGATCCCCAGAACTTATTCATCTTAAAACTGGCATCCTTTGACCAATATTTCCTCATTTCCCCCAACCCACAGCCAATGGCATCCACAGTTCTATTCTACTCTGTTTCTGTGCATTCCTTTTTTTTTCTTTAGATTCCACATATAAGTAATACTATACAATATTTGTCTTTCACTGACTTATCTCATGTAGCACAATGCCCTCAAGTTTCATCCATGTTGTCTCAAATGGCTGGGTTTCCTTATTTGTGAATAATATTCCATTACATATATGTACATACACACATGCACACACATTATATATATACAATTATATGATTACATATATATGTATAATATCATATTTTCCTTATCCACTGACAAACACTTGAGTTGTTTCTATGTCTTGAATATTGTAAATAATGCTACAATGAACATGGGAGTGCAGTTATCTCTTTTATATATTGATTTCATGCCCCTAGGATATGTACCCATAAACGGGATTGCCAGATCATATAGTAGTTCTACTTTTAATTATTTGAGAAACCTCCACACTGTTTTCCATAATTTTAAATTTGAAATAATTCCACAAATTGTTACAATTTATATTTCTACCTTTTCTCTACATTCTTTGCCAGCACATGTTACCTCTTATCTTTTTGATAATAACTACTGTAACAGGTGTGAAATGGTATCTCATTATGGTTTTGACTTGAATTTCACTGATGATGAATGATTTTGAGTACATTTTCATGTACCTATTGGCCATTAGGGTGTCTTCTTTTGAAAAACACCTATTCAGATCCTTTGTCCATTTATACACACACACACACACACATTTTGTTACTAAATTGTATGAGTTCCTTATATATTTTGGATATTAAGCCCTCATCTGATACACGGTTTCCAAATATTTTCTCCCATTCTGCTGATTCCCCTTTCATTTTGTTGATTATATCCTTTGCTGCCCAGAAGCTTTTTAATTCCACTTATTTATTTTTGTTGTGGTGGTCTGTCCTTTTGGTATCATATCAAAAAATCACGGCCAAGATGAATGTCATGGAAATTTTTCCCTATGCTTTCTTTTAGGCATTTTATGGTTTTTTCAGTCTTTTTTTCAGCTTTAATCCATTTCAAGTTAATTTTGGTGAGTAGTGTAAAAGAGTAGTCCAATTTCATTCTTTTGCCTATGAATACCTGGCTTTCCCAACATCATTTATTGAAAGGACTATCCTTTCCCCATTTTGAATTCTTGGCATCTTGTCAAATATTATTTGATCATATATGTGTGGGTTTTTTTTTTAGACTCTTGACTCTGTCCCATTGATTTAGGTGTCTATTCTTATGCTAGTACTATACTGTTTTGATTACTATAGGTATGTAATAGTTTGAAATCAGGACTGTGTGATGACTCCAGCTGTGTTCTTTCTCAAAAAAGCTTTGGCTCTGCAGGATTTTTTTTGTGGTCCCATACAAATTTTAGGTAGTTCTTTTCTATTTCTGTGAAAAATGCCACTGGAATTTTGATAGGGATTGCATTAAATCTATTAATTGATTTAAGAATATAGACATTTTAATGATATTAATACTTCTGATCCATGAACATGGCATATCTTGCCATTTATTTGTGTCTTTCTTTCATGAATATCTTATAGTTTCAGTGTATTTTATGTTGTATACCTCAATTTGTTAGGAGAGTAGATCTTAAATGTTTGCACTACTTACACAAAAGGTATCTAGGTCAGGTGATAGGTATGTTAATTTTCTTACGGAAATCATTTCATAATATATATATCAAATCATCATTTCGTACACTTAAATTTATACAATTTTACTTGTCAATAATACCTCAATAAAGCTGGAAGAAAGAGTCAAATGCACAATCACCGGGAAATTACTTTAGTCATTGAGTTGAAAGGAACAGATGAAAGATAAAAGCTGTGAGACTATTTTAAAACAAAAATGGGCAAGAAGACAGAAACAAAGAAAATCACCTGAAACAGTATCATCCTCAAGGCAGCACTGGGGTGGCACTCCATCTTGGCAGGAATTCTGGCTGAAGTCCTCAACTTATAAAGGAAAAAAAAAAAAAAAAAGATTTCATTCCAGATAGCTGCTTCTCTTGCTTTTTGGATTTGCCCTAAATCAACCATACTGATCTCCTGCTTAGTGGCTTTTGTCAGACATCAAATACTCTTCTATTAAAAGCCCTGATAAAAATTTTAAAAAGGAATCCATGAAGACAGTGGTAAAGAGGCTACAACTGCCTATTAAAAATTATAATTTTTGATCAGCAGAAGATTGTCCATACAGATTATATATTTTTTTAAAGATTTTATTTATTTATTTGACACAGAGAGAGATCAGATCACAGGTAGGCAGAGAGGTAGGCAGAGAGAGAGAGGAGGAAGCAGGCTCCCGCTGAGCAGGGAGCCTGATGCGGGCCTCGATCCCAGGACCCTGAGATCATGACCTGAGCCGAAAGCAGAGGCTTTAACCCACTGAGCCACCCAGGCACCCCATACAGATTATATTTATTTAGACCATTGCAAAATCACTTGGACTGAATTAGGCTTAAAATTGCAGGCCCTTATCTTTTTTATTTTTTTAAGTATTTCTTTAAGAAATAATTTTAAGTATTTATTACTACATTTAATATAAAAATATTATTGAGACTTCCTACTAAAAAGAGCTTGATGAAACATATCTTACTGTCACCTCAGTTTCTGTGCCTATTTACGAAATGTGGAGATAAACAAGAAAAGTTTGTGGTGGAAGCCAGATGAGAGTCATCCAAATGGCAGTGACTTTCAGAAATTTTTTATTCTTGACAGAAACAGATTACAGAAGATCTGTCATGGCTGAAATGTAATTAATCATCTTGAAAAGAAGTGTGACTTTAAACAAAGTAAGTGGAAGGAACACTGACCAGGTGAACTGATCTTCACTCCAACTTCACCCAATGCAATCCCAAGAGTTTAGGGGATGTAAGGCTAGAAGCAAGAACTAAAATCATACTTTTATTTTCAAATATTAGGACTAAAAAGTAATGGAGCATCAGCAAAATTTTGAAAAGAATTTGTGACCCCAGAATTCCATACCTAGCCAACTTATCATTTATGTGTGAAGACAGCCAAATGAAATTTTCAGAAATTCAAGTCTCAAAACATAAATAATGACCTATCATCTCTGAAAAACAAGGCACCCTCTAAAGTACTCCAGCTAACTGAGAAACCAATAAAAACAAATTAAGAATAGGAAAGTCATGTTATAATAGGCCATGTCTTGAGAGACGAACATTTAAACATAAACGAGGTACAGGCTTTAAATGAGAGAAAATAAGAAGTATTATTTTCCTCAAGTTACATATAAAGAAATTAATAAGGTTCATAGTGTTCTGATTGATTTGCCAAAAATATATATCATATTTTGAACATGTGAATAAAAATAAAACATAAAAAAGTAGAATTCATGGCATACATAGTGAGAAAAAGAGTAACAGAATTTACTGATATTAGGTACAAACCATAATAAACTTTGAAATCATCTGAGTATATTTAAGGAAAACGTGATATGAGAACAATTTCCAAGTAAGAATACTTGGAAAACACGGGTGACTTAAATGAAAATGCTCACATTCCATGAAAGTACCATCCTTGTGGAAGTGTTATTTCCCCCCATAATCTTGATCTACAATATAAAAATGTTAGGAAATATGAAGTAAGAACAAAGAGAAGAGAAAATTATAAAAACACAAGAAGAAATTAGGTGCTGTTCATGATGTGGCTAAGAATAAATGCTATTTTTTTCCTGAGAAGTGATTGTAAAACAATGCTGACCTGGATGCCATCATAAGTATCTTGATCTATGAGGGCAACCAACCTGAGGGCAGAACTGAAAGACCTAAAAGGGTGGTGTGGGAGCAGGCGGAGGAGAGATGGGAGTTCTCAAAAAAAATAAAGTAAGAAACAGACTATATCCCATAAGCCTGAGAGACAGATAATACCTTGTAAGTCAATTATTATTTAAGACAGTTTCGTTTTTTATGTGAAACGTACTATCAGATACACCAGTTTTTCCGAGGAGAGTTATCATTTTTAACATGATCTACAAGTTTTATAAGATCTGCTTCATGCTAATTCTTCTAGGTCACCTCACCCTACTTGGAAGCTGCCCCTGCCTTCTTTCAGATATTCACAAGTATCTCACCCCTTTCTACCATACAACGTTTTTTGTTGTTGGTTTTTTTTTAAGATTTATTTATTTATTTATTTATTTGAGAGAGAGAGCATGAATAAGGGGGAGGGGCAAAAGAGAGGTAGAAGCAGACTCACACTGAGCAGGGAGCCCAACATGAGGCTCTATCCCAGGACCCGTGAATCATGAACCGAGCGGAAGGCAGACACTTAACTGAATGAACCTCCCAGGCAGCCCCACCATACAACCTTTGATCATACTGTTTCCTCTGCATAAAACCACCTCTCATCCTGCTGACCTCCTACTATACCAGCTGGACCTCTATAGCTAACCTCTACTCATGCACCATTCAAAAATAAATGCCATTACTTCCCAAATGAAGATTTCTTTCACCCCCAGAGGAGACCAGGTCTCATTCCTCATTTCTATACTCCTTATCACCTTGTACTTAGGATACCTTTATGGGTATCACTCTCCTTACCTTTATAGGATTCATTACTTTCAAAATCTCCTTCTCATCAAATTATACATAGGGACCATATACATTGGATATAATTTAATCTCTACAGCCTAGAAGAGGGCTGGCACCTCTTACTAGTTACTCTGTAAATACTTGTTGAATGATAAAGAACAAATAAAAATGAGGCTACAGAGAATATGCCTAATGTAATTACTAATGTAAGGAAATAGGTTCGATTTAAACCTAACTGAAAGAAAAATATGCATTTGTTCCCCCAGTGATCATGTAATATTTTAAAGTTTTATCAAATTAAAGCCAAGGAGAAAGCCTCCATAGATTCTGAAAACCAGGAATGACAGTCCACATTTCCCTAGCACATGGTAACAAAGTTTTATCAAAAATTTCTTGGAATTTCTTCAATGAAGTAGTAACTGGGAAGCATTAAATAATATGATTGTACTTGGATAAAATGCCACATAAAATATCAGTAAATATTTCTCTGTAGAAAATTGCTATTCTATAGTCTCTGACCACAGAGTAATACAACTAAGAAAAAGTTAGTTTAAAATAAGAATAAATATATTCTTCAACGTATGGATGTCTTGTGGCCACACAATTTCACTGCTATGTAAATACTGATAAGTAAATACTGCACCTAATATGCAAAACACATGAATAAGAATGTACAGAAGTGCCTGGGTGGCTCAGTTGGTTAAGCATCCCAACTTTTGATTTTGTTTTTCTTTTTTTTTTTTTAAAGATTTTATTTATTCATTTGACACAGAGAGAGATCACAAGTAGGCAGAGAGGCAGGCAGAGAGAGAGGAGAGAGGAGAGAGGAGGAAGCCGGCTTCCTGCTGAGCAGAGAGCCCAATGTGGGCCTCGATCCCAGGACCCTGGGATCATGACCTGAGCCGAAGGCAGCGGCTTTAACCCACTGAGCCACCCAGGTGCCCCCAACTTTTGATTTTGGCTAAGGTCATGATCTCAGGGTCACAGGGCGTAGCCCTCATTGGGCTCCACACTGGGTGTGGAGCATGCTTAGGATTCTCTTTTCTCTCTCTCTCTCTTTCCCTTTCCCTGGGTCCCTCCCCTACTCCACTGTCTCTTGCTCTAAAAAAAAAAAAAAAAAACGTGAAGAAAGAATGTTCATAGTCAAACTATGTGTAATAGCCTAAATTAGAAACAACTCAGATGTCTGACAATAGGATATATAAACTGTGGTATATTCATACAGTTTAAAACTATGTAGTAATGAAATACTGTTACCTGAAACAATGCAAATAAATCCCATCAATATGGTATTGAGCAAAAGATCACACACGTGCTTTAGATGATATGATTCCATTTAATAGAAACATGTGTGTTCATTCTGTTATATCATTTATACAAACAAATATGAATTTCATTATTCTTAGCATGTGCTATATTTTAAATTAAAAAGTTAATAACAAGAAACATACATACTTTTGCACACACACACCAGATGCGAATACAGAACTCCTTGGAATTCATGGTGGAGACTGCAAACCTCTTAGAAATTATGAACAAAGAAAACATTAAATACCAAAACCTATTGGATAAAACTAAAACTGCCTTCGGAAGAAAATTAATTCTACTAAATAAGATATTTTAAGAATAAAGTTGGCATTAAATTCACACTAAAAACATGAGAAATCAAAAAAATTTTAATCATTGATAAGATGCCCAAAAGTTCTATCAAAAGACTATTAAAATAGATAAAACTTAAGAAAATCAGAAAAAGGATATAGGGAGGAAAAACAGAATTTGAGAAAGAATTGATATTAAAAATAAGGCATAAAAATAGAAAATTAATACTTAGTAAAATACAATGTATAATTAATGGAACTGAAAATATTATTATAATTGATTTCTTAATATTACCTCTGGTATGTTGCTATTCTATATAAATTTTACTTTTTTGATATGCTTTTTATAAATTATTTTCTCCAGATTTGCATACCAAATATTGAACATGAACATTTGCTTCTATATTCAGAATTATATGTATTATACAATGTGTCCTGTGTTTTGTGCTTGTTAGATTTTGATTTTAGGTATATGCTGGATTTGTAAAAAGTAGTGGGAAATTTTATTTTGATTAATAGAGATTTTAAATTAAATAAGATAATTTACATGTAAGTAGAGATGTTTAAATAAATAAATAATTAATAAATTTAAATAAAAGTTTCAAATTAAATAATAGCTTCTGCTTGAATAGATTTGTAAGAATACTTAGTCAATGCATATTAAAATGACTCAAAAAATATATACAAGTGTAGTCACACAAAAATATCACTAACATTCCTACCACTTGGAAGAAAAAAGAAAACAATTTTCATCATTCGGTGATTATTTTTCTAGATATTTCTTTTTCTAGATATACATAGAGTGTAGATGTCTGAATAGAGACAGAAATTGCCTATATAATACAGGAAAACTTCTACAGCTTTGCACAGACATATTTGTACCATAGGAAAAACATGGTTTCATGTATTTTCACAAAGTACTTTAAATTTCCTGTTTCTTAAATTGTAAGAAGTAGAACAAGACAAAGTTAAATTTAAAAAGAACTGCTGAAATTTATATATATATTTATAATATATTTCTTAGTTACAAGAGATAATACTACTAAATTATTCATATAAAATTATAAAAAGAATATGAAACTAAAACATATGAATCATGGTTTTAGCTATTCAACTTCACATTTTAAAATTACTGTATCATAACTTAATGAAAAAATTAAGAAATTAGCATTCTTACAGTCTTTGCACTGTTTTTGCCATCTATAGATTATGACTTTTCCTCATTATTTTCATTTTTTAAGGTTTGTACCATTTTACATCACATTCTGTAACCATACTTACCACAGATATTAAGGCAATTCTATATTCAGTTGTACCTAATTATGCCCAGTTATACCAGTCCTTTTACCCACCCCCTCTATTTTCAAATTTATTATCCCAAGTTTTGACTCAGTACCTGTATTTTGTTGTTAGTATTTTTAAGAGAGTTTACAGCAGTTATGCTCTTTTATATACTACATGCTAAAGAATTCCCACACACATGAAGAAAAACCTCTAACATTTCTCTGTTTGAACATTACAGGGATGATTCCATGGTTTTCTGTTTTTAATCTTTGACCCAACTTCTCAGTTCATATTCCCTTGCTGGGTTTGGTTGATGACTGATTTTATTAAGATGGACACTTTATCCCCTGAATTTAATTTGCTTCTGTTTTTATTTAACTAAAAACAGTAACTTGGTTAGAATAATATTTTGACTACATTTTCTTTCCATCAGCACTTTGTACATACCATTCCACCTATATCTAGCTGAGAAGTTGCTCTGGAAATGTCTATGCTTTGGAGATGTCTGTATAGTAATTATTTTCCCTGGGTAATGACTTAATTTTCTGCTTTGATGCCTGATTTTCTTCTTCTTTATCTCTGGATTTTAAAAATTTAACTGGGTATTTATCAGTGCAAACTGGTCTATATCAAGTTTTGTGTAATTTAGTGCCCTATTGATGGAACTTATTTATTTGTTTTTTTTTTTTTTTTTGCTACTATATATTGGTATTTTTTTGGTGCCACTTGTTGGGTTACTGATTTAGGAAGATCTATAATTATTATTATTATTATTAACTTTTTTGCTAGATCATGTCTATTAATGTAATCTCTAATTTTTTGTAGTAATTTCATTTCTATTATTATAATCTCACTGTGGCTATGACAAGCATTCTTTCTATGTGAGTAATTCAATATTCAATCTTAGGCTGATAGAGTAGGCAGTTAATTAGACATGAGCTAGAGGCAAGGATGGTGAGTAAGAGGTTACACATTAGAATCCTGGGGGCACAACATCACACATTAGAAGACTAGGAGCACAACATCCTGACTTTGCGCCTTCCAAGACTCCTCAACATCCTGGCCTTATGGCTTCCAAGACCCTGAGGCTAGTAGACCAAGAGCCAGAGGTGTAGAACAAGCCCTGTCCTCTTCCACCTCTGCCCCAGGGTAATGCCTAGACTCATAATGCATTTGCATTGCAATGTAGCCTAGCTCACTTCCCCTTCCCTGGTATGGGGGAAAGCTGTCATGATGGTTCTAGTACTAACTTTGTAGGGTCAAAAACTCCCACTGCCAACCTGTGGAGGAATCCTCCAAATGACTGGAAGCAGCCTCCATTAGAGATCGCCCTGTCCATGACCCAAGACTCCACCCATACAAAAGGAAAGGACCCTTGTAGCCTGAGGGCAGCTGCCACCTTGGGGCCTGCCAGGTGTCCCCCTTGAAAGTATACTGCCCTTAGTAAATTGCTTTGCCATTTTCCTTCTGGCTGTCTTATTTGAGTACAGATCCTCACATAAATCTTTTGTGGGGCTTTCAAGAACCAAGACCTTCATTCACAGAATACAGACTCTCCCACCAGTAAAAAAGCTGTATCAGATCTGATTTCTGATGATTTTAAAACATTTACTATTTTCAAGATGGTGTTATTGTGCTATTCAACTTAGTTCTGTATCTTTGTACTATCCCTTCTCACTTCATACTATTGATTTATAATCTCACTTTAAATTTCTTTTTACAAAATTATTCAGGTTCTCATCCATTTCTTCAAAAGAATACACCACTTGCAGAGGTGTATCTTCGTTCCTTTGGGTTAGAATAAATTCTAAATGCATTGTTTTTCACTTTATTTTGCTACTTCTTCCTTTCATTTTCTTCATTTTCTTAACCACCTTTTTTGGTATAATTTTCTAGTCTTAAATTACTGTGTTTATTTTTTTTCTCTGTAAAAGCTATGCTAAAATCTCAAATTTCTGTGTTTATTTCTTTTCTCTGTAAGGGATATGCTAAAAGTCCATCTGTGATATTGGTTTGATCAAAGTACTAGATCTTGGGTCTACTCATCTTTTCATTTCTCACTTTCACTCCCACCCAAGGTCATCTATTTGATCTTGCATAATTTTTAAAATTTTATACTTTTCTATTGCCTTCATATTGGCTATTTCCACTCCTTCCTTTCCATGAACAGTTTCCTGGTCTCAAGAAAAGTGAAATAAATACTTGAAGAGAATCTGTGCTATTATCTTCATTACAGCAATATTCACAATAGCCAATGAAAATAACTTAGGTATCATTTGACAGATAAATGGATAAATAAATTTCCTTAATGGAATATTATAGCAGTTTAAGAAAAAGAAGATACTGCCCTTTGTGACAACACGGATGAACCTGGAAGATACCACACTAAGTGAAAAAAAAAAAAAAAAGCCAGATGCAAAGAAAAACACCCTACAATCTCAATTATATGTGGAACGTAAAAAAGTTGATTCATAGAAGCAGAGAGTAGAACAGTGGTTACAAGGGCTGGAGAGCTGTTGGACAAATTATACAAAATTACAGTTATGTAGGATGAATAATTTCTAGGAATTTAATGTACAGCATGAAGACTATAGTTAATACTGTATTATATATTAAGAAAGTGCGGGCGCCCGGGTGGCTCAGTGGGTTAAAGCCTCTGCTTTCGGCTCAGGTCATGATCTCAGGGTCCTGGGATTGAGGCCCGCATCGGGCTCTCTGCTCAGCGGGGAGCCTGCTTCCCCCTCTCTCTCTGCCTACCTCTCTGCCTACTTGTGATCTCTCTCTCTGTGTCAAATGAATAAAGAAAATCTTAAAAAAAAAAAGTGGATTTTAGGGGGTCTTACCATACACACACACAAAACGGTAACTATAACTATGTAAGGAGATGGATTATTTAATGACTATGAATATAGTAACCATTTTACTATGTATATATATATCAAAACAACATGTTGTACACTTTAGATATATACAATTTTTATAAACAAACAAACAAAATGAATACTTTTTTTAAAGTTTCCTTGATCTCTCACTTTAGCTATCATGCAGAAGCTATGAAATAGGGATTCTCTCTTTTCCCTGGGAAACAAACTTACTTACATTTCTATTACAATGGAAGAGGTGAACCTTCTAAGTTGCTCCTCTCTAGTGTACCTCCCTGTCAATTTAACTATTGTGCTTATGTGACTTTGCTCTCAGCTGTATTGCAAACCACAATCTCTTTCCTAAATTTTTTGCATCATCCTTGAAACATTTTCTGTTTCCTACCTTCAAAAAAGAAAACCGAAGTATTCACTGCATCACATCACATTCTTCCTTTACATTATCATTCAGCCCTGACCCTCCCTTCTAGTTTGTCTTACCTACTCTTAAAGTCAAATTTCTTGAAAGAAAAGTCGATATGCATTTTATGTGTCTCCCTACTTTCTATTAATTATCAAATGCTACTAATCTGGCTTCTGTCTTCACTGATCCTCTAGAAACTTCTATTTTTAATGTCACAAGCAACTTCCATGTTTAAAATTCAAAAGCAACTTAAAAAAAAAAAGGGTTATTTATTTGTGAGAGAGAACATGTGGGGGGGTGGGCAGAGGAAGAGGAAAAGAAATCCGCAAGACCCCCGCTGAGCACAGAGCCCAATGTGGGGCTCAATCTCAGGACCCTGAGATCATGACCTAAGTTGAAACCAAGAGTCATCTGACTCTTTTAATTTTAAATTTTTCCCAAATTTAAGTTAAAAACTATTTTGCCTTTTAAAAGAGTTAGTAATGGAGTCCAGGGTGTCATAAATTCTGCTCACTGAGTGATTTACTATACAGTCACGGGAAACCCATTGATTTTTAAAATTTCATTTTAAAATTTGGTTTTAAGCTCAAACCGACTGCGCCACCTAGGTGATCCTAAAAGCAACTGTTTAAACAGTTGTCCAACCCATTGTCCTTTTTTAATGTACTACCTTTATATGTTTTCTCTGATACCACACCAATTTCCTTCCTAACCTTTTTTTTCTACTTCCTCTAAATTACCATTTTTTACATCCTCCTTCCAGTCTTTAAATATTAGAGTTCATCATTGTTTTGTCTCAGGTCTTCTTGTCTTCTAAATTTACACATTTTCCCTAAGTCATTGCATTAATCCCAATGTTGGTAATTATTATGGCTATGCTTATAACTCTAAAATGTGTATTGATTCATTTCTTTCCAAACTTGAGGATCAAATATCTACTTTCTATTGATGTCTCCAGTTTTATGAAACCACGTGTCAGGTGCTACATAACTAAAATTACCTATCATCTCAAAACCAAATTTTTCTCCAGTCATGTTAGTCACTAGTATGCTTTCATCATTCATTTAATATCTTATATTCAATACAGTGCTGGCCATCCTCTGCCTATGCAATCAGTAACAAAGTCCTCTGGATTCTACCTAGAATAATTCGAGACTTTGTATATTTCAGTATACACATACTACCAAAACTCTAGTTTAAGTCCACCTAGGTTTTCACCTGAAATATTGCAAGAGACTCCTAATTTTTTTTTCACATACAATGTCTCTGTAAAGTTCATTCTCCTTACTGAAGCAAGAGAGATGTTCCAAAAAATGGAAACTGTATCATGCTATGTTTGGGTTTTCTTTTTGACTTCATGTTAAGAAAAAAAAAAAAAAAGCCATTCACATGCCCACAAAATGTTTGCTTCCTGACTACCATGGACCTGCCTCCCAAATCTCAGGGTAGCATCCTCCTTGTTGCCTTTTCCAGTTACCTTTCTTTTCATCTATTACAACATGCTCTTTCCCTTCTTGAGATCTTTATATAGACTCTTCTTTTGGCTTACAGTTCTTTTAAACCATCCATATTTAATACACACCAAAATCAAACCCCTTTCCACTCCCATTCAGCAAGTTAAAGTCAATGCATTTGTCAAATCTTACCTTCCACCTCCCATATTCAGAGAGCATTTTTCTGCCCATCCTGACTAGATGAACCCTCCTCATTATACTCTTCCACAGCACACTGTGACTTCCATAAGTTATCACAGTCCTAATTAAATGCAATATAAAAATATTTGCTTGTGTCTGCTTCTCAATTTAGACTATGAGCTATTTAAGAGCAGGAACAATGTCATCCTCCTGGATATATTCTCACTATAAAGAATAGCATCTGAAAGGCAGGCACGTAATATGAATTTGTAGAATTCAGAAATAATAATTTAGTGTTTGAAAGATAGCCATCACTTTCTTCCTTTTAGAAAGCAAGAATACCAGCAGTCTGTCTCTACCTTCTGGAAACTACCCTCTACTCTTACCCTAGGCAAAGGTCTAGCTTTTCCATTGCTATAAAGGCCAATAGCTAAGGCATCATTCTAGTGTTATTTGCCATAGCATTTTACTGTTGTTTCAACAAATCAATACATGCTGGTATAATAAAGAATACTGAATTAATTAACTTTCCACATAGACTTTAGGCAGTGGAAAAAGTCAATTTCTTGGAGTAAATAAAAAAATTGGGGGAGGGGGTATTGTGGACATGGAAAGCTACACATATATGTCACTTCAATAGCTGAATCATTATTTAGTTTTAAGTAAATGAAAATACATAACCCAATAGCTTAATTACTTAAAACACTTAAGGCAATTTCATTAGTTTTCCTAATTTATTTATAATCAAGTTATTTGTAATCCAATTTTATTTAAAAGAAACATCCTCTATCCAATACTAAGCTTTATAAGATTTCATCTTCAGAAGGAAGATTTGGTGTTAGTAGATATATAACATTTATATATTAAGCCAAAATGATGTCTACTCTCTCATTTTACTCATTTTTAGTTAAAAGCCATTTTTTTTGTTTTAATTTGATCAAATTGTTAACATTGGTTTCACCTTCTCCAAATACATTAACCTGGCATAAATAGTATATCTTTTAAATTGATGTTGCTTCAGTTAATGATAGAGACTATTAACAACTCCAGTTTCAAGAAGTGCCATTAGATAATGAATTGGTCCTTTTCTTGGTTTTAGAATGAGCTTGGGAAGGCTTATCATGATGAAGTCAATGATTTCTTCTTAGAATGAGGATTAAAGAGTAATGACAATTTTTGACAATAATAAAGACCCAGAAAAGAATTTATCTGTAGAAATATTAGGAATATAATGAACAACAGAAGCTCCAAATAGTGTAACAAGAAACTGCAACAACAGGTAAATTAAGAGGAGAAAAAAATCAATGGGTTTCCCGTGACTGTATAGTAAATCACTCAGTGAGCAGAATTTATGACAACCTGGACTCCATTACTAACTCTTTTAAAAGGCAAAATAGTTTTTAACTTAAATTTGGGAAAAATTTACATTTTTAATTTTAAATTTGTTTTCTTCTCTTTCATTTCATTAATTAAGGTAATGATAATTAAGTTGTCAATTTGTCTAGTTTGGGTGACATATACATATAAATTCTTATAGGTATGAATATATTACATATTGTATTTGTATCAAGAAATGATACTATTTCTTTTTATAGGCCCTAATTAAAATATATAAGATGGTAGTGACATTAGGATGATAATAATGATAAGAGGTTAACATCCATAAAGCAAATACTGTTGTTAAAAGTTGTTCTAATATTATGGACATTGGGGAGGGTTTGTGCTATGGTGAATGCTGTGAAAAGTGTAAGCCTGATGATTCACAGACCTGTACCCCTGGGGCAAAAAAAAAAAAAAGTTGTTCTAATATAAATACTAAATCATTTGATTCTCACAATAAGCTTATGGTGAAGGTTCCATTACTATCCTCATTCTTTTAGATGAATACCTAACTTCAAAGATTTGCCCAAGGTCAAGTGGGCTGTTAAGTATACATACAAATACATTCATGTTCAATGAATATTTTTAAGTGCCTATGCTGTGTCAGGTAATATGCTATATAAGTTCACACACTATCTCTTTATCCTCCCAATACAAAAGAGGGAGATAACATTTAATCCTGACTCGTCCAAAGAAGAAATTGGGGTATAGAAACATTTAAGCAATTTACCCAACAAAGACTAGAAGGACCTGAACCCAGCATCCAGACTCAAAACCTGGATTCCTATTACCATGCAACATTGTCTCCAGATATATCTTAAATAGTACTGGGTTTTCCAAAGCGATAAAACACTAATTTTCACATTTTTGTTATACGGAGGTCATATTCAACAGTATTTAATGATTTACACAGTGATTTTCTGCCCAACACATGCTAAAAGAAAACAAAGGTTTTAGGTCTGTTCATTGGGTAGGACCATTGTTATATAATCTAAAGTTTCATAAAGAAAAGAAAATCTCTAATCATGATCTGGCATTTTATTTTTCAATATGCCACAAAAGTTGGCCTTAAGAAATCTGTTTTAAAGCAAACAATCAAAATGTTCTCTTTCAGTGTTTTGTTAGTTTGTTCTATAGACTTCAGATAGCTTTTGCAGTTCAGCTGAAAAAGAGAATCATAATATTTGGGAGTAAAGTTGCTGAACTGTCCGAACTACAACCCTGTGTTATTAATGAGCTGGCACTGAATTCAATAATTTGAGAAGTGGTTCTACCTGGGAAGGATTAGCAGAAGCCAACTTCGTCAGTCACTATACAGTCCCACATGTGCCTTATATTGATTGGAATTAAAGAAGAAAGTTAAAAGGAATGGTGGCATGGAATGGTAGAATCATGGAGTAAAAAACAGCATTTGACTGAGAATTCCAATTCTGGTTCTACCTCTAACATGGTCTTAAAAACTTTCTGGTCTAAATTTCCCTAAAGGCTAAAATCCAGGAATCAGAGTAGACTGTATTTAAGGTCACATATTCCTTAACAAATTATGTTTCAATAGCAATGCCTATATTATTGGAGATGAGATGGCTAATTTCCATCCCTCCAGGTTTAAATGAAAATGGACAAGTAATCTGACACATCTATGCTTCAGTTTTCTAGTATGGAACATGAGAAGTAAATCCAATCTTTTGTATGCTTCTCAATCAGTGCTGTTCAGTAGAAATATAACATGAGCCATCACATGATCTTTAATTTTTTAGTAGCTACATTAAAAAAGTAAAAAGAAACAGGTGAAATTAATTTTTATAAGATATTTCATTCAATATTATCATTTCAGCATATAATCAATATAAAAATATTGATATTTTTTATATTCTTTTTATGACACTCTTTGAAATCTGATATATATTTTACATTATAACTCATCACAATTCGGACTAGCCACATTTGAATTAGCCACGTGTAACTAGTGGCTACTAGTGGCTAGAATTAATTATATAATCTATCACGGGATGTGACAGAGATAATGATGCAGTTAGTATTATAATTGTTTTTATGATCTGCCTTATCTTATTTACACCACTCACTACTATGGCATTTAAAATAAGAAAACACAAAAATAGAAATTATAACTACAACTTGGAGTTTACCATTTTAAATTAGACATGTGTATAATACCACACCCTGAAAGTGAGGGGCAATACAGTAGAGAAAACGGAGATTAGGTTTTAAAATCTGAAAAACCTAAAGGCCAACCTTCTTCACATATGCATACATGTATGCATATATTTCTTTCATACAGTGCTCCCTCTCTGAACTATATTTCTCTCATCTGTAAAGTGAGAATAAAAACACTTTACATGCAGGAATGCTACAGTGATTGCCTAGCATATAAAAAAAATCTCCTCAAATATGATTCCCTTTCCTTAGCATACTCTCCCATCTCTAGCATTTGATTCAATCTTTGTCACTCTCCAGGATCTTACAGCTGCCTACAGAGATACCAAGCATAGTTAAACAAGTATAATATCACAAAATTTAAGGACATTGACACTTTTTTTCATATAATTTAAGAGCTGATGGGTGTCCTTTATATATAAATGAAAATCTATGTAACTCCATCAGCCAGTTAATTTTATGAACTGCCAGAGAAATTAGCAGTAATAAATAACATTGATACTGATGCTAATCCTTACCAACATTGAAGGTGTACATAGCTTTATCTTTCTGTCTACCTATCTACCTACATACCTACCTATGACTCCATATTGGGAATTTTGCAGACATCTCATTTGATTCATAAAAATAATGTGGTGATATGAGTATCGTTTTTTTCATTTTATAAAGTCAGAAATGGAGTTTTACATTTTATCAATTTGCTAAATGACAGGTCTGTCTCTAAGCCTATAAAGTTTAAATTTTGTCATGTTGCCTCTCAACATCCAGACAAGAATTGCATCAAAGTATCTAACTTCTTCCTAGAATCATAGAATACTGGGGGGAAGTTAGCCTAAAAGTTCATTTTACTTCAATTACTAATTCAATAGTAGAATCTACCCTTCAACATTCTGGACATTTGGTAATCTAAAAAGAGACTAAAATTACTTTGAAACCAAATGAGGAAGGTCTTGTACTAACAGGTATAAAATATTTTATAATTGTTACAGTCCTTTAAATAGTATGCCTCATACTGGTACACAGATATAAAATTAAGAAAATATAATGAATAGTCAAGAAAAAAACCCAAGGAATATATGAATTTAATACACGCTGAAGTTAACATTTTGAGTCTGTGAGGATAAAATGGGTTTTTGATATATGGCATCTCTTGCTAGAGAATATTATTTGAGCACTTGTGCTCAGTGCCTGGCATTTTCCATGCATTGTCTCATTTGATCTTAACAATGACCATAAGGTTTTAAGTATGAATATTATTTAAAATTTACAGGTCAGACAAACAGCTTGGAAAGTTTAATGACTTCCTTGTTCTCATGCAGAGTGAAAATTGCAGAGCCCGTGTCCATACCCAGATCTCTTTGATAATAATTTTTTTTTAATCAGTAATATTTCTCCTTAATGTCTTGAAGAGAAGTCTGACTGTCCCTTGATATGCAACCTTTATTCAGGCTATTTAATTTTCTGCTTCTTTTTTAAAATGCAGTTTGTTTCTTTCTCTCATCTCTTCCTCTTAACTTTTCTTCTTATATTTCTTCTCTTTCTTTTCGTCCTTCCACTCAATCTTCTCCCTGAACATGACTGACCTCACTGACCCCATCATTTCCTGTATCTCCTACAGAAATTAAGGGTTTGGGTGGTGATGGTGGTTGGCGTTAGCTGGGGATCCCTCCCTGACATCCTGGCTATGGCTTTTTCTTTCTATGTTGGTAGGTTCCCTCCTCCAACCAGTCTTGCCTATATTTGCCTGACATATAAATATGATGTTTCTGGCCTGAAGATGGTATGATAGATTGTATCTACCAAAAATGACCACACATTTTTTTCCAGCTCATATGCAAATCCAATCTTGGTGATTTCCCTAAGGAGCCAGAGTTTATTGCCCTCCCAGTAAACCTGGATGGATTTTTCTCATTGTTCTATGAATACAATGTGGCATAAGTGACTGTTTGTGACATTTGAGAACTGGTCTTAAAGGTGATACAGTTTCTGCCAGTCTCTCTCTATTGAGATATTAACCTTTGAAGTCTTGAGCCACCAAATAAAAATCCAGCTACCCCTAAAGCTGCTGTTCTGGAGAGAACACGTAGAAAGAATACCCAGCTAGAAAGGCATTTCCTAGAGGGGCCTCAGCTTTTCCAGTTTAACCAGCTGATTTTATCTTCCCATCCCGTGTCAGAGGCATAAGTCAGAGAGCCTTCAGATGAGCCCAGCCCTGCACTGACCACAAAAACATGAAACCCTGAGTGATGACTACCTAGCTGAGCTCAGTCAACCTGAGAACTATGAGACATTAAAAAAAAAATAAAATGGTTGATATTTGTTTTAAAGCACCAAGTTTGGAGTTGTTTTTTATTAACCAATAGATACCTGGAACATATAATTTCCTATTATTCATGGTGGGATATAATTTTTAAAGTATATATAAAATTCTATTATTATTTCCATGGAAATTTAGGAGAAGTGGAGTTCTTTCATTTAAGGTCCACATTTTGTACTATAAATCTCTCTGGTTTACTTTGTTAATTAGGTAAAAAAAAGCTACTGATGCATTTTTCATCTGGCCATCATTGAATGGTACTTTGCAGACTTTGCAGTGCTCGTGTGGTTTCATAATTAAGCTTTTTAAATTAATTAGGCCAATAAAAACAATTAAATCACAGAAAGACTTCCTGGGTCACTTGGTCCAAGTTCTTTCCCACATTAATAAAGTTTTCACAGAGAAGGCAATGACCACCAAGTGTCAATATGTTCAGGAGATTTCAAGGTCTGGGAAAGAGAATGAAGATCCTAAATTATGCCACTTAAACTTATGAATTCTTCACAATTTGGGGGACTTGCCATGTATACTTTTTCACTAAAAAATAACATCATAAAATATTGAAGATGAAAGGTAATTTTTTATAAACATATGTTGTGTTTATGAAATCTAATGGAGTCATACTTTTATTTTTAAGTCAAAGAAACTAAGGGAAAAAACCTAACATTTCTATTCTGCTTGGTACAAAAGAGTAACTGTGTTTTCTGACCTGGCTAATGAATGGCAGGACTTCAACCTTTCACACAATGAGTACTAAGTATCCCTTTTGCCCTTGATCTGCAGCTCCAACTCTGTGCTTCCCATGGGACATTCACAAATAGAAGCCCTTGCATTTTCCTTTACGCTTTGTCTGCTTAGGCTGCTTTGTTCATATAAGTGTAGCACAAGGCCTATTAAGTAATACTCAGGGAATATTAGATGATGGTGATAGTTATGATAACAGCTATGATGATAATAGAGTGTTTTTCTTAAGTCTTTAGAGTTTTAAGAATATAGTTATCTGGTTCTTTTTTTTTAATTTTTAAGGTAGATGTTCAGAATTTATAGAAGTTTCTCAAGCTGAAAGAGCCTCTGATGTTGAATTTACTTGATGTGTACTGTATAGAAATATAAGTTTGTATATTAAAATATAATAAATTATGTAATACATAAAATATATCTGGTAGGGCTCCTGGGTTAAGCCACTGCCTTTGGCTCAGGTCATGATCCCAGGGTCCTGGGATCGAGTCCCGCATCAGGCTCCCTACTCGGCGGAGAGCCTGCTTTTCCCTCTCCCTCTGCCTGCTGCTCTGCCTACTTGTGATCTCTATCTCTCTGTCAAATAAATAAATAAAATCTTAAATATATATATATGTATATATATATATATACACACACACATATATAGTAATAAATGTACAATGAAATTTCATTTTTTCTTATATAATTTCACTCATCATTCCAAATACTAAAAATATTCCTCTATTCAACAACTATTCAGCAAAATCCTGAGATTTTTAAATTTCAACTAAAAAGACATATACATTAAGCTGTCCAAGAATTATCCATTAATAGATTGAAAGAGACCACAGTTCTACAGGTCCCAGTAGTTTCTGAAGTGTGCATAATGGATGCTAAGACTAAGAGATTATCCTCTGACCTAAATAAACCTGAAGCATTAATTTTAATGGAAGTTTCCACTAAAAATAAACAACAATGAAGTGAAGAAAGAATATGGCCTTCTTTAACTATAAATAAATTATAACTGAATAATGCAGACCAAATTACACAGACAAAAATAACTTTTCCCAAGAAGAAGAAATATCTTTGAACACTGAAGTAAGTACAGATATAGTTCCCAGGAGTGTTAAGACAAAATTCCTGTTTATAACTGCAACCTTAATGATTAATAAGTGTCCTTTCTTTATCTATCATTTTTTTATATCTGTCAACTGAGATAATTAAAAGATCCAGTTTACTTTTCATTTCATTTCTAGCACATTTCATTTATAGCAATATTCAAACGCCATACAGTACTAAAACTATACACACTTATTTTAATAGCCAACTATATAGTCTGCCTTCAGCTCAGCTCAGGTCATGGTCTCAGGGTCCTGGGGCTGAGCCCCTTCGCCATTGGGATCCCTTCCAAGGGGGCAGTCTGCTTCTCTCTCTCCCTCGGCCCCTCCTCCACCTCATGTGTTTGTGCATGTGCACTATCTCTCTTTCAAATAAACAGAAGAAAAGAAAAAGAAAAGATGAAACTCATTATATATCAAGTAAACTACAAAAAAGTGCTAGCGAATTATGAATATGATTAGCTAAATCCTTTAGTTTAATTCAAATCCTACCCCATACAATATATTTTATAGAGCCTGAAAAAGGAATGTCCAATTGTTTTCACTTATTCCTCATCCCCACAATTTCCAATTAGATAATGCCTCTTTTAAAAGCCATTTTAAAATCCTAAAATTGTTTCTTCTTAAGATTTAATTCATCCATTTGAACCCTGAACATTTCTAATATTCCTTAAGCATAATATTTAACAATAGATTAATTTCATTAAGTTATCATAAAAATTAATGTTATTCTTGGGACACCTGGGTGGCTCAGTTGGCTAAGCAGCAGCCTTCAGGGGTACCTGGGTGGCTCAGTGGGTTAAAGCCTCTGCCTTCAGCTCAGGTCATGATCTCGGGGTCCTGGGATCGAGGCCCACATCGGGCTCTCTGATCGGCAAGGAGCCTTCTTCCTCCTCTCTCTCTGCCTGCCTCTCTGCCTACTTGTAATCTCTCTCTCTGTGTCAAATAAATAATAAATAAAATCTTTAAAAAAAAAAAAAAGCAGCAGCCTTCGGCTTAGGTCATGATCCCAGAGTCCTGAGATGGATCCCCCATTGGGCTCCTCGCTTGGCAAGGAGCCTGCTTCTCTCCCTCTGCCACTCTGCCTGCTTGTCCTCTCTCTGACAAATAAATAAATAAAATCTTTAAAAAAAATTAATGTTATTCTTAAGATTAATTTATGGACAGAATTTTCAAATACTCAAGTAGTTCAATCCAAATAACTTAGTCGAAAGGGGCCAAAATAATTATTGAATTTTTGATGTTTTCTTAATTATTATTTGCTAAAGAGTAGATGATATAAAAATAATTTTATCAAATGATTGGGAATAATTCACTAGGTTAAAGAAAAACAGGGAAAGATAATATAAGTACAATGACATAGTTTCATCATTATGAACAATAACACTTATTAGACTGTAGAGAGGGTAGTATAACCCTAGAAGCTTTACAGCCTCATGAATGAGAAAAAATGGTACATGCTAATGTTTATATGTGATGGACCCTAGCGCTACCAGGGTCTGTGTAAGGATAGAATCACTTACCAGCAAAATTGTGAAAATCAATATAGTTGATTCTAAAATTTACGAAGTCTACATTTTAACTTCTATATTACTCAGTGTTTCCTCCTGATGGGAATATGGATATAGTAAAGAAGGAAAATGAGATTAGAGATATTTGATATGGAGAATGTCTAACTTATAGATATAAACCATTTGCTAATTTAACAAAAGTTATTGAGAAACTATTACATGCAAAAACTGCATTAGAATCTACTGGAGATATTTCTCTCCATTAACTGAACCTAAACATCCTAAAACTCATGACATTTTTTCTTGAAAACATCTAATAGAGATCATTCTTTTCATTTCCTGCTCTTTAAGCACTAGGATGAAGACAGAGTTTGCTTTTTATGTGAATTCAGAACACTAACCTATAACCACTGCTCAACGTTCTTTCTTCTTTTCAAACCCAGAGAGACTTTTATTTATTCTAACTGGTGATCTCAACAATTTAATCAATAACTGCAATAACCTTCCTGTTTTCCTCTCCATTCTATTCATAATTTTTCAGCAACACATTAGTAACTCACTTCTCTTGTCCTCATTATCCAAGTGGAAAATTCAGTAATACCACATTGCTCTTTTTCATCACCTGTCATTTCTACTTCACCTTGGCAAAACTTGGATCTACTCGGCATGACTATTTCTTATAAAATAATCCTCCTTTCCTTTTCCTCATCCTCCACACTTGCTGAAATTAGTTTTAACCTCAATGAACTCTTTATTTTCTAAATCCATCAGTTACAATATAACCACAAATCTTTATATCTCAGCAATTTCTTGGGCTCTTATTTTAATTCTTCCCTCCTAGGTATTCAGAATTTGCTAAACCATAGATTTCCCCAATGCCTATCTTTTTTTTTTTTTTTTTTTTTTTTTAAAGATTTTATTTATTCATTTGACACAGAGAGAGAGATCACAAGTAGGCAGAGAGGCAGGCAGAGAGAGAGGAGAGAGGAGGAAGCAAGCTCCCTGCAGAGCAGAGAGCCCGATGCGGGCCTCGATCCCAGGACCCTGGGATCATGACCTGAGCCGAAGGCAGCGGCTTTAACCCACTGAGCCACCCAGGCGCCCTCCCCAATGCCTATCTTGATAATCTTCAGATCTAGTGTAAGCTCACTTCTCGTTTCAATGCCAAGCAGGAGTGTTCATGGCCACGAATCTTCTATTTCATTTATCTTTGTCCTTGTTCGTGCTCAGAAATATTTTACTTCCTCCATCACAGAAAAAGCAGTAAATACAACTAATCAAAATGAACAAATTGAATTAGCTCAATTAAATATTGGTCTAGATGTTCATCAAATTGGGCTAAAGTTTGCGCAAGGTGTGGGTGCCTGGGTGGCCCCATTGGTTAAACGATGGCCTTGGGCTCAGGTCATGATCCTGGAGTCCCAAGATCGAGTCCCGCATCAGGCTTCCCGCTCAGCGGGGAATCTGCCTCTCCCACTGACCCTCTCTCTTCTCATGCTCTCTCTCTCTCAAATAAATAAATTAAATCTTTAAAAAAAATTAAAAAAATAAAGTTTGGGCAAGGTGTAATGGGACAACTGATGATATAGATGAAAATGTATACTTTAGCTATTACAATCTCCCTGCCACCTCATACAATCTCCAACTCAAATTAAGCTTTCTAATTGAATATATACTCCTATTATTTATCATTAGAGAAATCCCCCCCCCAAAAAAAGAAAGGAAAAATCTAAGCAGAATTCGATAAATTCTATGTGGAGCTATCAGATGCTAGACCACAAACGCTGTGTTCTAAGAATAAGGATCTTAAGTCAAGAGAGTTGAAGGCTCTATTCAGCCTCTAAGTGAAAGACACTGATCAGTGAGGCAAGATGAAGACAGCTAAATAAATAAACAAACAAACAAACAAACAAATAAATAATGAAGACAGCTGTCTGCCAGGCAAAACAGGAAAGACAGAACTAGTTAGAAAATTCACAAAAATACATACAGAAGTGAAGATTAATCTCTCTTATATGGCGACAAATTATGAAATAAAATATTATTAACTACATATAAACACATCTGAATAAATACCCTCACAACTACTATATACAAGAATATCCAGTATCTTGATGAAGAAAATTCAAAACTTTAAATAGGATTAGTTAATAAACAAAAACATGTGCACTCCTCCAAATGACACCACTTGTCTCATAGGTTAGTTTATCAAATTTTCAAGACATTGATCATTTTTTATGCAAATTTTTTAGGGAATGGAAAAAAAGGAAAGCTTCACAACTATTGCATTTCAAGTATCCTAAGATTCACTTTTGTTTATATGAAAATATTTTTTTTAAAGATTTTATTTATTTATTTGACACAGAGAGAGAGAGAGAGAGATCACAAGTAGGCAGAGAGGCAGGCAGAGAGAGAGAGGAGGAAGCAGGCTCCCTGGTGAGCAGAGAGCCCGATACGGGCCTCGATTCCAAGACGCTGAGATCATGACCTGAGCCGAAAGCAGAGGCTTTAACCCACTGAGCCACCCAGGCACCCTGAAAATAATTTTGAAACTATGATGCACCTTACAACTTAAGTGATTTAAAAAAGCATACAAAGTTTAAGTGACATGATTTCATTTTTAATAGTAATAAGATAATGGTATATCTTATAATTATATGACATCTTAGGTTCAATGAAATAATCATAGTGCTGTAAAAGCTAATATAATAATTACACCTGTATTTTCCTAATATCATTCCAATTCCTGTTTGTTTGAAATTACTACACACTTAGTGACTTCAAGCAACATGAACTTAGTATCCTACAGTTCTGGAGGTTAGAATTCTGAAATGGCTTTCACTGAGCTAAAATCAAGATTTTAGCACTTCTGCATTCCTTTATTAGAGGTTTTAAGGAAGACTCCATTTCCTTGCCCTTTTTTTTTTTTAAGATTTTTATTTATTTATTTGAGAGAAAGAGAGAGCACATGTGTGCAAGTGCATGCATGAGTTGAGGGAAGGGGCAGAGGGCCAAGCCGACTCCCTGCTGAGAGGGGAGCCCAATGCTCGGCTCAATCCTAGGACTGTGAGATCAAGACCTGAGCCGAAGTCAGGTGCTTAATCAACTGAGACACCCAGGGGCCCTCATTTCCTTGCCTTCTACAGCTTCTGGAGGCTCCCCACATTCCTTGACTCCTGGCCCCCTTCCAATGCAAAGCCTGCAATGCCTGGTTGAGTCTTTCTCACGTAACATTACTCTAACACTGACTCTTCCACCTTTCTTTTCTATGTTTTAAATACGCTATGATCCAGGGCCCACCTAGATCATTCAGGATAATTTTCCTGTCTTAAAGTCAGATGATTAGCAAACTTAATTCCATCTGCAGGCTTAATTCTCTTTTTCCCTGTGACGTAATATAGGTACATGTTCTAGGTATTAAAACATGGGCATCTTTGGGAGAGCAATTATTTTCCTACTGCAACATCCAAATTAGATAACACTGGAATAAGAAAGTATTGACTTCCACTGTATGCACAGAGGTGCAAAACAGCAAATATTACAAATCAATTCTAGAATTCTATAATATATGCAATATCTATATATAGTTCACATATACGTAATCATGAATGTGTGTGTGTTATGTACATATCATGACTAGTAAAGTTTATTCTAGAAATGCAAGGATAGGTCAAATAATAAAATTTATCAATATAACTTCCCACCATTAAAAGGTTCTCAAAATACATGGAAATTTAAATTTGTTCAATCAATTTATTCATGAAAAATAACACAAATTCATAATTTTAAAAATTATGCCTTCTAGTTAAAGGAAGACACAGTTACTTCTTTTTTTTTTTTTTTTTTTAAAGATTTTTATTTATTCATTTGACACAGAGAGAGAGATTACAAGTAGGCAGAGAGGCAGGCAGAGAGAGAGGAGAGAGGAGGAAGCAGGCTCCCCGCTGAGCAGAGAGCCCGATGTGGGCCTCGATCCCAGGACCCTGGGATCATGACCTGAGCCGAAGGCAGCGGCTTTAACCCACTGAGCCACCCAGGCGCCCAATTGTTGTGGAATAACCTTATGCTAGTTTTTGTTCTGGAGGGTGTANGTTACTTCTTATCAGAACTACAACATGCAACCTAATTTTAAAAGTGGTACAATGTGAAGAAACAAGAAGTGTTCATCTTAGAAGTGACAGAGTGCATTATGTGGGTAGATGTTCTTTTTCCTTTACTCTCTAAATTACACTAAGAGCTGGCAACAAGAAATTTTTTAATGCAGTAAAATGAAGCTATCATTGACCTATAGCAAATATTCCACTTACGATGAAAACCTTAGTACAGAGAATCAGCAACAAAATAAGATAGATGTCTGCTCTCAAATCAGTTATTCAGATTTAGTAATATAATTACAAGAGAAAAAGAAATAAGATATAAGAAGCAGTAACCTTCAAAAATTACTGAAACCCACAAAATATACCCAAATAACTGGAATGTTATATTAGAATAATAGGAAATATTACTATTTTAATGTCTGTTATTCCTAATATTTTCTGCAAGTTCAATATAATTTTTAAAAATTATCAAAACAAAAAAAGAAAAAATTATCAAAACAAAACAAGGAATTTCATGAAAACTGCAGAGATCCTAAAATTCAAATGACAGAGGCAAGTTCCCAGATGAGCTAAGATAATTTTGAAGAATATATTGAGAATGCATATCTTATCAATAGCAAGACTAATGACAGACATAATTGCAGTTTGGTATCGTCACAGTGATAGATAAGTAGATCTGTGGAATAGAATTGTGAAATAAGACACAGATTCACACGTGTATGGAAATAACAAATACCAGGGCCCACATTGCAAATCATTGGAGAAGGAAAGTGTAAATATTCAATTCTCCAAAAAGCATCATAATTAGGAGTGAAATCTTCAAATATTTCTGCTAAAATGAAAAATGAGATGGGATGCCTGCTAAAACTGATTTTATTCAACACTGTACTGCAGGATTTAGAGCCATAAGAAAACTAAAGGATAAAGAAAAGATAAAAGAATTAAAAAGAAAAAATAAAACTCATTTAGTAAGCAAATGATAGGACTTGCTGAACAAATAGTTTAAAAATATAAATATTTTTGGGGCACCTGCGTGGCTCAATCGGTTAAGCCTTTGGCTTAGGTCATGATCCCAGAGTCCTGGCATCAAGCCCATCATTGGGCTCCCTGCTCGGCAGGAAGCCTGCTCCTCTGTCTCATCTCCTCCCTGCTTGTGCTCTCTCTCCCACTATCTCTATCTCTGTCTCTTAAATAAATAAACAAAATCTATTTTTAAAAAAGTATGCATATTTTTAGAATGAATAATAAAATTCAGCAAATTTTCTATCAATATAAATTTTAATAGTTATAAAAGTTATAAAGCATCTTGTAACAAACATGATCAAATATGTGCAAGATTTACATGACAAAGTTATTAAATTTTATTGAAAGATTTTAAAATACAAAACCAATGGAAAGATTCACCACATCTGTGTTCAGGAAGACTCAGTGTAATAATGATATTTATTCTCTCCAAGTTTAATGTGATTTCAATCACAACCCAATAGAAGTTTTCATGTAAATTGATAAGCTAATTCTACGATGCGTGAAAAGTGCCAAGAGGCACAACTGCCATGATACCCCTGCAGACAAAACTGAGTTAGGGACACTTGCCATTTCAGATCTCACAAACTTTACAAAAGTACAGTAATAAAACTACAGTATTGATTTAAGTGATTACTTTAAAAATATATTGGAAAATAATAAGAAATGTAGATAAATATATACTTGTACACATACCCATATATGGACATCAGTTACTGTTTCACTTAAAGTAATAAGAAATAGAAAATGTCTAACAGGGCCCTGGGTGGCTCAGTTGGTTACTCGACTGCCTTTGGTTCAGGTCATGATCCTGGAGTCCCACATCCATCTGGCTCCCTGCTCAGTGGGGAGTCTGCTTCTCCCTCTGACCCTCCCCCCTCTCATGCTCTCTCTCTCTCTCCCTCTCTCATTTTCTCTCTCAAACAAATATATATAAAAAAAAAAAGAAAATGTCTAACAGCATATGTTTGCTTCAATAAACTATAATTACATGATATACAGAGATACCGTTTAAAATCAAGAGGTTCCCACCTTATATGCAAACAATGAATCATGGAACACTACATCAAAAACTAATGATGTACTCTATGGTGACTAACACAACATAATAAAAAATAAAATAAAATAAAAATAACAAAATAAAATCAAGAGGTAGAAGAAAAGTTTTAAATCATAAGATATTGGCCATAATATATTGTTTAATGATAGATAATATGATAAATATTACTGCATTTTTGAAATATGAACTGTGTGCATATCTATATGTTCATATATCTATATAGCTATACATAGAAATGACCAAAGATACACAAACTCAAACATATACCCATTTTCATATCTGTGTGTTGGGACTCAGGTGCTATGTGGGCTTTTAATCTACAAGATTACTTTGCAAGTTTTCTCCTTAAGTGCATTACTTTTTTTTTTTTTAAGATTTTACTTATTTATTTGACACAGAGAGAGATCACAAGTAGGCAGAGAGGAAGGCAGAGAGAGAGAGAGGAGGAAGCAGGCTCCCTGTTGAGCAGGGAACCCGATGCGGGGCTCAATCCCAGGACCCTGAGATCATGACCTGAGCTGAAGGCAGAGGCTTTAACCCACTGAGCCACCCAGGCGCCCATGAAAATTTTATTATTTTGATAAAACATTTAGTGTCATGGAAAAATGGTCAGCCTTTAAAGTCCTCAAAATATACACAGAACAATATGGAGCTTATTCAAATTTTAATATAAGCAAAATTAAAATATGTGTATGTATGTCAGAGTTTAATGTTCTTTTTGTAGTTATTTTCTCTATGATAATTTTAACTTACACATTCTTTTCTTATTTTCATTGTTACCATAAACGAATATTATAGCAACTTTGGTCAAGAATACCTGTTGACTGCCTGACAAAATGGGCTGGGTGCATTTATTATCAGTGGGTTCTTTGTTCAGATGATATCTACAATGACTAGGTTCTGAGAGAAGAGGCAAAAATGCCAAAGAGGGAACAAAGAGGGAGCAAAGGCAAGGAAGATGACCAAATTAGAAATGCCTACTAAACAGTAGCATATAATTACGAAGTTTTCATTTTATAACAAAAAAGGAAGGCAATTATATATAAATCTGCTTGACCGCAAAAATTTTTCTTTATACTTGTGGCCATGTATAGCTTAAACCTTAATCACATTCATAAAGCAGCTTCTTAGATGCTTTTAACACTTTAATGCTGCTACATTTCCCTTTGTTTAGAAGAAATTAAAAGCAATGTAAAATGCATGCAGTTCTTTTGGGCATAATAAAGTGAACTCATGAAGCTGAGCCTTATTTCTCTGTTTTGTGAACTCTGACCATTTCATCTAATGATAGCTCAACCCTACCCAGAAGGCTTTAACAGGATTTCCAGAGAACCTCTCCTTTCCCACTTTGTGGTGGAATATCATGTGGCTTGGACTTAGACAAGTAATTAAACTCCAACAGAAAACCTTGGTAACATTTCAAGCTGTTTTGCATCAGATGCCATGAACCTTTTCTCACTGCTGGAAGGAAAATATAACCCAGATCAAATTTTGCTACTTGGAATCACCCTACCTAAGTTTAGAGAAAGAGGTTTAATTGACTGAAAAAAAAATAAATAAAAACAAAAAATTCTAAGAAATATGAAGTTTCCAGTTTGCAATAAAAACCCTAAGAATCCAAATCCTTGAAAATATGCAGCCACATTGCTTATCACTGCAGTACAGGCGGTCTTTTATCTCAGTCTGTAAGACTATTGCTCTGTTTTTCGCCATCAGCTTTAGGAGATCCGTACATCATACTCTTCAGCTTCTGCCAGGTTTTCTGCTGAGCATAACAGTCCCTCTAAAACCATAGCTTGGTTATCTCACTTGTGCTGCAGCCTTAGTAGTTCAAAGTCCTCTAATGTTACATATCAGTTTGCTTTGCACATCTCTGCAGTTAGGAAAATATTCATAGTTCCGTGTCATTACATTATTTTTAAATTCTTTTCCTGGTTCTGCTTTGAAGACAAAACAAAACACAGAAATATGCTGTTCCTTATCCACCCAAAATTTCTGTATTATGATCAAATTCCCTTTGCCACACTTTATCATAAAGCTTTACTGACACTCTTCAACACTAAAAAACAAATGCACAGGGGTGCCTGGGTGGCTCAGAGGGTTAAAGCCTCTGCCTTCGGCTCAGGTCATGATCTCAGGGTCCTGGGATCGAGCCCTGCATCAGGCTCCCTGCTCATCAGGGAGCCTGCTTCCTCCTCTTTCTGCCTGCCTCTCTGCCTACTTGTAATCTCTATCAAATAAATAAATAAAAAATCTTAAAAAAAAAAAAACCCGCACAGGTACCTTATACCTCTGGGAAGAGGTGGACATAAGTAAGAGAGAATACCTCACATTTTAAATAAATTTAATACTTATTTCAATACTAATCAATCTAATACCAATGTAATATAATCAAATCTATGCTATTCCACATGTAGCAATATTCCTATTTCATAGGTAATAAAACTGAGACTTAGGTTTCATAAATTATTAAAATGATGAATGGCACAGCTGGAACCTGAATTATTTTCTTAATTATGAATTGGTTATTATAATCATTAAGTGAAATGATGGATATTTGATGTCAGGGGTTCTCTCAAGATTGCCTGGTACCACGGTAGCTGGGATTTGTGACTCACTGTCTCCACGACAGGGACAGTAGCTCACCACCTTCTCTTTACACAGGGCCACTAAATGCCACACTATTATAAAGCTTGTTTGCTCATGCTCTAAAAAGTTTGAGAAGACTATAGGGACCTCTTCCTGGAGAGTAACCCAGAGTATATTATACCCTGCCCTCAGCTTCTCTGGAAGATGATGCCAGCTCAGGGGACTGACTCCATGTTCTACTTTGCTAACCCTCTGCTCTTCACTTTCTTCAATCAAGTCCATTTCTTTCATCTTTTCTTTCTGTGAGGTATTGTTTTTGCCTTTAACCCCCAGTGCATAGCATCTGAAGAATTTGGTTAGTGCTTGGTAAATACTGGCAGTGATTGTTGTTATTATTTGTTATCATTATCAGAATGAACAACTGGAATTTTTTAAAAAGATTTTATGTATTTATTTGAGAGAGAGGAGAGACCTGTGGAAGGAGGGGCAAAGATTATGGGATAGGGATAAGCAGACTCTGCACTGAGCATGGAGCCTGATGTAGGGCTCCATCCCACTACCTTGAGATCACAGCCTGAGACAAATTCAAGAGTTGGATGCTCAACCAATTGAACCAACCAGGTGCCCCATTTTCCTATGTTCTTTGACTGAGGAAGGCCTCCTTGCCTTTCTCTCTTCAAAGAACTCCTATATCACCTTTAAAATAGTTGAAATTTCACTTCCTCTTTGACTTCCTCGGGTGAATTTAGACACCTAATTTACATATGGCTATAGTGTGTCCTAAATATACTGCAATGTTATGTGTAAACACATGACTCCTCCACTAGGCTGTGAGCACCTTCAGGTAAAGTGCAAGGTCTTTCCACATGAATTAGAAATAAAATGTTGTCTCTAACCAATACAATGTAAACACATTTATTCTTTTAGTTCATTAGTTATGCTATTTAACTATTTATTTATCTGGAATTTTTTTTCTGTATGTTACACAGTAGAAGTATCTAAGAGATAATTTATTAATGTCAGTGTGAATCTTCTCTTCTTATTGTTTTGAATTGTCCTAACAAAGATTTAATGTCATAAAACAGGGCTCTGTAGTTACTTTAAGGATGCCTCATGAAATTCTTTTTAGTGATCTTCAGAATAAATAACTTTTCCCACAAAATGCAAAAGCCAAGTCATTTTCTCTAAACTGGCATCATCCTGGTGAAAAAATAATCATGTTTGGAATAATAAATATGGAATGTTTAGATCTGGGCATATGTTATGTTCTTTGCCAAGGCTCTGGCATAGCATTTGTTATCATATTGATTTTCTTCAAATCCACTCACAACCCCAGTACTATCTGAAATATATTCCACCTTTTTGACAGAACAAAGAATTATTTCTAACTGATGGAAATCAAGTGGGAAAGCATTTGTCTTTTTATTATTCTGAATAAATACTTAGGGTTTTAAAGGAAGAAATTTAAAAATAAAATATATTGGGTAAACTGCTAAGTATCAGAAATCATCTTCAATTAGATGTTCAAGACAGATAAATGATAAATGATATATATATATATAGTAGACAGACAGACAAGACTGACAGACAGAGGGGTGCCTGGGTGGCTCAGTGGGTTAAAGCCTCTACCTTCGGCTCAGGTCATGATCTCAGGGTCCTGGGATTGAGCTCCCACATTGGGCTCCCTGCTCAATGAGGAGGTTTTGGTATCTCAAATATCATGATCAGGATTGCCATTAGAATATGATTTTTTTAATGGTGAAAAAATCATGTTAGATTTTTCTGAAAGCAAAGTACAATTTTTCTTATATGTTTTATATGGTAGTTTTATATGGTAGTTGCCTTTCTGAAAATTCAATATATATTAAAACAATGCAAAAATATTAATTGTATTTATGTAATGGAATTAAATTCCATATGCACTTTTGCATGAATTTTTTAATGCTACTCTTTCCTTCTGAATACAGCCCTCAGCGAGGGCACATGGCTTGGCTGGACTCTGGCTTTACCTGACCCCTTGGCCAGGCATCCTTGGGCTGTAGACAAACATTTGCAGAGGTCCTTGTTTTAGCTTCTGATAACAGTAAAAAATTTTCATTTACTTCAAGACATTAAAGTCTTTTTGTAGACTGAAGGATATTTCATTATTTCTTACCACAGGCTAGAAAACTCTTCATTACGTAGGACTTTTCTGTTTACTGTAGAGCAACTAACATCACTGACCACTGCAAATTTAATTTCAGTAGCTCCTACATATGCTAACTGAAATTGATACACAGGTCTCTAAAACACACCGTACAGGGTGGCAACACACCCACTGAGAACCACTGCTTTAATCTTCACTTATTTGGTCTTCAAATAGGAAAAACCATGCTCTCATATACTTTGGCACGTCTTAGATTTTTTAAGAACTCTGTTTTGCTTTTACTTGAGCCTCACAATATTGCAGGCAACTGACAGAAGAGATATTTTTATTCTCGATTTAAAGACAATAGCCAAACTATGGAAAGAGCCTCGATGTTCATCAACAGATGAATGCATAAAGATGTGGTGTGTATGGGCGCCTGGGTGGCTCAGTGGGTTAAAGCCTCTGCTTTTGGCTCAGGTCATGATCTCAGGGTCCTGGGATCGAGGCCTGCATCGGGCTCCCTGCTCAGTGGGGAGCCTGCTTCCCCCCCTCTCTCTCTGCCTGCCTCTCTGCCTCCTTGTGATCTCTCTCCCTCTGTGAAATAAATAAATAAAATCTTTAAAAAAAAAAAGATGTGGTGTGTATATATATATAATGGAATACTATGCAGCTATCAAAAAATGAAATCTTGCCATTTGCAACAACGTGGATGGAACTAGAGGGTACTATGCTAAGTGAAATAAGTCAATCAGAGAAAGATAATTATTATATGATCTCTTTGATATGAGGAATTTGAGAAGAAGTAATGGGGGATAATGAGAGGAAGGGAGGGAAAAAATGAAACAAGATGGGACCAGGGAGGGAGACAAACCATAAAAGACTCTTAATCTCATGAAAAAGAACTGAGGGTTGCTGGGGGGTGGGAGGTAAGGATAGGGTGGCTGGGTTAAGGACATTGGGGAGGGTATGAGCTATGGTGAGTGCTGAGAAATATGTAAGCCTGATTATTCACAGACCTGTACCTCTGGGGCAAATAATACATTCTATGTTAATTAAATAAAAAAAGACAAGAATAATGAAGTGACTTGGTATAACTAGAGAGTTTCAAAACCATGATAAGATCCCCGTTGTCCTGAAGGGGTATTTTCTTTTTTCTTTTCTTTTCTTTTTCTTTTTTTTTTTTTTAAGATTTTATTTATTTATTTGACAGAGAGAGAGAGCACAAGTAAGCAGAGGGGCAGGCAGAGGGAGAAGGGGAAGCAGGCTCCCTGCTGAGCAGAGAGCCCAATACAGGAGCTCGATTCCAGGACCCTGAGATCATGACCTGAGCCAAAGGCAGAGGCTTAATCCACTGAGCCACCCAGGCACCCCTGAAGGGGTATTTCCTTACACAGTACTTCCTCTTCAGCGTATATTCACATTTAATCATTTTAGCCAGAGATTTGAGTTCTTGGCTGACCAGAATCATTATAAAGAGTATTTTGAATTCAACTGTTCTCTTGTTTTAACTCTTATTGATATGTGTTTTAATCTGATCAACCTAGCTTGTTCCTTTAGAAGTCGATATTCACAATTACTAATACTTGTTAGTGAAGTGAACTAATGCAATGAAAACTATTCTTTTTTTTTGGGTTTCCAGGAAAAGGCAGCTGTTGCTGCTTCTTTGAATTTTGGCTGATGAAAAATGAGAATGCTTGATTTGATCTAGTTAGAGTAAGATTTATGACCCCCATCCTTGTTTTAATTTCACAGGCCTCTTATGCCAAATCTTGCTTTAAAAATATTTTCTCTTCCATATTTGGATTAGTTCATTGCTTACTGATCCCCCCAGCAGGAATTTATTAATGTGATTACTTTTTCATTCACTCAACAGCTTTTTTTTTTTTAATTGCAATCCTCCTGTGTAGCAAGCATTGTGTTGGAAAATAAGGATATACAATGACCAAGATATAGTCCCAGATCCCAAAGAAAGTGTGGTCTTTGGGAAAAGACAAAGGGATAAACAGTAATAAGCATAGAATGGGCCCTTAACCTGGTTTGGCAAAGTTAAGAAAGACTTCTCACAAGAAATGACATCTATCCTGAGACCATAACAATAAATCAGCTTTATCTTAATTAAGATAATGAAGGATATTTTTAATAAGATAAATTATTTGCAAAGGTGTAGTATGTGCATCTGATGGATTCCAATTAGTTCAGTAAGACTGAAAAGGAAGAGTGAGAGGTAAAGCTTAGACACTAAACTGGACCCATATCATGACTGGTTTCATATGGTATGTCAAGGAATTTAGGCTTCATCTTTAAGCCATGGTGACTTGGATGTGAAATGGTCAGATTTCTGTTTCATAAAAATCTGACTGGCTGGATTGTGTAACACAGAAGTTTGGGTTGGAGGAACAAGCCTAAAGGCCACTAAAATAATACAAACAAGAAGTGACAGTTGACTGATAAGAGCCTTAGCAGATATTAGGAAGAGAGAAGCAACAGGATCTTGTGTTTGTTGAGATAAAGGCTGGGCTGTGGGTTAGGGAGAAGAAAGAAAGAAAGGAAGAAAAACAGATTTTGAAGTGACTAACAAGATTGAGAGGGATACCTTTCCCTGACATAAGAAACCCAAGAAGAACTGGTAAGATAAGTATTGAGTTCAGTTTTGATTATGTAAACTGAATTTGAAGAACCTGGGGAACATTTAATTAGCAACATTCAGTAAACGTTTAGGTGTAGAGCCGTGGAGTCCAAGAGAGAGGTCCTGGCTAGAGATACAGTTTTGAGTCATCAGGATGTAGAGAACATAAACCAAGGTTCATGAACTCAGTTATGAGCATGAGATTAAGACACAAATGGCTTAGGTCCAATTCATGAGTCCCTTCTATTTTTGTGACCTTGTGCAAAATACTTAACTCTTTTCTGCTTCAGTCGCTTTGTCTGTAAAACATGTATTATATAATATCTACTTGATGGTTCTCTGGAGCTACTACTCATAATACAGTAAATAGTGCATGGCTTATGGTAAGGATTAAAAACATTTTTTATATATAAGAAATGTAGCTTTCTGTTTCTATAACTCTTATTTTGGTTTATGTATATATCCCCAGTGTCCAGAACAATGTGTGGCACATATTAAGAGATCAATAAATAGTTGTTAAAAAATAAATAAGCTACTTTCTAATATGAAATTCCATTCTGGAAGGGTGGCAGAAACCTGGTCTCTAGCACATCTCTCTCCAACTTCATTGCAGCAACACTTAAATTTCATGGGGAGTATGTAGTACTAGGACATCAAAGCAGAGATGGTGCAAGATGATAGAAGAAATTAGTCCTCCAGAATATGTGCCAGAAGGAATACATTGTCTGGTATATATTCCTATTTGAACTTTTTTCCATTGGATTGCCAAGAAACATATCTAGTTCTCACCCATATTACTCATTTATTATACAGAAAATATTAATTGAATATCTAATTATTCTAGGAGCAGGAGAAATAGAAGGGAAAAGGTAAAGTTCTGTCCCTGTGGAGTCCATGTTTATATATCTCCTTCTATTCACATGGTCACTTTAGATTCAGAAGCTCCCTCTGCTACTTTGGTGCCTTTTTGGGGTTGCATGGAGTACACTTGGCTGCTGGCTACCAGGAATCTTTGTAGGATTGCCCATGGCCATGTGCCTGGAGGGATCAAGCAGACATTTTCTCTTTCTGGATCATTCCACTCCCTCTGCTGTCATGCAGGGTCCTTATGCCCTCTCAGTTACAGGCACCCCTGCAACTGACTTTTCCTCCTCTTTCATTCATCCCTCCAGGTGAAGAGATTTTTTTTTTTTTTAAGTCCTAGTTGGAAAGAAGCACCAGTCTCTTCCCACTTGTTGTCCCAGACATTTTTGTATATACTGAAAATACTCTCTAAGTTTCTCCAGAGCTCTTCAAAAAAGAAACCAAAGACTCTCAGGCATTATCTTGCTGGCTGCCTACTACATCTCTCTTTTGAGGAAGCACAGTCGGAGCCACTCTCTACCAAAGAGGGCATGAAGAGAACATTTAAAAAGATGAAACACATGCCGCTTTATACATCAAAACGTTATTCTGTCACAGGCATGTAAATGACACCTTGACCCATGAAAGTAGATGACATTATTACTTCACTAAAAATTCAAGTTTTGGGGCACCTGGGTGGCTCAGTAAGTTAAAGCCTCTGCCTTCGGCTCAGGTCATGATCCTGGAATCCCCGCATCGAGTCCCTCATCGGACCCCCTCCTCGGTAGGGAGCCTGCTTCTCCCTCTGACCTCTCCCCTCTCATGCTCTCTCTCTCTCTCTCTCATTCTCGCGCTCTCTCAAATAAATAAAAATCTTTAAAAAAATTTTCAGTTTACTAAACCGCTAATGGAATTAATTTACTTTTATTCATTTTTTTTTCTTAAAGGCTCATTTCCCTTAAATTCTTCTTTATGCATTAAATGTCAATATTTCATCACTACGACTTCTAAAAATATTTTTTCACTTACCTTTTCTTTCTTTCTTCCGTCCTTTCTTTTTTTTTTTCTTGATAGTTTCACCAGGCCGGCAAAAAAGTCCTGGGACGAGCAGCAAACACCTCAGTGCCCTGGTGCCAGAGACTCCCGGTCCTTGAAACTGCCCAGGTCTGGTCCACGCCACCTACGAAGCTGACTCCAATCGTCCTGCCTTCCCTTCCCCACTCAGTCACAGTGCGGTGGCAGCGTCTTGCCTCAGGGGCCCGCCAGGTGTGGCGACGCCAAAAAACTGCAACTGCGCAAGGTCGAGACTGCCCGAGGCCAGCACGGGGGAATGAACTGCGCATGCGCTGCCTCCTTGTCTCACCTACCTGGATACCAAGGACCACTTAATTTTTCGTTAGATCGCATACAAATATTCCCGTTAACTTGATCTTTCTTCCCCCCCCCCCCTTTAATGCCTTGTTTCCCCAGCCCCACTCCCAGGTTTTTCACTCGTTGATAACTTTGAGTGAGTTCAGTCACCTAGCAGGTGACTTTTTAAGAGCGTTTAAAATTCTTAATCTCTCCATCCACTATTAGTGGATAGTTAAGCCAGATTCTGGCATTTGTTACAGTCTAAATTTTCAGGAAGGGTTTTCACTCCTCCCTGCTCCTACAGTTATCATTGAGGAATGCCAAAGCAGCGTTCAAGATCTCGTTTTTAGGCTTTTCCTTTCATAAAGGAAGTAATTGAGGTCACTAGTCTTGCCCAGAGTTCTAACCAGTTGTGGTGAAAGCTGGAGCTACAACCCAGGGCCTCTGCTTCCATTTGAGGATAAACTCCAGTGGGCCAGAAAGTCACAGGTAAAATGACTGAAAATAAAATAACAAGTCTCCCTTTTGTGGTACATATCAAAATGTTATCTAGATTAACAAATCTTGAAATGTTAAAAAGAGAGCAATGTGAGTACAGTTATGGCAATGTTACCCCATACTTCCAGCATGTGAACTGAAGCATAGTCACGTGACAGAGGCAAACAGTATGGCGATGGTTTGTGGATGTATGGTGCTTACTCCCTGTTGTCACCGTTGTACTCATATAAATGCAGTCCTCAACTTCCTCAGATTGAGAATATTATTCTTCTCATTTTACAGATTAGGAAACTAAGGTGCGGAGAGTGTAAAAACAAGTTCGAGTTCACACACAGGCAAGGAATAGAGCTAGAATTTGAAATCAAATTGGTTCCAAGCAATTTTTCTATGTTCCACCATACCTCATCATAAGATGGGTTCATTTACAAAATGATACAAAAACTACTACTATGTTTAATTGTTTTTAAAATAATATTTCAAATTAAAGATTCAGTTCCTGATGAGGAAATAATATAAACTCTGTTAACCCACAAAGCAACAGTTGAACCAGCTAAGTTAATTGGTTATAAACTAATTTCTATTTCAGTGCTTCCTAAAGGAGGGATGGTTAATAAATCAGACTTTTTTTCTTCATTGTAGTCTTTTATTATCTAATCACACTAATGACAAATAAAGGTATTTGGAGACTTTTTTAAAAGGTTTATGTAATCTAAGATATTTAAGACTTGTGGAATCCACTATTTAGGCATTTTGGTAGGAGATAGTGTCTTATAGCATAGGACAACATAGACAAGAAGCCAGACGCTGGATATCTCTGGGGCATAGCCATATGAGATCACTCATCCATGCTTCCTACCTGAATGCTGAATGCCAAGAGAGTGACACAAAGAAACAAGAACAGTTCCATCCCTTGGTGGTGCTAGTGCTGATTTCTAGGTTTCTCCAATGGGATGCCTCTTCCAGCGGAGTGATTCTGTCTCTGTTCTTCCCCTGTGCTGAGCTACCCAATACCCTTCTGGGAAACACCTTTTCTGATTAGAGTAACTAGAGTAAATTTCTTTTGTCTGTAACCAAGAACAATGATTTGTACAAGGCATATAATCTTTGCTTACTGAATAACTTCTGGTTTATAATATGGCCTTAGGACCTGTATATTTCACTGCTTGATATTCAGGGCTCAGGTGGTATGAAATATTGGCTTTCTTTATTGTCACTTCAACAGTAAATGTAAGATTTGTCATTTTCATGTATATATTGCCCAGAAGATAGCTTTAGTATATCATAATATATTTCCACTTCTCACCTTTATTCATGTCTTCTTTCTTGGAAGTTGGTGAGGGTTCAGTCAAAAAGTGTTAGCTTAACTCAGACAAAACAGTTCAAGAATAAATAAACTATTTAAAAATAAGTCCTAACCTGAATCACTAAATTCTATACCTGAAATTAATATTATACTGTATGTTAACTAACAGAAACTTATATAAAATCTTGGAAAAAAAAGTACCAGCTAATGTTAGTTGGTAGAGCTTTTTATTTGCTTGTTTTTTTAAAGATTTATTTATTTATTTGACAGATATATATATAATAAAAAAATAAGCCCTATTTGCTTATTTTTACTTTTAAAAAGATACTATCTGTGTACCTCCAAATCATTTTTCCCCTAACACTTTATCCAAGTTACAATCTCACGTTCATTCTTTCACATGAATATCTTAAAAACAAAACAAAATAAAAGCTAAGAAAAGTAAATACATTTAGCCTTTTAACAAAAATATGTTGGGCACCTGGGTGGCTCAGTGGGTTAAAGCCTCTGCCTTCAGCTCAGGTCACGATCTCAGGGTCCTGGGATTGAGGCCTGCATTAGGCTCCCTGGTCCTCAAGGAGCCTGCTTCCTCCTCTCTCTCTGCCTGCCTCTCTGCCTATTCGTGTTCTCTCTCTCTGTCAAATAAACAAATTAATAAAATCTTAAATATATATATATATATGTCACAGCATTTGTTTATAGAAATAGGATAGTCTTGGGCACCTGGGTAGTTTAGTTGGTTAGTTGTGGTACAGGTGCTTTGGCTGCCTTTGGCTCAGGTCATGATCCCAGGTCCTGGGATTGAATCCCACATTAGTCTCCTTGCTCATCAGGGAGTCTGCTTCTCCCTTTACTCCTTGCTCATGTGTGTTCTCTCTCTCTCTCTCTGTTTCTCTTTCAAATAAATAAATAAAATATTTTTAAAAAATAAGATATTCTTAAATTATCAAACAAATAATAAACTATCACACAAATTATAAATTATCATATATCAAAAACAAAACAAAAGAATACATACCTTCTGAGGGGAATCACTTCATGTAGAAAAACTGAAAGTCCAGGGAATTATTCCAGAATCTTGTTTCTTGCAGTGGCATTACATCATTTTATTTATATTTTATATTTTTATTTTAATTTAGCTTACCCAATAATTTAAAATGATATGAGTCTTTACAGTACACTGCCACATTTCTTTTTTCCCCTGGAGTAACAGTAAACATTCTTCTGCCCAAATTAATAATCCTGTCTAGGCTACACAAACAAAGAGCCAGTAAAATATTAATTTTGTTTGATCTGTATAGATACCTCATTGAAAACCAAATTATGTCAACACAGTTCCATTGGGGTGCCTGGGTGGCTCAGTGGGTTAAAGCCTCTGCCTTCGGCTCAGGTCATGATCTCAGGGTCCTGGGATCCAGCCCCGCTTCAGGCTCCCTGCTCAGCAGGGAGCCTGCTTCCTCCTCTCTTTCTGCCTACTTGTGATGTCTCTCTCTGTGTCAAATAAATAAATAAAATCTTAAAAAAAAAAAAAAACTGTTCCATCTCCATAAGTATGAGAGGTCAAAATGTATTTCTTGTTTGATGTTTCTCTCTTCTTTTTTGACCTATATTTGTCCTTACCTTGTTAACTGTTTTTCATAATAGAAATTGCACTATGAATAATCACATTTATAGACTTATTATGCTTAAATTTTATATACATATATTTCAGGTTACTTAAACTAATTTCATGATATTAGAGCACTCATTTTTAAAAGTCTTTATCATATATTTGCAATACCTGTTAGATTTTTAATACTACTAAAAAAGCATACCCAGGAATAAGTAAGACACTGAGATATGGTTGATATTTCACATGGGTTTTTCACCTTATTCCAGTGACAAAGACTTTCATTTCTCATTTATTCATGTATTCAACAAGCATTTAATGAGTTGCTTCCATGCCAGGCTTTGTTCTATGCAATACTATGAATAAACAAGCATTGCAAAAATTTCATTTTGGTGGAGAGAGACTGAAAATAAATGATAAACATACAAATAAGTAAATAACAAGTTTACTAGGAGGTGATAAAAGCTATTGGGTGAAGGGGGCTGGAAGTGCATAAGGAAAATGAGCAGCTTGCTTGGGTAAATGTGTACTAAGAGTTGAGTTCAGTTGTAACTGAATGAACATGAGTTCACTCGTGTGTGTCAGAAACTGCACCAGGGTGAGTTGTCCACAAAGAAAACTTATTTGCAGCAAATAAGGAGATCACAGGGAATGGCTTCCAAACTTGACTCCCTCCAAGAGTATGAATGGTTTCCTTTTGTTTAGGGTTAAGATGAATATTTAGGTCAGAAAGGCTTGTCATTGTATATAGAGGCAGGCATAAAGCCACACATGCACCTTAAGGAAACATGCCTACACATACATTGGAATATTATGTAAATGAGGCTGGTGCTCCTCCTTGGATAGAGATTCTAGTATTATTTTGAAGTAAAGGTGATTGTAGGTCATTCCAGAGATCACTTCATGGTCCATCTACACAGGTTCCAGTCAAGTTTAGCTGAAAGGGTCTGGGTGATCTGGGCAAGTAGTTTAGTTTCAGGTTTCATCTGCCTGAGTTAAGAAGAAAGCCAAATGAAAAGGTTGGGGGGAAAACATAAGACAAAAGTTAATGAGTACAAGCAGGTGCACAGTAAAGGCCAAGTCTTGGGGTCTGGCTAGCATGATCTGAGATAGTGCAGAGTTAGATGTGGTGAGTATTCAGCTCAGACAGAAGAAAAAGGCTGTATAAAAGCACGAGGACGTGATTATATGTAGGGACCAGTAAGGGGGATGGTGCGGTAGGAGCAGAGTGAAGGAGAAGGAGAGATGGAGGGAGTAGGAATGAGCCATATCGCACAGAGTCACTAGTAACATGATTGGACTTACTGATCTGGCTCAAGTTTCTAAAAGGAGACTTTACTCTTCAAGAATATATTTTTGGAGAAGAGGAATTCCAGGAGCAGGAGACCAATGAAGAGGCTACTGCTGTAGTCCAAACTAGAGATGATAAATGGACAGGTGATGAAAAGTAATCAAATTTTGGATGCATTTTGAAGTTGGAGCCAAAAGGCTTTGCTGATCACTGACAGTGTGAAAGAGATGTCAACTCTATGGTTTTTGGCCTGAGCAAGAAATAATACATTTTAGATACCCTTTAAGGAAAATAGATGTAGATATGTTATATTCATTTCAATAGCCATTTAACATACCATAGTATGGGTACATCATACTTTGTTTATCTGTTTTCTTACCAATGGACAGTTGGTTACTTTCTAACACCATAAATAATGCTTAAATAAAAAGTTTTTAGAAGGGCACCTGGGTGGCTCAGTCATTAATTGTCTGCTTTTGGCTCAGGTCATGATCTCAGGACCCTGGGATTGAGCCCCACATCAGGCTCCCTGCTCAGCGGGAAACCTGCTTCTCTCTCTCCCACTTTCCCTGCTTGTATTCTCTCTCCCTCCCTCTCTCTCTCTCTGTGTCAAGTAAATAAATAAACTTAAAATAAATAAATAAATAAATAAAAAGTTTTTAGGTAGAGTTTAAATAATTCTACAACCTTTAAAAGTACTTGCCACATTATCTTTATACAGTTCCTGAGGAATATGTGAAATGTGACTTAGGGTTTGTGTGTTTGTGTGTGACTTAGTTTTTAATTAATAATTTTTCATTAGCTCTAAACAGAGAATTCACTGACCAAAATGTCCTTAATGTTTTCTACATCTTGACTAATCTTTAGCCAGGCTTCTTCCTGACTGTAGACACCTGGCTCTTAAAGCATTTACTTTAGAAATCTTGTTCCTGCAAGTTTTATCTCTTCCCCATTGAGATGTAAATCTGTTTAAAAGCTTCTTGCCACTTTCACAACTCTGGAATGTTTTTCTCCTGGAAGACCAAAGAACCATCTCTTTGAAATGTAATCATCAAGGAAAAAGCACCCCTCTCTCCCAGTCTCTGGGGGAGAGTATGACCCTAAACTTGGTAGGCGCCTTGCTTCATATTGTAAAACCATCTGCCTGAGGAAAGGAGAGAATGCACCTTTTTTTTGAGTAAGGTCAATTAGTGTTTATGATACCCTCATTCCAGCTCCTAAAATCTCTCTATCCCTTTCTTGCAGTGGCACTGAGTTCAAACTAGTTCTAACCTCTCTTCCTTATTTCAATAGCTTTGATTAAAAACTTCTTTCAGTTATGCAAATCAAGATTACAATTAGATATCACCTTATACTTGTTAGGATGGCTATTATCAAAGAGACAAGAAAGAACAAATGTTGGCAAGGTAACCCTTGCCCACTGTTGGTGGGAAACTGTATGGAGTTCCCTCCAATAATTAAAAATAGAACTACCAGGTTGCCTGGGTGGCTTAGTGGGTTAAAGCCTCTGCCTATGGCTCAGGTCATGATCTCAGGGTCCTGGGATGGAGCCCTGAATTGGGCTCCCTGCTAAGCAGGGAGCCAGCTTCCTCCTCTACCTGTGATCTCTCTCTCTCTCTCTCTCTCTCTCTCTCTCTCTGTCAAATAAATAAGTAAAATCTTTAAAAAGTAAAAATAAAAAATAAAAACAGAACTACCATATGATCCAGTAATCCTATTTCTGAGTATATATCAGAAGAAAATAAAATCAGTATCTTTTTTTTTTAAATCAGTATCTTGAAGACATATCTGTACCCCCATGTTCATTGGAACATTATTTACAATAGCTAAGATACAGGAGTAGAGTAGATCTTAGGCATTCTCATTTAAAAACAAAATAAAACAAAAGCAAATATGAGATGGCAATACACTAATTAAATTAACTTGATTGTGACAATCATTTCATAATGTATACATATATCAAATAAAGACACTGTACAATTTAAATAGAGACAATTTTATTTGCCTATTATGCTTCAATAATTCTGGAAAAATATTCAAGAAATAAAAACATCTTTCCTGTTTAACTTTGTCCAGTGAAATCATACATTTCTCAAGGTCAAAACTGAGAGCTTCCTCAGACAGAAAATATTACCTTAGAATTCACACCCTCCCTTGATCATTCCACTTTCCATCTTTTCCTGTGCCATCTCCAGGAAATGATCATATTGAATTCCTTCATTAAAAAAGAACTATGAGTATAGTATTATCTATGTTTATGGAATTAAGAATAGCCTTACATTATAAAGTTCTGGGGAAAAAAAAATCAGTGTCCAGAAATGATTGTTCAGCAAAAAGAGTGAACCAGGATCAAAATTTCTGCTTCAAGAGTGATCATTAATTAGTTTATTATTTTTTTTAATTCTCAACAATGTATACCTCATTCCTGTGTTAATACTTTGAAAATAAAGCTAATTTTGAAAATAAATCTAATTGCCTGGAAATATTATTTAAATATATTCTCAAACCATATTGCTCAAAATTAGCATTACTTTAGAGCCTTAGTATCTATACAGTTTACTCCACTATTTTGGTGATTGAAGAAAAAAACGAACAAAATCTTTACCTAAGCTCTGTATAGCTTTAAAAATATTAAATTTTATAGTGTAATAACTTTGGTTGTAGAAATTTTAACAGAAATAGTAGAAATCATCTACAACCATTGTTTAAAGGCAAAATGCTTCTTACTACTGAAGGTCATAAGAAATTTAAGTTTTATTCTTATACTGAATGCACTATACTACATTGTGAAATATGGCAGTCCTATATATAATAAGTTGCTTTTAGATATTATTTACAAGTTTATTCTAAAACAGTTGTAACTAAAGTGACTCCTGTTTCAAATTTCACAGTACTTCATATGCATATGAACATATTCTGTAATTCTTCTTTTATTTGTGAGAGGAAGAACTATTCACTAAGAAGTAAAAATCTATAAAAAAGTATAAAATAAAAAATTAGAGTTCCAGAAATGATTTTATACCCAAATGGGTACTCTGTGCAACGAGCCGAGTAACACAATGTTAAAACCAAGGGGCTAAATTGCTTTCACTCTTTTAAAGTAAAGGTTACATTTGTAATCATTGTCTCAAAGTATTTTTATAAACTGGAGTTGTTAAATTGTTTCCTAACAAAATTCAGGGACCTTTTACGCAAACAATAAATGTTTTGTTTCCAAAATACAAAGTTTATTTTTGAAGGAAAGGTTTATGTTCCCTGAAGTTTCTGAGCCTGAGAATGCTTTCAGCTCTGGGAAATTCTTGCTGGAGCCCAGAAGTAGCTACTGTAAGCATTGAATTACCCTCCTGGGTGTGACATTCCCAGCTTGATGACTTGATGGTTTAATTTACTTATATGGTGCTCTTCAAAGTGATTTTGTAGCTTTGGGTAGGAAACTGAAACCAGAGTTACTGAGCCTCAAATAAGTGAAATTTACACTTATGAACACTGAAGATTGCTATAATCATTTTCAGGGTGAAAAAAATTTAACCACTGACATCAAATCAAAACTACAAATGTAGAAAGAAGTTTTACTCTGTGGTTTTAAAAAAGCCAATGAACGAACTAAGTTCAGTTCATAGGAAGAATTACTGGCAAATGATTTAATTAAGGTCATGTTGACTTTTAACAATTAAAATATTTTGCTTGATTTGAAGGAAGACTTCCTAGAATAATAACATTCTTTCTCTCTTTGCTTAAAAGCTAATTGCTAATTTCTGTATTCATATCTGTCCAGTGATTTCCAGTGACATTTCAATCAAAATCTCACTGGATCATCCAGGATGACACTGAAGGAAGAAAATACAAAAGAACTTTAAAGGAAAACACTCACAGATAAAGTAACTACTGCTCATTATGGAGCGGAATTGAGAATAGAGCCTATTCATCCTTCTGCTTTTCGTATTACCTGGTTTTATTATTTGAAATAGATAGAGATTGGAAAAGTATCAGAAATCTGGAGCTCTATCTCTACCCCTTGGGAGCTCATCTGTACACCAGGACAACGGAGAGTGTGTTGCTGCCTCCACCTTCATTTTGCCCTCACAAAAATGTATATTGAGACAGAGACTCCAGATTGCATGCAATTCAAAAAAGAATTCAGAAGTGCAAATGCTAAAAATGTATAGGTTAACAAGGAGGAAATACTCTATTATCAGCATCAAATCTGTCCTTAGAGCAATATATACACTCATAAATAGTATTGTCATATGAGAGAATAAAAATAGTGAATACGAGAATTTAGGAAGAGGTAAGTCAAAGAAACCCAAAGCAGAGGAATAGATCCGATTAAAGCAAATTATTTAGAAACTAGGATAATTTAACTGATAATCAAGTTTTCTCATATAAAGATTATCAAAGATAAATTTTTTTCAAGTAGTAAGACATAGAGAAACTGAGGACATAGAGAAACTGAAGTGTAAATATGACCTTAGTAATTACAAGTAAACTCAAAATCTAATTTAAAGAAAGTACTGCCAAAATACACTTCTAATAGTTTGGAATGTTTATGTGAAATAGACTTTTGTAAGTATCACCAAATTTGTCTACAGAAGCAAAAGAGCTCTCAAATATGTTTCTATTTCATAGACACCATGAAATTTTTAAGAACTACCTTTGAAATAGATGGTTTTGCTGGAAAATTCTATCAAAACTTTGAGGAATAGGGCGCCTGGGTGGCTCAGTGGGTTAAAGCCTCTGCTTTCGGCTCAGGTCATGATCTCAGCGTCCTGGGATCGAGGCCCACATTGGGCTCTCTGCTCAGCAGGGAGCCTGCTTCCTCCTCTCCCTGTCTCTCTGCCTGCCTCTCTGCCTACTTGCAATCTCTCTCTCTGTGTCAAATAAATAAATAAAATCTTTAAAAAAAAAAAAACAAAAAAAACTTTGAGGAATACAATGTTAGTTGCTTATGCAAACAGTTTGTGAGCCACTGCATAAACAGAGAAATCCTCACAGTGCAATTTCTGAAACTAAGCTAAGTATAAAATCTGACTAAGGTAACATAATGAGAAGTTCTAAAAAAACAATTTTAATTTTGGAGTCCTATCCTAAATAATGGTAAATTATATTTCACAAAACAGTGAAATAACAACACCGCATGACTAAGTAGAGTGAGGAGGTTTTATTTCTCTGAAAGGGCAATGTATAACAGAGGGCTAGCCAATGTCCAAGAACTTGGTGTTTGTATTTATAAATTACTGGGGAGTTGGGAGTATTTGTAGCTGTAACAACAACAACAACAACAAACATAGCCAATCTTATATGTGTGATACCCAATAGTAGATTATGGAATAAAGTCATAATTCTTCAACTAGAATAAGCAGATAAATTAATCCACCATAGTAGAAATCTAAAGGTAGTTTCAAGTATCTTTAAAAATTTAGTACAAAATAATCCTAATACTTTAAAATAATGCAAAAATATTTTTATACAATTAAGAGTATTGAGCCAAAAGACTTATCATTTGGGGGTGGGAGAGCCTGAATCGTGTTTTGTTCTTTAATATTCTAAGGGCAAAAAAATAAAAAAAATAAAAATTAAAAAAATATATATATTTATACACACATACATATAAAACCCTATAGCACAAAACAAATTCAGGTCTTTGACTGGTGCAGGTCTTTCTAAGCATGACTCCACACATTAAAACTGACTATATATTTGATTATATACAATTTTTTAAAAACTTCCTTATATTCAGTTAATTTTAAATATATTAAAGAGTTCATGAAAAACTTGTAAAATACATTTGTGTGAAGGTCAATTTACTTGTATTTTTCAAAATAAAATCTTAGCAAATTCTAGCTACATGACACTGTTCTGAGAACTTTACATGGCTCACCACAACTAGTGATCACTCTCAGCTCAATGACCCCCCAGTCCCTTCCCCAAATATTCACCAGAAGAAACTGGAGTTCAGAAAGATTTAGTAAACATGCTAATGTTATCCAACCCATTATTAGAAAAGTCAGGATTCAAACTCCAGTAGTTACCTATCCAGGTCCAAACCTTATCCTCAGGGCCAGCTTCATGGGCATGTGACCTGTGTCACTGCACAGGACTCCACACCAGAAGAGCCCTGAGTTTAAAGTTCTGCTGCTGCCATCTTGAAATTCTTAATTTTTGAACAGAAGAAGCTGCATTTTCATTTTTGCATAATTTTTTTAAAGATTTTATTTATTTATATGACAGAGAGAGAGGGATCACAAGTAGGCAGAGAGGCAGGCAGAAAGAGAGGACGAAATAGGCTCCCTGCTGAACAGGGAGCCCCATGTGGGGCTCGATCCCAGGACCCTGGGATCATGACCTGAGCTGAAGGCAGAGGCTTTAACCCACTGAGCCACCCAGGTGTCCCTCATTTTTTCATAATTTTAAAATTATGAATTTCATAATTTTGAAATTATTTGAATTATTTGAATTTCATTTTCATAATTTGCACTAGACCTTGCAAATTAAGCAGGTGATCTACCTTCACTTAACCACAATACTGTGTGTGCATGTGTGTATGCTTGTGCCTGAGTGTGTCTGTGTGTTACAAAATATTTCACCAAAATGGACTTATTGTTTCCCTTAGGTTGCCTAAATTTTAGGCAGGCTTTGCCTTCCTGCCTCAGGCCCCAACTTTCCTTTTCTTAGAGCATTTTACCTCAGAAAACTTGTAATGGTAGATTCTCACTGCCCCTTTGAGACATAAATCTTTTAAAAAGCCTCTTGCAGGTTTTAAAACCCAGGAATGTCTTCCCCAAGGACCTGGGAGCTATCCCTTTGAAATGCAGTCATCAAGGAGACAGTAACTCTACCTCCTAGTTTCTGTGGAGGGTAGGAGGGAACTTGCTCCAAGTAATAAAACTACAACTGTTGTGAATATAGGAGAGAGTTTATTTTTGTTTTAGGCAAAGCCATTTAGGAACATAGGCAGCCTAAGATTCCCCATTCCAACTCAAAAACTCTCCTGCCTTTTGTCTTATCAGGGTTGTTAGGTATCTAGATTTGGTCTCTGCTTCTCCCCTATTGAAGCAATAATTTCAGAATAAAGTTAATTTTTTTGCCTTATGTTGTCTGGTGCCATTTTTTTCCTTCAACATATTCTATGCATTATCTTTAAGCTAAATATTTTGGTTAATGAAACCAATGTTTGGTTTTACCAAACAATGTTTTTGGTATTTCCAAAGTCTGTCTAAGGCAAAGAATATCAATAGCAAGACCATCATTAAAACAAACAAACAAAAAACCCCACAAAACACTGCATACCTTTTCATGATGTGGCTAGATAATAATTTATGTAGTAAAGTTTATACTGTTGGGTGTCAAAGATTTTGGAATTGTATCAGTTCGAATAAAATTGTTATAAACTTCTGTCCTGATGAATTCATGTGGAATAAAATGTGGGTAATTTCTAAAAAAATAAAATTTGGGGATAAAAATATTAACAGGAATTTCCAGTTTGTTTAAAAATACCATAAAATTTTATTTTGGACTAATTTATTTGCAACTACACAAAAATCCTGTTTCTCGTAATACTTTTGCAATTTTAAGAACCACTGCTAATTCTAAACTGAGACATTTACTAATGTAAAGGTTGCCAAATTGTAATTTTTTTTTGGTTGCCGTCATTCATTTTAAATTTATTGTTAAGAATTACAGCATTTAAAAATTTAACACAATCCCAATTAAAAGTACTATCAGTTTTTCTTTCTTTAGAAGTTATGTAAGTTAAATATAAAATTTGTTGTAAGAAAAAACAAGAAAGGATGGACAGGAAAATCCTGAGAACAAAAAAAATAAAAAGCAAGAAGGAGGAGGTCTCTAACTTTGTTATACATTACATTATACCATGAAGATTATAATATTAGTAATGGCACAGACTGAAAAACTAATGGAAGAGAATAGAACATTTGGAAAGAAATCTAATTACACATGCAAATTTACTAAATGATAAAGATGCCATCCCAAATTAGTGAAGGAAAGTAACTTTTAACTAAAAAAGCATATAAAAATATGTAATTGGATCTAGCCTATGCATAATATATCACTATAAATTCCAAATGGATTAGAGATTTAAATGTAACAAATGAGACTGAAGCAGGAGAGTGAGGTTCTTGTCTCATGAGTCTGAAGAATGAATCTCACAAAGGAGAGCAAAATGATAGAGTTTTATTAAGCAAGGACACAGAAAAAGCTTGCAGGAGTGAGAGGGTTCCTGACCAGGTTGTCAATGAGGGCTTTTCATTTCTGGCCTTTTATTAGGACTTTACCAGGAAACTTGGCAGTGGTTAGGTCAGTGGCCTATAAATAGACATGACACTTATACATTGTGTGAGAGTTTTTGTTTCTGTGACATCTATATATATGTATTGCTAGGTCAGTTAATCTTTATAGTGAACTTTTCCTCTGATCAGTTTTTGTGGTTATTTTTATTTTCTATGTACACAATATAATTATTAGAAAAGCATTTTAACCCTAGTAATTGGGATAGGGGGGTCTAAATATTCCTGATCTCTGTCTTTGGTCTGTTTCAGACTCTGCATACCCCAAATACCCTCCTAGCCTAGTCAGGGGCCTCCTGTCTCTCCATGCCTATACCTTATCCCTTTCCCTATTCAATACCATACAAGTATTGTAAGCATAATAAGAAACACAAGAGAATTCCTCTATGAGTTGGAGTGGGGAAAACTTTCCTAACCATTTTACTAAATCTGGGAAGGGGGTGGGGAGGGACAAAGATAAGTAGGACAATAATCACAAAAGAAAATTTTGCATGTGTTCACACACACATAGTCAGAATTTAAAAAATTGTACCAAGAAAAAACATTTCAATTTACATTAGATACAAAGTTTGGTATTCTTAATATAAAAAGAACTTCTAAAAAAGAAGAAAAACCCAAACTTTTAGAAAAAATAAGTTAGAGATATGGACAGAGAGATCATAAAAAATTAAATGCAAATCACTATTAACCATATGATAAAATAATCACCCTGGCACATAGCAAAAGCAATACAAAGTGAAATTACAGGGTAATAACATTTTTCACCTACTAGATGGGCAGAAATTCAAAAATTTGACAACATACTCTGCTGGCAAGACTGTGGGGAAATAGGCACTCTCATAATTGCTGGCAAGAATACAAACTAGTACAACATCTAGGAGGGAAATTTGGCAATATCTACCAAAATTACATATGCAATTACACTTTGATTAGCGATTTTACTTCAAAGAGTCCATTTCAATGACATACTGGTTAAAAAATATAAAAGACAGATGTTCTATTTGTGATAGTAAAGGACTGGAAGCAACCCAAACATCCATCAGTAAAAGGCTAATTGAATAAAACATGTTACAGTAACTAAATGACATACTATGCAGCCATAGAGTCAGGTATCTAGTTTTACATTTTGATGGAATGGTCATTAAAATATTTTTAAATAAGAAAAGCAAGAAGACCAAAATGTTATGATATGCTATTTTTTTAAAAAATTAGAAATCTGAGTATATTTATGTATTTGTATATATGTATTTTTTTTAAGATTTTATTTATTTATTTGACAGAGAGAGATCACAAGTAGGCAGAGAGGCAGGCAGAGAGAGCGGAGGAAGCAGGTTCCCTGCCTAGCAGAGAACCCGATGTGGGCCTCAATCCCAGGACCCTGAGATCATGACCTGAGCTGAAGGCAGAGGCTTTAACCCACTGAGCCACCCAGGCACCCTGTATATATGTATTTAAATGAAAGGACAATTTATATAATTGCTAAAAGTGTTACCTATGGGGGGGGGAGAGTGAAACACAGGAACAGAAGGCAGATAATTTATGTAATTATAAAATAAAATTATATGGAGAAAAAATGTCTAAATATAAAAAATGCAAGTAAAAAGAAAGAAGAACCTAAGTGTGTATCTAGTTGGTGGAATGAGCTTCCATAAACTATCTCAAATTACTTTTAAAACAAGTATTTGAATGATATACATTCTTGTGGGATAGTGTCAGGATAAAAAGTGGGAAAACAGGGGTGCCTGGTTGGCTCAGTGGGGGTAGCATGCAATTCTTGATCTTGGGGTTTTGAGTTTGAGGCATGTTGAGTATAAAGGTTACTTAAAAATAAAATCTTAAAAAAAAAAGAACTGGAAAACAAAACACTGTATCCTCTTTTGTTGGCTTCATAATTTGTTGGTTTTGTTATTCAAATACATCCAAATTAAAATTATCAGTATGAGCTCATAATATATATATTTTTTAAAGATTTTATTTATTTGACACAGAGAGATCAGATCACAAGTAGGCTGAGAGGCAGGCAGAGAGAGAGAGAGGAGGATGCAGGCTCCCTGAGCAGAGAGCCCGATGTGGGCCTCGTCGATCCCAGGACCCTGGGATCATGACCTGAGCCGAAGGCAGGGGCTTTAACCCACTGAGCCACCCAGGTGCCCTGAGCTCATAATATGTTTTATCTGTAACATATTATTTACCAACATTGTACAATGAAAAGGTAAAGAATCAATGGCACTTGTGATGCCCAGACTGAGTTCTCCAAATACCATTTTCCACTAACAGAAAACAGGACTCTTGGGAGAAATTATGAAATCCACGTCTGGGTCAGTAAATGTACAAGATAAAACTAAAAAGTGTACCAGTTCCCTCGTTTGTAAAATGGGAATATTAACAGTACTTTCTTTTGTACTCAGGAGAATTGAGTAAGTACTCCCAACTTGTAAAATAATACAACAGGCTCAGGCTCAAGGTAGCACTACAACATAGCATCTTCTACATAAATTTACAAAAAATTGGAAGTATATAAATGAAATTGCCTTCGATGTTAAGATTATATTTAATATTATTTTTTCACTTTTAGTTTTCTATTATTTTCTGAATGTTTATACTAATATATAATATATTAGTATAAACTTTTTTTTAAAAGATTTTATTTATTTATTTGACACAGAGAGAGCGATTACAAGTAGGCAGAGAGACAGGGAGAGGAGGAAGCAGGCTCCCTGCTGAGCAGAGAGCCCGATGCGGGCCTCCATCCCAGGACGCTTAGATCATGACCTGAGCCGAAAGCAGAGGCTTTAACCTACTGAGCCACCCAGGCACCCTAGTATAAACTTTCAATATATAAATGATAAAAGTAATGGTGATGTTAAGTAAAAATGAAAGAACCAATTTGAACACACAAGAAAATATGGGTTGCATGTATTTTCAATATCTTTGCAAGATACAAGTGGAGGGAAATGGTGTGTGTTTTAAAATCAAGATGGAGGGATGCCTGGGTGGCTCAGTCGGTTACGTGTTTGCCTTGGGCTCAGGTCATGATCACAGGGTCCTGGGATCAAGTTCCACATCAGGTTCCTTGGTCAGCGGGGAGCCTGCTTCTCCCTCTGCCTGCAGCTCCCCCTTCTCCTGCCCCCCCTTCTCTCTCTGACAAATAAATAAATAAATTCTTTAAAAAAAAATAAAATCAAAATGGTTTTAAATTTTAGCTCAAACTATTGGCTTGTAGAGTGGTATTAGGCAGGTCAGATGTCTTCTTGGGGAGTCATTTCTTTTAAATCAATGACTAGTTCTTATTTTTAATGGTGATAATGTATCAACATCATAAAAATGTCAAGAATAACAAGGGAGGGAGAACCCAGAAGAATTCTGAGCACATAGTAAGACATAAATAGAAAGCAGCTATTTTAAATTTTTAAAATAATTTTAAATAACACTTTGGAAATTATAAGTTTTTTGAAAAATTATAAATCTTGCCAAATAAAAAGATATTAGCATTTACACGTTTTTACTTTTAGAATGTCCTCAATTCTATTAATATAACTTCTCAAGTGCATCTTGGTGTATTTGTTCCCCCTGAGAAAATAAATTTGTAAAGGCCAAATTTTCTGCTATTACTTTTATCTTTGTAATCACTGTGCTTATAAGAGAAGGCAACAGCAGTAAAAGCAAATGCAGCCATGAAATTGTTCCTTTTCCCCTTCACAAAATGATTGCTACTTAAATGCTATACATTTCAAAAAATAATTTTTCAAATGACTGTCCCTGAAATTATTTTGGCTTTTTTCAAAAATATTGTCCTCATCATATTTGCAAGTTCTTCCTCTACAGTATCTGCCATTTAAATATGTTATTATTCATCAAGGACCAATTTTGGCCCAGTTATATGAGACTGCTAGTGCTCAGAATTTTCTGTCTGATGGTAGCAAAATGGGAAAGTTAAACTGGAAAGTTTCCATGGCCTAACCTTTTCCTATTAGCATTTTTCCTTCTTTTCTTGTTTCCTAATACCTTGGCATGCCCTGATCCTTTCAGCTAATGGAGCCGCTAAGATAGAAGGAAATAAAATGACTGGGCAATTTAATCTCAAAGAAAAAATAAGTGCATTTGCTGATACTAGTATATGACTCAGAATTAATAAAAAGTAACACACACACACACACACACACACACACACACACCAATAAATTAAAAAATAATGCATGATTCCCTTCAGTGTAGCTTTACCTGAGAACTGGTCATGAAATAAGGGTAATTGTATTGATCCTGAAACAAATGAGCATTTTAACATTGGGGATGTCACTTTAAGAATCTGGTTCTTCATTCTGTAGGTCATGAAATAAGATGCTGACAGATTTGTTTTATTCCTTTATTTCATCCAGAGTTGCTAATGGGATACATGGTAATGTATGAATTAAGAGTAAACCCTCGAGCAACGGCAGACTTAGTAGTTCTGGGGTAGATAGAAGTAGTACCTCACCCTTCAACAGAGCAGTGAAGTCTAATGCAGAAAGAAAACAAAAGAGTGCTCCTTCCTGTATTCTTATGTTGTCCAACACCCTCCTCCCCCTGCCCCATCCCTCCCCACTTATCAGTATTCTTATCCTTCAACAAATACCATACTCTCTTGATTATTGTGGCTTTATAGTAACTTTTGTATTCAGGTAATATAAATACTCCAACTTATCTCTGATTTTGCAAAATTGTTTTGACTAATCTAGGTTGTTTATATATACATATAAATATTAGGGTAAATTTATAAGTTTTGACAGGGATTGTGCTGAAACTGTAGAGCAATTTGGGAAGAATTCTCATGTTAAAAATATTGATTCTTGGGTGCCTGGGTGGCTCAGTGGGTTAAAGCCTCTGCCTTCGGCTCAGGTCATGATCTCAGGGTCCTGGGATCGAGGCCCGCATCGGGCTCCCTGCTCGGCGGGGAGTCTGCTTCCTCCTATCTCTCTGCCTGCCTCTCTGCCTACTTGTGGTCTCTCTCTCTCTCTGTGTCAAGTAAATAAATAAAATCATAAAAAAAAAGAATATTGATTCTTCCAATCAGTGAACATGGAATATTTCCATTCATTAAGATCTTTTTAAAATTTTGCTCAGTAATGTTTTATAATTTTGTTTTTAAGTTCTATACTTCAGCTGTTAGAATGTATTCCTAAATATTTTATCTTTTTGATGTTATTTAAATGTATTTCCCCTAATTTCATTTTCAAATTATATGTTGCTAATACTTTGAAATGCAATTAATTTTCGTATATTGATATTTTCTACATATGGAAATCACGTAAACTATAAAAAAGTCATTATTACTTCTTCAGATCCAATCTGCATGTTGTTAATTTTTTCTGTATTGCACTGTTTAGAACCTCTAAGGCACTGTTGAAAATAAATGGTAGGAGTGGACATCCTCAATTTGCACACCCTGCCCCCAGTCCCTGTTGAGCAAAGAACATCCTGAGCAGGGATGGCTGTTGAGTATCCCATTTTCTCATTGCTGTAATATCTTGTGTATCATATCTTTGCATGGCAATGATCCGTGTGTTGGGCATAAATTTTGAACTTGGAAATTATATCCAAACATGACTAAAGGCTTAAGAATATAGATGACACTGAAATATTATGCATTTTAAAGGAAAACCTGAAATCACTGAGAAAGAAAAGGGGAGAAAGGAGGAAGGAGAGAGAAAGAAAGAAGCCCTCAAATAAGACGGGGCTATTTCAAAACAGAAAATTACTTTGTCTAGTCATACAACTTTAGGAAATTTACTTGTTTCATCTGCAAAATGGGGGATTATACAAGTAATGATCTCATAAGCAAAATTAAAAGATTATTAGTGAGATGCTTCAACTAGGAATGGAACTTGGTGATTCCCTACATGATTGTTAGCAGTTATTATTATTCAGCCAAGACATTACCAAGTCATCACATTACCAATTCTCTTTTAAGAAGCAATACTATAAACTTGCTGTTTCGGCTTATTCTTAGACCTATATACATAAGAAAGAAAATTCTTACTAAATTTAAATAGAATTTTCACTTGTATTTATTTCAAATTTCTATAGGTCAAAGTAATATTTTTTCCTTTTTTTACTGACTTATAATTGATATATAACATTATCTTGGTTTAGGCATATAACATAATGATTGGATTATTTGATATATTACAAATGATCAGCACAGTAAGTCTGGTTAACAACTAATACTACATATAGTTACAATTTTTTTTCTTTTGAGGAGAACTTTTAAGATGTACAATCTTAGCAACTTTCATATATATAAAACAGTAGTATAAACTGTAGTCGTCATGTCATTACTCTTTGAAAAAAATGTAAAAATAGTAATTTATTTGTCTAGTCTAGTCAAGAATAACAAGGGAGGGGCACCTGGGTGGCTCAGACAGTTAAGCATCTGCTTTGGGCTCATGTCATGACCTCAGGGTCCTGGGATTGAGTCCTGTTCAGCAGGAGTCTTCTGCCTCCCCCCCTCTCTCAGCCCTGCTCCCCTGCTCATGCTGTCTCTCTAAAATAAATAAAATCTTTTAAAAAATAAAAAAGGAATAGGGGCACCTGGGTGGCTCAGTGAGTTAAGCCTCTGCCTTTGACGCAGGTCATGATCTCAGGGTCCTGGGATCGAGGCCCGCATCGGGCTCTCTGCTCAGCAGGGAGCCTGCTTCCTCCTCTCTGTGCCTGCCTCTCTGCCTACTTGTGGTCTCTCTCTATCAAATAAATAAATAAATAAAAATCTTAAAAAAAAAAGGAATAACAAAGGAAAAAAGAAAAATCAAAAAGACAAATTATGGAATAAGGAAGTTCATATAACAATAGTTATGGAAAGTATTAAAATGTATAAAATAATTATACATGCAAATTTGGCTTAAAAAGTCTCCTAAGTAACAGAAGAAGAATTAGTGTATTAGCTGATTAAAAAAATCACAGAATACACTAAAAAAAAAGTCAAAGAATGACCTCTAAAATGTCTAGTCTTAGATGGTTTTAAAATGAACTTATTTCAAAACTTATAGAAAATTTTTCTTTGATATGAGTTATTCCAGAATATCAATGGTGAGGCAGGCACTCCTAACCAGTTTTTATAATGTAACAACTTCTAGTAGCAACATCTAATAATAGCCACACTCCTCCAAACATACACAAGGCATTGGAGGTGAATGATAATCTGGATTTAAATGAATAATCAAGATAATATAGCTACTCAGTGCTCAGATTTGGTTTTGGTTTTAGATTTTTATGAACTCAGGCCCATAATTTTCACCAAGTGCTCAAATGCTTCCACTGAACATTTATACTTTTGTAATTTGAATAAATAAATGAATATGAACAAAAATAAATATCCTAAATAGAGTGAACATCACTAGGGATGAGAAGGCAATAGGTTATTTTTAGCATTTCATAGAGTACATGTAAATCTTACTTCCAGAATTATAGCACCTGTTATCACAGGGATAGATGTTTCTGTCATTTTGGGGGTGGTACCAAGGAACTAGTAGAGCGATGAATGTCACTATCAGAGCCACAGTATTCAAATTCAAAATGTGTAGTAAGTAATGAAATTTGATCATTGATAAAAAAATTAGTTGATCTATTAGGAGCAAAGAATAAACTACAAGGTTGGAAACTATCACTCTAATTTTCTGGGCTACTTGCTTTTTAAAAAATGACAATTTTAGAAAGTTCAATGTCTAAACCAAAGGAATAAATCCTAAATGTGCAGTTTTAGGAACTCTGTCGAAGAGTGGAAAAAATCTGGGGCACCTGGGTGGCTCAGTGGGTTAAGCCTCTGCCTTCGACTCAGGTCATGATCTCAGGGTCCTGGGATCGAGCCCCGCATCGGGCTCCCTCTTCAGAGGGGAGCTTGCTTCTTCCTCTCTCTCTGCCTGCCTCTCTGCCTACTTGTGATCTCTCGCTCTGTCCAATAAATAAATAAAATCTTTAAAAAAAAAAGAGTGGAAAAATCCTTGAAATTTTTCTTGAGTGCCTCTCAAATAAACCTATTTAGATGACTACCTAATCCATATACATGTTAGACTGCCTTGCTTTGGTATTTATATGATAGAGTAAATCTTCTAAATACTCATTTGGTTCTATTTATGACACTACGTGAGGCCATTTTTGATGTTTATTATGACAATTTGAATAGTCTATGAGGTAAATATGATTAACTATAATGCCTATCTTTAATCACTCAGGTGATAAAAGATAAAATGATGACTGATAGAGCAATTGGCAAACACTGGAGACATAAAAAGTAGCAGATCTAAAAATTTGTTAAATTCAGAGTTATTTCATCCATTACCATATGAAAACACTTAGTACAAATTGAGGCTTGGTAGTTGTTACTTCATCCTGTCAAGAGGTTTGTATAAATAACACACTAGGAGCAAGTTATTAATTATTTCCCTCCCTTCCATTTTATGATTATCTATAAGAATTCACATTGGTATGGCAGTGTTCTTCCTTTCATTATGCATATATAGACACACACAAAAATTATGCCATAGCAATCACAATTTGTTTTTTACTTTTTATTGTGAGCTTCCCATAGTCTAAATGCTTTGAAAAATGAATGCATAAATATTTTTATAGTTCAGTGCAAAGTCATTAAGGTGTTAAAAAATTTGAAAATATTGTCTTCAGAAGGGCAGTTTGAATTTTGTGTTGCTTTAAACATCACAATACAAAACAAAATGTCACTGAATATGATCAAAAGGCAACAAATAACATGGATTTTTAAAATGTCAGTGATTTGTATTTAGCAGTAGATATTTATTTTTTCTAAGCAGGTAAAATTTGCTTTCATGCAAAACAAAACAAAAAAACCCCAAACACCAACTTATTAGTTCCTTTCCTGTTATTTAAGCTCTGGCTCTTTTAAACACAAATTCATTCATAGAACTTGCTAAACCTAGGTTCATTTGGCATATACAGTGTGTTATAAGATATTAAATGTCAGATGAGATGGTCACTGGAAAGAATTCCTTCTGCATCAGTATGTATGTTTGAAATTTCCATTATTTAACTAGAAGTCTCCATTATTTCATTGGATTCTACTATACCTTCCATTAAGTTTGTCTTTTGTCATCTATCATCTATCTGTCTATCTAATCTATATATCATCTAAGTTTTTATTTAAATTCTAGTTAGTTAACATATAATGTAATATTGGTTTAGGAGTAGAATCCAGGGATTCATCACTTACATATAACACCCACTGCTTATCACAAGTGCCCTCTTCAATACCTATTACCCATTTAACTCATCCCCCACCCAACTCTCCTTCAGCAACCTTCAATTTGTTCTCTATAGTTGAGAGTCTCTTATGGTTTGTCTCCCTTTCTTTTTTTCTCCCCTTTCCCTTATGTCCATCTGTTTTGTTTCTTAAATTCCACATATGAGTGAAATCATATGGTATTTGTCTTTCTCTGATTGATTTATTTCACTTAGTATAATACACTCCAGCTCCATCCACATCATTGCAAATGGCATGACTTCATTCTTTTTTATGACCGAGTAATATTCTTTCGTATATATATCACATCTTCTTTATCCACGCATCAGTTGATAGATGTTTGGGCTCTTTCCATAATTTGGCTATTGTTGATAATGCTGCTATAAACATCAGGGTGCACGTGCCCCTTTGAATCAGTACTTTTATATCCTTTGGGTAAATATCTAGTAGTGTAGTTGCTGGGACGTACGGCATTTCTATTTTTGACTTTTTGAGGAACCTCCATATTGTTTCCCAGAGTGGCTGTACCAGTTTGCATTCCCACCAATAGTGCAAGAGGGTTCCTCTTTCTCCACATCCTTGCCAACATCTGTTGTTTTCTGTGTTGTTAATTTTAGCCAGGTGTGAAGTGATATCTCATCGTGGTTTTGATTTGTATTTCTCTGATCATGAGCGATGATGAAGAGCATCTTTTCTTGTGTCCGTTAGTCATCTGTATGTCTTCTTTGGAAAAATGTCTATACTGGATGTGACTATTGCATGAAATTAATTCAATTATGAATGAAGGAAAAAATAATTGTTAGGAAATTAACAAAATGTTTTAAGACAACAAAATATTTACTTTTCACCCTTTTTATAAATCCAAAATATTTTAAAAACCCGATTAAATTATGCACACTGCCTAAACCATACATTTTCCACTGTCGTGCTGTTCACTTTCACATATATAGATAATGTTTCTTTTTTTTAAAGCATTTATTTATTTATTTGAGAGGAGAGAGAGTGAGCAAGAAAGAGAGCACAGACCGGGTGAGAGGCAGAGGGAGAAGCAGACTCCCCACTGAGCAGGGAGTCTGATGAGGTACTCAATCCTAGGACCCTGGGATCCTGACCTGAGTCAAAGGCAGACGCTTAACAGACTGAGCTACCCAGGTACCCCTATAGATAATGTTTCATAGACTAACAAAAAGAGATGAATTTTAAGATCTAGCAGATTTGAATTTTAAAATTTCTTAACTTCTTGAGGACTCAGTTTCCCATCCTTCAAACCTAAGGCACTAAACTTTTGATTCCTAACCTTCTAAATGGGGACATTAATTTTTGACTTTAGCAACATGGAAAACTAAACTAATCCACTATATCCATGGAATACTTGGAAAATTTGACAATTTAAAGCACATACAGCAGAGTTCCATAACATCAACGACAACAGAAATATACATGTATTTCCAGGATTGGAAGTAAAGGGGGATCTCAAAGTCACAGTGGGAAGTTCTTTCTGATGATTCTGTGGGTGCTGAATAAATGCTCTGTGTGCAGGACCTAAAGTATTATTAATCAGTAGGGAAATAAATAAAGTCAAGTTCTTCAACGAGAACTAAAAATAACTTTTAGCAAACTAGGAACCAGAATTAAATATCTCAATCTGATAAAGGCACCTATAAAAATCCTATAATTGATATTATATTGGATGGTTACAGACTGACTGCTTCCCTCCAAGATTAAAAATATGGCTCTCATCATTTCTTATTCTGCAACACACTGAATTCCTACTATTATAAGGCAAGCAAAAATGTAAAAGGCATCTAGCTTAGAAAAGAAAAAAAATGAAGATATTCATCATCAACATTATTTTGTATTAAAATGGAAAAACTGAGTTCTTCCCTCCTGTGTGTTTCTTTCCTGTGTGACTCCTCTGTTACTCACACAAAACACTCAATTCCTGACACTCTGGTCACCAAACGTGTGAAGGTTTTTCCCCATATCAACAATTCTTGGGTACCAGCAGGGTGTCCTGAAAATTCAACTCAATTCTGACACTATCTTCCTGGGAGACAGCTTCAACTACCATAGGTTAAGGGCCCAGTCCCACAAGACTGCTTCCACCACACTCCAGATGTCACTCTTAAATAGTAGGCCTAGATTACCCACAACTTTTGTCCAGTTTGGCTACAAATAGGAGGTTCCCACATCCAAACCCCAAATTTGATTAACTTGCTAGAGTGGCTCACAGACTAGGGAAACTCCTATTTATGTTTACAGTTAACAAAGGATATGATAAAAGATACAGATGAATAGCTCAATAAAGAGATATATAGGGTGAAGTCTGGGAGGACCCTAAGTATAAGAACTGTCCCCCCGTGGAGCTGGGTTATGTCATCCTCCCACTGTGGTTGTGTTCACCAACTTGGAGGTTCTGAGAATCCACTACTACTTAGATTTTATAGAGGCTTACTTACATAGGCATTATCAATTATTCACTCCATTTCCAGCCTCTCTAGCATCTTTCAAGAATGGTGGGTGAGGTGGAAAATTCCAAGCTTCTAATCATGGCTTGGTCTTTCTGATAACAAGTTCTCAGCCAGTAGCCATCCAGGAGCCCACCCAGAGTCACCTCAGTAGAATAAAAGATACTCCTAGTTCTTTCATCACTTAGGAAATGACAAGTTTCAGAAGCCCTGTGTCTGCAACTGGGGATGAAGACCAAATATGTATTTCTTTAAAAAAAAAAGATTTTAGGGCGCCTGGGTGGCTCAGTGGGTTAATGCCTCTGTCTTCAGCTCAGGTCATGATCTCAGGGTCCTGGGATCAAGTCCCACATCGGGCTCTCTGCTCGGCAGGGAGCCTGCTTCCCCTTCTCTCTCTGCCTGCCTCTCTGCCTACTTGTAATCTCAATCTCTCTGTCAAATAAATAAATAAAATCTTTTAAAAAAAGATTTTATTTATTTATTTGAGAGAAAGAGAAAGAGATAGCCACAGAGAGCATGAGCTGGGAGGAGAGGGAGAAGCAGGTTTCCCTGCAGGGCAGATGTGGGGCTCAATCCCAGGACCCCAGGATCATGACCTGAGTGAAGGCAGATGCTTAACTGACTGAGCCACCCAGATGCCCCTATGTTTCTTATTATAAGTCAGAATATCACACCTATATAGAAAAATCCCAAAGAATCATCAAGAAAATTATTACAACAAATATTAGTATTAGCAATGTTGTAGGATACAAGATTTATATGCAAAAATCAAGTTACCACGAACAATTAGAAACTAAAATTAAAAATTAATATCAAAAAAGTACCAAAAACTAGTACTAAAAATTAGTATGCTGAATTCTCACAATACACTTACGAAAGAAATCAAAGATTTCCTCAACAATTGGGGAGATATACTGTGTTCATTGTTTGGAAAAATCAGTATTGTTAAGATGTCAGTTCTCCTCAAGTTTACCGATAGATTTATCAGAATTCCAATCAAAATCTAGGAATGATTCTTTATGGAAGCCAGCAGGCTGATTCTAAAATTTATGTGGGAAGATAAAGGAATGATAACTGTCCAAATGATTTTGATGAAGAATTACAAAGATGGAAGACTCACAATTGGATATCTATATGAAAAATGAAAATTTCAATACTTTGTCTTTCTTACTTTTTTTTTTGACCGCAAAAAAAGAATTATATTTTTATATTGGGGGGGAGGGAGTAGAAAAGAAACCCCTATACTTGGGTCTTATTCAGTGGCAGCTTCTTGTTCCATAGGGCTAAGGAAGACTTTGAGGAAATAAAAGTTGTTTGGCAAAATCCAGGTATAGTTGCTTTGTATGTTGTGACTGGTAGAGGGATGAAGTGAAGTGTGAAGGCCCCTCATACACTCCATCTTGCCTCAGACTATGTCCTGGAACCCTGCGGAGGAGAAAGCGTCACTTTCTTCTTGCTTCTTGGGATCTCTAACGGCCACGTAGTGATAGAGAAAGACAAGCAGGAAGAGCAACACGCCTAGCATGTTGGCAAAGATGGTGAGCTGCACGTCTGTGATCACCCTGATCAGCTGGGCTCCCTGAGATTCAGTGTGTGTACTGGCTGTTGGTAGAAGTCCCCTCAATACCTTGTCTTATATAAAAATCAACTCATAATGTATCATAGCCCTAAAACAATCCCTACACCTATAAAACTTCTGGAGAGACACAGGAAGACATTTTTGTAACCCTGAATTAAATAGTTCTTCTCTATAACAACAAAAATAGACCCCCAATAAAAAAGTAAGGAATTAGATTTCATTAAAATTATAAACTGCTGCCCTTTAAAGGAAAATATTAAGAGAATGACAAGATAGGACATGAGCTGGGAGGGAATATTTTCAATAATTATATATAATAAAGAATTTGTAGAAAGAAAATATAAAGAACTCTCAAAATTCAATAAAGTGGGCGCCTGGGTGGCTCAGTGGGTTAAAGCCTCTGCTTTCGGCTCAGGTCATGATCTCAGCGTCCTGGGATCGAGGCCCGCATCGGGCTCTCTGCTCAGCAGGGAGCCTGCTTTCTCCTCTCTCTCTGCCTGCCTCTCTGCCTACTTGTAATCTCTCTCTGTGTGTCAAATAAATAAATAAAATCTTTAAAAAAAAAAATTCAATAAAGTGACAGTCAAATCAATACCATATGGCAAAATTTTTGAACAAACACTTCAGCAAAGAAGATATCCTGATGGCATATAAGCCCATGAAAAGATGCTCAGCCTCAGTAGTCATTAGAGAAAAATGAAAATTAAAAGCATAATGATATGTTATTACACAACTTTTAGAATGGATAAATAAAAACCAAACCAAAGGAAACAAATGAACAATCAAAGAAACAAACAGATACAAACATAACAAAACAAAAACTGTCCATACCAAGTATAGGCAGGTATGCAAAATTGGAATTACCATCGAGTTTTGGTGGGAATGTCACATATTACAGACATTTTGGAAAACACTGGAAATTTTTTATATAGCTAAATTAACTTACTACCCATGAATTAGACTTGGGATTTTATCCCTTTTCTCTGGGTACACATGACTGGTCAAGATGGATGTAGGGAAACATGGATTTTGCATGGAAAAAATTCTGTGGAATCTGAGAAGTAAAGTTCATACTAAATAAAATAAAGTTAATAAGAACTAATAAATGAAAAATTAAAAAATAAAGATCAAGTAGTTAAAAATCAAAACTAATTGGAAATATGTAATATAAAAATGTTAAAATTATTAAAAAGAGCTCAAATATGGATATATAACATAATGAACATAGCCAAAGATTAAATTGGTATATTGTACCATCAAAATGAGGAACTGTACTATAAAAACACTAGAAGTCCTAATTTAAAAAATAAAAATTTAAGATACATAGAAATATTATAACTATGAATCTAATAATAGAAAAAATAAATCAAAGAGAAGATTGATTTGAAGAAACGATAACCACAAATTTTTATAAGCAAAGAAATATGAAAAAAATCAGACAACAATAAAAAACAGAAATTAGAAGAACAGTAATTTAATAAAAACCTTGGGTAAAGAAAAGTAAAGTTAAATTTTCAAAGTTTTGAAGGAAAAGATTGCATCCTATTATCTTATATCTGTCTCACTAGCTTCAAAAATAAAGATTGAAATACAGTATTTCAGACATAGAAGACAGGAGAACAAACAGGAAAAGGAAGAAGCAAAAAAAACCAGACACTATGCAACAATCCCTCATCATCTTCTTATATCCATACACGGGACTAAAATTCCATATGCGGTTAGTAAGGCAGGGAAGCAAGGAGTATACAAAGGGGAATTTGTTGTTTAGGGAAATATTATAGATATTTAAGCATGGGTAGAGGAAAAATAAATGAAAGTGTGATTGTTATGGGAAACATCAGACAAATAGAGATGAAATTATTAATTTTCAGTCCAGCAATTACAATTCATTTTAACTAATTGAAGGTAGTAAAGAAGAAAAAAAAGGGGGGGGAGCAAATGAAAATGTGCAAAATACAAAGCATGAACCAAACACATATATCTCAATATAATAGCAGTTACAAGAGATTAAATGGGTTAAATTCAACAATCAAAGTGGAGATATTTTCAGACTGGACAATCAAATGAGATTTAATACTTTGTAGTTTACAGTAACAAACTTTCAGGATGCCTGGGTGGCTCAGTCGGTTAAGCATCTGCCTTTGGCTCAGGTCATGATCCGAGGATCCTGGGATTGAGCCCTGTGTTGGGCTCCATGCTCAGCAGGAAGCCTGCTTCTCCCTCTCCGCCCTGCTCATGTTCTCTCTCATTATCTCTGTCTCTGTCTCTCTCGCCAATAAATAAATAAATAATCTTAAAAAACAATAACAACAACAAAATAAACTAACAGACTTTAAAAATTGTCCAGAAGAAATCAAAATAAAGGATTAAAAACATATTATGGACAGTGAGAAGAAAGCTTGGATAACACATTTAGTTTCAGAGCAGAATAGAATTTAAGATGAAAAGCACAAGAAATAATAATATTATGTTCTGATCAATTATTATAATGAAGACAGTATTGCAATGGCCCACATATATGCATCTATATGAATATGAATATTCATCTATATGAAACCTATAAGAATAGGCTTCTTTCAAAATAATAAGAGCTAGCAAAGATAAGGAAAAACATAAATCAACATTAATGTTGGGATTTTAAACATTGTTAGAAAAAAAGATAACCCCCCCAAAAGGAAAAAACTCCATGTGTGTGTATGTTGTGTGTATAAAACAATTAGATCCTATATGTGGAGATAGGTAGATAGATAGATAGATAGATAGATAGATAGATAGATAGATCACTCAATCAATCTTATATGAGACGTAGAGAAAGGACTATCTTCTTGAATGACAGCATCATTCATAAAAATCATCTGTATAGGAGGCCAAAAAGAAAGTCTCAGAAATATAATGAACATCAGAGTGTTCTCAGAACCACAGACAGGTTATTTATTTTTATTTTAAATGTGCAGAAATGGCCTCCATTGTTGAGAGTATTCTAAGAGTTATGGCATATGTTCAACATTTATAACAAACTTTTGCATAGATAATAAGATGTATGTATTTTGGGGGCGCCTGGGTGGCTCAGTGGATTAAAGCCTCTGCTTTCGGCTCAGGTTATGATCTCAGCGTCCTGGGATCGAGGCCCGCATCGGGCTCTCTGCTCAGCAGGAAGCCTGCTTCCTCCTCTCCCTGTCTCTCTGCCTGCCTCTCTGCCTACTTGTAATTTCTCTCTCTGTGTCAAATAAATAAATAAAATCTTAAAAAAAAAAGATGTATTTTGGGAGTCAAAACTCACAAATCATTTTTAGATAACAGGGTCTGATGATGTTTTTTTCTGTTTAAGCAAGAACCACAGAGCTGGCCCACGTAAAAACACCCTGTTCCTGTGTTTGCTGAGAGCTGCAGTTACAACCTTCTCCAGGGCTTACTTCTGGCTTCTGCTGGCTCAGGTTGGTCCTTAAGTGGCCTGGAGTGAGGGATGTTGGAATGACGAGGCCAGCCTATAGGAACCATGGAAAACAAAATAAAATAACCCATTCTAGATCATGACAATGCAAATTCTCTCTTTATATCAATGATTTCATACAGTGTAAATAGAACACACCTCACAGGACACATTTTACAACAGGTCTATATTTTGTTCCATTTACAAAGATAAAAGAATATTCAGTTGCCACATATAACTATTCTGATACTATCAGTCACTTCACTTGGGGTGCTATTAAGGGTGAATTCATTTTGTGTAAGTGAACAAAACTATGTTATGTGCATATAAAGAGAAAGATAAAACACAAAGATAAGAAATATAGGAGACTGAATGTGAGTTTAGTCACTGTATGTAGACCTAAAAGAAGAAATAAGTTGTCTATATGCTAAGTGAAGAGTTTTGTTATCAAAAATACAGCCATAGGAGATAGAACTTAAAAGATTGTTATTATCGGGACACCTGGGTGGCTCAGCGGGGTAAAGCCTCTGCCTTGGGCTCAGGTCATGATCTCAGGCTCCTGGAATTGAGCCCCACATTGGGCTCCCTGCTCAGCGGGGAGCCTGCTTCCTCCTCTCTCTCTGCCTGCTTCTCTGCCTACTTGTGATCTCTCTCTCTCTCTGTCAAATAAATAAATAAAATCTTTAAAAAAAAAGATTGTTATTATCTATCAAAACGAGCTTTTCAGTTGCACTGAGCCTACCTAAGATCTATTAATAGCAAGTTTCCTCTCACAAACTTGCTATTGAAACTAATATTTTTATGAAAGAAGAATGAGTCTGATGAACAAGATAGCACTGTTTGATAATCATTTCTAGAATTTTTATGTAATAGTATTTAGCATTTTGGAAAGGCTTGAAGGCCTTGCACTGTATTTAGGGAGCAGAACTGGTTCAGAGCAACGCCCCTTGGCTAGAGCTTCAGAGATTGTTTCTTAGGTAAGTCAAAAAGAGCAAGAAGCCAGAGAGAAAGTGACAGAAATTATTAGCATAGGGAAACACAGGGAAAATACAACCAAGGCTATTTGAAATTTTGTTGATGAGGTCAACTCTGCCATTCCCTAGTGCGTACCCCACATAGAATGTTTTTTTCATTATATCTCAAAAAAAGGCAGTTTGGTTTGAAACTTTATCAACCATATATCAACAACTCAGGTCACAGAGTAGCTTTTTCAAATACTATCTTATTAAAAAGAGTATAAGTCTTCATTTACACAAGCTGATATTTTTGTGGTTTTAATTGTTGCTGATATCATGAGATGCACCTTATTTTTTCTGTTTGGTGGGATTATTTTGTTGCTTAATATAATGAGAAGAAGGTGATTTGTCTTCTGAGTTGAAGGCTAGTGCAGGAATACAAATTTTGATCCCCTAAAAATATTTAATGTTCATGTGTTCTTTTCTTTCTAACAAAGCAGAGTTGAGGGTAGCTTTGTCTATATTTAGGAAAGAGATTAAACAGCCTCTGCAATCCGTTCCAGGATTTACCAGTTGTAACTGACAAGCTTTTCCTTTTAATTAACCCTAATCACAACTCACTGTCTTTATTTCAGAGATGGAGAATAACCAATCAGTATTTTCCAGCCTTTGTTTTCCTGATTCAACAATTGTGGTTCTTATAATCACCGAAGCTTGCAAGAGAGTATTTTACCCTGAATTTACAGTCTTTCTCAGAAGTATATCCCGAGTAAAACTTGATCTTTCCTTTGGAATATGTTTCCCTGCTAGTCCCTTAGAACTTTCCTTTTTAAAGTTTTAGCTCAGATGTTCCCACCTTTGTGAAGTTCCCTTGACTACTTCCTGGCTTAGTGTCTTTTTCTATGACACAATTGTACATTGAATATATTTCTATTTTTTTAGAAATTATCATTTATTCTCAGTGTTCACGTATTTGTCTTTGAACTCTATTGTGAGCAAGTTACTTGGGAGTAATCTTTTCCCCCTGAAACCTCTTCTACCCATCCCCTTCCTCACCATTTTGGGGTTTCTAGGGCTTAGAATAGGATAAAGTAATCATATAAATATATTTTCTAATGATTGAAGAAAGCACATGAAATAAGTATTCCTTTCGTCTCACATTCCCTGTAATTGTGGGTGGAACTTCTTTTACCCCACCATAGATTCTTTACATCTCTACGCACAGCATAAAGCAGACAGTCAAGACCCTCCTTAACTAGGTAATCTCTATGCTAAGTCTGGAAAGCACTTTCTGATGCACAGATGGAGGTAGAATAATTTATTTCATCATTGCTCTGAAAACATCTTTACAATTATCAATATTGCCACCAAGGAATCTATAATTAGATAATGTAGCAACATGGTCACTGTGTATTCACAGCATATTACCTAAAAATCGAAAGCCCAGAGGAGACATACACAACTCAATATGTGATTTAGCAAAAATTATTTTTTCTTTAGTGATGTCTTTTTAAAGTAATTCAATAAAAAATCAGATTAACTGAGTATATAAGTTTAGCTAGCATTTATTATTTGTAGTTTAAAACTAAATCAACTGTGTAAAAATGGAAAAGATTAAGAATATTTTATCTAAAATGAGAAAAATATCAACTTTATGTTTTGTCTCGAGAAGCCGAGTAAATGAAAGCATTCTTATAGCCACGGTAAGATGTCAGAGGAAAGATACATCTAAAATCTTTGTCATTAAAAATTAACAAAATCCAGCAAGATTTAAAATTTAACTTGCTTATATTAAGTTACTAATACTATGGAGCATTATTTTCTATAACTGATATCACTTTTCATTCTCCTATACCCAAACATGGAGGGAGCAGGATAGGCAGTTACAGGGTAGATATTTATACTTGTCACTCAGTGATAAATCAGTGAGCAATGGTTTGAATTATCCTTTTAATTGAAGTATTTCCCTTTTTGGTAAATATCGGATCAGTTAGAAATCAAATTCTTAGTCTTCCCTTCCTCCCTCTCTTCTTTCATAATATGGTACCTGGATGTAGTGGAAATCAGTCTTGAGTGACTGTTGGCAGGAGAGAAGAAGTACAAACCCTGGATTTCTCTGTAGGGCTTCTGTCTACACTGATTCTACCTGTGACATACCAGGTCCTGCCTGGGTTTTGGGTATGTGCTGGTGTCCAGTGCTGCTGACAATTGACTGTATTTTTGTCAATCTCTTGTCATTGTGTTTTCAACACATAGCAGCTTCTCCTTCCCAACCACGAGTCTCTGGTAGTTCCTTACATATTTTCACTGTTCTACATTCTGTGCACAAACCATGGAGAAGCAGCTATATTATCCATGTGATTTATTTCGCCTATCCCCTTCCACCAACCATGCTTACATCTCTGGTACCACTTTAAACATAGCACTAAGTAAAAATGGAACCTCTCCTGAGATTTGTAGCTCACCCAAACTTTAGGCAATCCTTAGGACAATAGGCTGCTGGGTCTGGTATTTTCAGCGTCCCCACATGTGAATGTATATTTTCACTAGTTGCAATTATTTCTCCTTCCCACCATCTCTGAGGCATCAATGGTAGAATTTTTGCCTTTTGCATTTTTCAGCTATTTCACTTCTATCATATTATCACTTAACTCTATCATCACTTATCATCAACCTCTTCATAGTAGCTGCACTCAATCTTTATTGTGCAATAGAATCACCTGGGGGGGCTTAATGAAACATAGATTATTAGGCCTCGCTCCTAGAGTTTCTTATTGAATAGTTCTGGGAAAAAGCCCAAGAATTTGTATGTCTAAAAATTCCAGGATGATGCTAATGTTACTGGTCTGGGGCAAGGATGGCAGGGCAGGTAGATTGGGGAGCCCTGTGGGCCTTGAGGCCTCTGCCCAGCCTATCCCTGGGATGTCACCATAGGCTCTCACTAGAAAGAATTCAAGGACAGGTCAGACGCAAGAAGGAATTCAAGGATAGATCAGACACAATGTTTGAGGGGTGTAAGTGGGAAAGTTTTTAAGCAAGAGTACATGCTTGAGACAGGAAAGAGGGCAAGCTGAAGGAGAGTTGCACACCCAGGGGTTTGGGGTCTCTATCTTTTATTGACAAGTGTTAACGAGGTGGTGGAATATTTATTACTTGGGGAGGGAATTTCCTTGGGAACAGGATTTCACAACTTTTCTCCTTTACTTGGTCGTGGTTTCTGGCCTTCTTTGTTTTGGGCCTGTCTGGTTTGATCCTGTTCTGGTGGCTTTGTTTTTAGAGTGTTGCCAGGACAGGTCTCTAACTTTGAGTAGCTAGCCCTGAGTCTTCCCTTGCTGGCCTCCAGGCATTCTGTTAAAACCTAATACAGGAGGATGTCTCGGTGGCTCAGTTGGTTAGGCTGCTCCCTTCGGTTTTAGGTTTCTGAGACTGAGTCCTGCATGGGGCTCCTTGCTGGCAGGGGACCTGCTTCTCCCTCTGCCTGCTCTGCCTGCCATTCCCCTGCTTGTGCTTTCTCTCCCTGATAAATAAATAAAATATTTTTAAAAACCCCAAAAACCTAATACAGGGACCATATTTTGAGAAGCCTTGATTTACAGACAAGATGACATTCAAGTTCATAAGCATTACTTTTTAAAAACAATTTTACTGAGGTATAGTTGATTCGAATATTGTGATTTATGGTAAGAAAGATATATTTGGGGAAAAAAAAGATATATTTGGGGAAAAAAATATATATTTGGTCTTTATCCATCATTTTTGGCACAGAGCTTCTAAAATCTTTGGAATATTCTAAGTGAGGAGAACAATAAAGGTGTCTTTGTTATGCTGGTGAAGTGACTTTTGTTTTGTTTTGTTTTGTTTTGTTTTGTTTTTTAAAGATTTTATTTATTTATTTCACAGAGGGAGAGAGATCACAAGGAGGCAGAGAGGCAGGCAGAGAGAGAGAGGGGGAAGCAGGCTCCCCGCTGAGCAGGGAGCCCGATGTGGGCTTCGATTCCAGGACCCTGAGATCATGACCTGAGCCGAAAGCAGAGGCATTAACCCACTGAGCCTCCCAGGCGCCCTGAAGTGACTTTTGGAAAGCACCTCTGGATGGGGGCTGGTTGCCAGGAGAACTAACCATATGATTAGAACCAACCATGTGACCTCCAGGGAGTGGAGAGGAGCTAGGGGTTGAATCAGTAGCCAATGGCCAATGATTTAATCAGTTATGACTATTAAGCCTCCATTAAAACCCAAAAGGATGAGTGTGGAAAGCTTCGGCATTAGTAAATACATGTAGATGTGGGGAGAGTGGCACTCTCTCTGAGAGCACTGAAGCTCCATACCCCCTCCCACACACCTTGCTCTGTATATCTCTTCATCTGGCTATTGACTGGTAGTCTCTCTCTCTCTCTCTCTCTTTTTAATTTTATTTATTTATTTGACAGAAAGAGGCAGCAAGAGAGAGAACACAAACAGGGGTAGTGGGAGAGGGTGAAACAGGCTTCCCCCTGAGCAGGGAGCCCAACGTAGGCCCAATCCCAGGACCCTGGGATCATGATCCAGATGCCCAATGACTGAGCCACCCGGTGCCCCTGATTGGTACTCTTTAATATCTCTTATAATAAACTGACAATTTTTTGAGTAAACTGGTTTCCTGAGTTCTATGAGCCACTCTAGCAAATTCATGGAAGCCAAAGAAGGTGTCATGGGAATCTCTTATTTATAGCCAGCTGGTCAGAAGCACAGGTAGCAACTTGGACTTGTGATTGGCATCTGAACTTGAGGGTGATCCAGTGGAATTGACCCCTTAACCTGTAGCATTTAGTGCTATTTCCCAGTAGATATTTTCAGAATTGAATTGAATTGCAGGAACCCAGCTGATGTCTGAGAGTTGATTGGCGGTGTAGGGGGAATCACCTCACATATTGGAATTGTTGACCGGAATTGTATTGGTATACAAAAAGACTGCATATCAACAAAACCTGACTTTTAAAACTATTACCTTGTAAGGAGTTAAGAAGAAAAATGGTCAAAGTTGAGAAATGATTTTGTTTCTCTAACTGGTAATTCATCCTTGCTTTGCAGCTTTGAAATCCATTGATTCAAAAGGAGGGAAGCCAGAGGGCAAGAGGATTTTCAGAACATGAAATATTATAAAAATTATTATCCTTTCTAAAAAATGAACAGAGAAACCCAAGATGGAGACTATCAAACAAAACCTATATTACTGGAACAAAGGAAGGGCCACAGTCCTATGCCGTAATCTTTTAAAAAGTAGTGACCAGGCAGAGAGAGAAAAAATAGAGCAATAATAAAGCAGTTTCTACTTAGTTTTCTAAGGTGCAGTGCAGAGAAGCTAATGGGACACAACCTCACAAATGGTTCCATTTGGAAAAAGCAGACTGAGAAGATGATGAGGCAGCCAGAAGGAAAGACCTGAAAACCCCTGAAGAATGAAATCCTTCTCAATCACCACAGAGTTCATCAGGCAGAGAAATTCCCAAGATGGGGGTTTTCCACATTCGGTGAGGAAAATGAGAGACACACCAACTAGTATAAACGTGATCTTTCAAAGATAATTTATGCTCAAAACAAGCCTTAACTAGGAAAGAAACTAAGGAGGATGTGATCTATGGAGGAATTGGGCAGCCCGAAGGGAAGAGGGGCTCACAAGTAACAGTGTGGCCCCAATTTTCAAGTTCTCCTTGTCGTTTCTCTTAAGCTGCTGTGTGGGAAAAATGAAGGAGTGGAACAAAGGTTGAAAACTGGGGAAGAGTAGTGTATTAATTTTGTACTGCTTTGTAATAAAATTGCCACAAACCTAGTAGCTCAAAATAATTTGGAAATATTACCCAAAATGTTTAGTAAATCTTGAGTCTGGACACGGTTTGCTGGTTCCTTTGATTTGTGTTGGTCTCACGGTCTACAGGGCAGATGTTGGCTAGCTGCATCCTCATCTGGAGGCTCAAGGAAGAAGAGTCCACTTTCAAGACCATTCAGGTTGTTGGCAGAATGTGCATTCTTTGCTACTGTGTGACTGAGGGCTTCAGTTTCTTGCTCGGTGTTGGCTATAGTTTGCTTTTAGGCCGTCCACAGCTCCTTGTCATGTGAGATGGCTCAAACATCCACTTACTTCATCAAACATGCAAGGAGACTTTCTGGCTCTAGTGGGCTAAGATGAAATCTTATATAACAATCCTTTATCATGGGAATGACATCCTATCATCTTTGCCCTATTCTATTGGTTATAGGCTAGTCACATATCCTGTTCAAACTCAAAGGAAGGAAATTTCTCACAAAAGTATGAAGAAGATACTTTACATCTTCATGTGGTATGAAATGTTTAAAGAAATTACAAAAGTCATATCAAGCAGTAAGTATGACTGCCCGAAAATCCAGTTGAGCTTTCCCTTAACTGCCCACTCTCCTCTCTCAGACACCATAAAGGCACATATAACAAATAATACTTAACTCAAATTGAATGTCTAAGGGGGAGGAAAACATGGTACTCAATAATGTGGAACAGAGGAAATGAAATTCAGATGCACTATATTGAGGCCAAAAGGAAGCCTAGAAAAATCAAACATCCACTCTAGGAGAAAATATAACCCAAGAAACAAAACAAAAATTTTTGTTTAGTGAGGGTTTTCCCCTGTGGAAGACCTTACGGACAGCATTACTAGGGTGAAAGGAAAAAGGAGTAAAGCAGAGGTAAAGACTAGGGCAATGCTTCTCAAACTTGAGGAGGTGTCCAGCATTGCTGAGGAGCTTATTGAAAACAGATTGCTGGATTGAGTAGGTGTAGGGTGGGATTTATTTATTTATTTTTTAAATACTTTGTTTATTTATTTGACAGAGAGAGAGAGAGAGATCACAAGTAGGCAGAGAGGCAGGCAGAGAGAGAGGAGGAAGGAGGCTCCCCGCCAAGCAGGGAACCTGATGTGGCCTCGATCCCAGGACCCTGAGATCATGACCTGAGCCGAAGGCAGAAGCTTTAACCCACTGAGCCACCCAGGCGCCCTAGGGTGGGATTTAATACCATGCCCTTCTATTACGTTCCCTTATGACTCTGACTCTGCTGATACAGGACAACACTTTGGGAACCACTATAACAGGAGGGGGTTACATTTTTCAGAATTGTGTTTTATATTGTAACAAGACATCTAAAATCAGTTTTCTGTCATCTATATCAGTTTGATTCTGTGAGTTGTAGCTGATTTGAAATACTGTGCTTGCTATATATTCTGTTCCTGGTCATTTTTATTTTTTTTTCAATTTTTCTCAATAGTACACACATTGGGTATAATAAAAATACCTGATATATTGGGACATAATTATACGAGAACATATATAAGTATACTTGGAATAATACTTAGCATTCACAGACACTCAATGAATGCTGTTTTATTTCCTTCTTACTTGAACAAAAGAAGAATGAAAAATTATATTGTTGATCTGAGACCAGTTATTACAATACTGGCCCATGTATAATTTTATCAATATCTAAAACTGAGATCTGAGTTTACTAAAAATTTAGTTAAAACACATTTTCTCTAAGAATATGTGCCTTTCCTTTCAAACACCCTTTGATGCTCTTTTCTGGTTAAATACGTGGAACAGAAGTCCAATTTATATTATTTGTCAGAGAATGTGTCAGAGTTAGAAAATGACTTAATGACAAAATTATCCACTAACAACTTCAGGATAGGTCCTATTTCTGCTTATCCTGGCCACTCCATCATAATTTAATTTCTGACACCTTTCACTGTGATTATGTAATTTCTTCTACTGATTCTCAAACTAAAGTCACACCAGACTCAGCACTACCACCGAGAGCTGACTTTAAAATAAGTAGCAAATTATAATACAGATAAAAGTGTATAAGTAATAATACAACAAAGTGATGAAGATTTTTCCATGAACAGCCTTGTACCATCATCTTTCTCTGTTCTTACTTGGGATAATTGGTTGAGAGTGAAGACAGTGATAATAAGAAAAGGAGTTTAATGAGCCTTAAGATTTCTAGGAGTCTACAGAATGGGGATAATGAGATCTTCCCTACCAGCACTACAAGATTTTTGTGTGAATCAAATAAATGATGTATGTAAAGGTTCTCTGAAAAATGTAAATCTCTTATTTTTAAATAATCACTCTATAAATAAACAAGAGATTCTCAGTATACCTCAGGAGGAACTAAAGGTCTACAAAGGGTTTCTCAATTTAATAGAAGAGACTAATATGACATATTGAATGAAAGAAGGAAAAAGGAAACTTAGAACAAAAGAAATATTGGTAAAATATGAACACAAGATGATGAATTAGACTAATTTAATTTAGACCAAATACATAGAATCAAGCTAAATAGTAAGGGAACTAAATTTCAATTTTTTAAAACTATGCTTTTGTAAAGCAAAATGGATGTGTTCTAAAAGAGGTAGCTCTCTCATAAAGAGAGGAAAATCCAAAGTGAATGGATGAGCACAGACAAGCCAAGAAAACTATAGTAAAAGGAGGACATTAGAATCACCATATCATCAGAGGAGAGTAGAATTCTAAATAGCATGTTTCAAAAAGGAACAAGCCATTTTATATGTGAGAATGGATCTGTATTTGTATTAGTCTCTTACAGCTACTGTAAGAAATTAACACAAATTTAGTGGCCTATGATAACCCAATTTATTTTCTTATAGTTTTGGAGATCAGAAGTCTCAAAATGGTCTTATAGGGCTAAAATCTGCATGGCTATATACTTTCTGGAGGTTCTAGAGAGGAAATTATTCCTTTGCTTTTTTTTTTTTCCTTTGAAAACCTCCTGTACTCCTTGCTTGTGGTTCCTCCCTCAAATTCAAACTTGAAAGAGTAGAATCTTCCAATCTTCCTTTCTGATCTCTGTCTCTGTTGTCATATCTCCCTCTGCCTCTGATACCCCTGCTTCCCTTTTGTAAGAACTGATTGGGTCCAATCAGATAATCTGGGTTAATGTCTTCATCTCAACAGATGTAACTTTAAACACTCTGTATAATCCCTTTTGCCATGTAAAGTAACATAGTCATAGGTTCCTGGGGATTAGGCTGTAGATACCTTGGTGGGCCATTTTCCAGCAGACCACAGTGGGGTAGATAGAAGCTATCTGAATATTCCCCCTCATTCTCTGCATATATTCTGGATACCTTGTTCTTCCTGGACAGTGAAAGTAAGTTATTTTTACATCTTTCTAACTTCATCCATGAGAGCTTGTAGTCACTGGGAAAGGATTCAATTCAAATACATAAATAATTGTCATAAATCTTTTAATGTCAAATGATATTAACTTATTTATTTATTTATTTATGAAAAGCAAATGATGGAAATACAAACAGTGACTAATGTAGAGGCCAAAAAACATCTCTTAATTCATGGTCTTCTTCTGCTTATACAAAAACACAAGACAATGAATAATAAAATACTAAAAATAAATTTTTTTTTTTTTTTTTAAAGACTTTATTTATTTATTTGACACAGAGAGAGAGATTACAAGTAGGCAGAGAGGCAGGCAGAGAGGCAGGGAGAGGAGGAAGCAGGCTCCCTGCTGAGCAGAGAGCCCGATGCGGGCCTCGATCCCAGGACCCTGAGATCATGACCTGAGCCGAAAGCAGAGGCTTTAACCCACTGAGCCACCCAGGCGCCCAAAAATAAATTATTTTTATATTAAAAATAATAATGTAATCATATGTTATGTACTATGATAGTAAAACATGGGAGAAAGAGAGAAATAGGCAAGGGCAATGTTGGCAATAGGACTATCACAGATAGATTGCTAAGATATGGCCTCTCTCTGAAGGTACATTTGACAAAAGGCCAAATGTATGTGTGACAGCAAGTCATGTAAATATGTGAGTTCTATGAGGCAAGCATTTTCCAGATACAGTGAATAGCAAGGACAAAGGCCCTCATGGATAACAATTCTGAAGAAGTTTACATGAAGAACAGACAAGCCTGAGTGGTTAACAAGGTGAACAAGGAATGAATGGTAGGGAAGGTCATGAGTGAGCTTGAAAGGTATTATTATTATTATTATTATTATTATTATTATTATTAATTTGTGAGTGTTAGGGAGATCCACAAGAGAGCATTTAGTGTTAAGAGTGTGTAAGAAGAAAACCAACTAAGGACAAGAAGCACAAGATTTTATAAGATTTTGCAATGTGAGAACAACCCTACGATGAGTGCTCTGGGAGGCTATAAAGCTCACAGATATTATAGAATAGATTGGGGAAGGTCAAAAGTTTAGTTTCTTTGAAAATTTTGTTACAGTTAAAATTCTCAAAAGGTATAGGAAATTTTATATTAAGTTAGTAATGACACAGGATGTAGAGGTGGTAAGACTAGCGTTCTGGTTTAGTAGCCATTGGTGGACAATTTGGGTTTATTAAGAAAGATGGAGAGGAACAATACGCTAAGGTCCAGTAAGGGCTACTAAGGAAAACCTTCGTTCTTTCAGAACCTTTCCCGGGAGAGACATTATGTACTTTATTTTCAAAAAGAACTTGTTTTATCTGTGGATAACTGATTGGAGGAGGCAGCAGAGTGGAAGAGGGAAACCAGTTAGGAGGCACTTTAATGGTCCAGGTAAGGAGTAATGATGGCTTAGGCTAGGAAATATTGACACAAGTGCAATGAGACAGCTATCCCACTCAATTGCTGTTAACTTATCTTCTTTTACAAATGAAAAAAAAATACACATGACTATGTGAAAATATTGCTAAGGACTTCCTGGGGCCAATGCAAGCACAGAGCTCTTAGATTGAAAATTTATGAGTTTCATAGCATATACATCTCTGTTGAGAATAGTTTAGTAATGTGATGAGGATAAAAGCCTGATCCGGCTAAGAGAACATAGGAGAGGAAGTGAGCCCAACAAACTTAGATACCTCTTTCAAGGACTTTGCTTCAAAGGGGAGCAAAGAAATGCATTGGGAGTTAGCTAGTTGGGAACATGGGAGAGAAAAAGCTTTATTATCACTATTATTATAATATGCTTGGAGATGTAATGACATGTCTATATGCCTCTGGCAATGATCCAGTAGAGAAGTATAAACTGATGATGTGGTAGAAAAGAGATGTTAGAGGTACCAAACCTTTAAATAGAACCCTTGAACAGATTATCTTTAAAGAAAAGTAGGGCCACACATTAATTGGCATGTAAATGAAGACAGAGTATGGGGTTATAAGTTAAGGAATTGGCATAATAAGATGAAGAAGTTTTCTTCTAAATGTCCCTATTTTTTAAATCAAATACCTGTATTTGAGATCATCCTCTGAGAGGTTTCAGGACAAAAAGTGATAAAATTGCAGTCTGGAAAAATGGGAGAATGAATTGATAAAGAGTATGTAATGGAATCACTGAAATTACTGAGGACCCACCTGATGTTTATGGGCATAAATTTAAAATGAGATCTGTCATCTTGATTTCAGTATTTCTCTAGATAGATTCAGCAGCTTATGTACAGTCCCAGAATTAACACAGTAGTGGATTTAACCAGGATTTGGATCTTATCATGTGAGAACACTGGATGGAAGTGTATGCAAGGAAGTAGGGGGACTATGTAAGGATAAAATTACAGAGATAACCTACAGACTCTAAGTTGGGTAAAGAAGGAAGTGAATTTTTAGGGAGCTTATGAACAATGCAAAACATAGCAGGATCAGTGGTTGGAAGGCATTGGTGAGATCAAGTAACTTTTGAATATGGTTTTATGAAAAATTATATATAGGAGAGATTGATGAGCTATCATGAATGTGTCAAACTTTGTAACTAACAAAATCATATGCATTTTAAGGGCTTATGAAGTATTGAAAAATCATACATGAGTCATAAAGAAAACTGTAACAAAGTTTGAGATTAAAGAACTGAACTGAGCAGATTCCTTAAAAGAAAGAATTGCATTAGAATAGAAAATAAGGACAAAAGTTAAAATATAACTCTAGTAGTCAATGGTTGATTTGGTTTTGGATTTATTTATATAGTCTTTTGAACAGTAGATGTTTTTAATTTTGATGAGTTCTAATTTATCATATTTTGTTTTATACTTAGTGTTGTGTGCCAAGAAATATTCCCCCCTTCATGTTTTCTACTGTTATGTCCTAGAATATTTATGACTTTAGCTTTTATGTTTATGATCCATTCTCCATTAGTATTATTGTAGGATGTGAAGTAGGGCCAAGGATCCCCCTATAATCCCATACAGATATCCACTTGTTACATTCCCATTTGTTGAAAAGACTATACTTTTCCCATTGAATAGTTTTGGCACTCTCCTTAAAAATAAATTGACCATATTGATTTTTTGGGGGGTTACTTTATTCTATATACTTGATGTATTTGTTTCTCCTTACAGCAGTGTTACTTTGTCTTCAGCTTCATAGTAAGTCTTGAAATCAAGGAGTGCAAATCCTTCAATTTTGTTGTTTTAAAAACTGTTTTATTCTATTCCATTGATCTATGTGTATATTTTTGTGCCAGTACCATACTATTTTGATCACTACAGCTTTGTAACATAACTCGAAGTCTGGAATTGTGATGCCTCCAGTTTTGCTCTTCTTTTTAAAGATTGCTTTGGCTCTTCAGGGTCTTTTGTGGTTCTTTTTTTTTTAAGATTTTATTTGTTTATTTGAGAGAGAAAGAGTGAGAGAGAGCATGAGAGAAGGTCAGAGGGAGAAGCAGACTCCCTGCAGAGCTGGGAGCCTGATGTGGGACTTGATCCTGGGACTCCGGGATCATGACCTGAGCCGAAGGCAGTTGCTTAACCAACTGGGCCACCCAGGTGCCCCTCTTTTGTGGTTCTGTACAAATTTTAGGATTGTTTGTTTTATCTGTGTGAAAAATGTTGGTATTTTAATAATGATTGCATTAAATGTGTAGATTGCTTTGGGTAGTTTAGACATTTTAACAATATTTGTTCTTTCAATCCATGAGCATGGAATGTCTTTCCATTTGTTTATGTCATCTTCAATTTCTTTCATCAGTGTTTTATAGTTTTCTGAATATAGGTTTTTTGCTTCTTTGGTTAGGCTTATTCCTAGGTATCTTATGGTTTTGTTGCAATTGTAAATGGGACTGATTCTTTAATTTCTCTTCCTGCTGCTTCATTTATGGTGGGTAGGAATTCAACAGATTTCTGTACATTGATTTTGTATCCTGAAACTTTACTGAATTCATGTATCAGTTCTAGCAATTTTTTGGTGGTCTTTCCAGTTTTCTATATAGAGTATCATGTCATGTGCAAATAGTGAATATTTTACCTCTTACTTGCTGATTTGGATGCCTTTTATTTATTTATTTGTTTTTTTGTTGCCTGACTGCTGTGGCTAGGATTTCCAGAAATGAACCCACAACTATATGGTCAATTAATCTTTGACAAAGCAAAGAAAGAATATTCAATGAGAAAAAGACAGTCTCCTCAACAAATTGTGTTAGGAAAACTGCACAGCAACATGCAAAAGAATGAAACTGGACTACTCTCTTATACCATACACAAAAATAAATTAAGAATGGATTAAAGACTTAAATGTGAGACAGGACACCATCAAAATTCTAGAGGAGAACAAAAGCAGTAACCTCTTTGACATCGGCCCTTGCAACTTCTTCCTATACCTCTCCTGAGGCAAGGGAAACAAAACCAAAATTAAACTATTGGGACTTTATCAAAATAAAAAGCTTCTGCACAGTGAAGGGAATAATCAACAAAACTAAAAGGCAACCTTCAGAATGGGAGAAGATATTTTCAAAAGACATATCTGATAAAGGCTTAGTACCCAAAATATATATAAAAATAACCTTGTAAAACTCAACACCCAAAAAATGAATAGTCCAATTATCAAATGGGCAGAAGACAAGAATAGACATTTTCCCAAAGAAGACACACAAATGGCCAACAGACACACGAATAGATGCTCAGCATCACTGATCATCATGGAAATACAAGTCAAAACTACAATGAGATATCACCACACACCTATCAGAATGGCTAAAAATCAACAACACAAGAAACCACATGTTTTGGTAAGGATGTGGAGAAAGAGGAACCCTCTTGCACTATTGGTGGGAATGCAAACTGGTGTAGCCACTCTGGAAGAGCATGGAGGTTCCTCAAAAAGTTAAAAATAGAACTACCCTATGATCCAGCAATTGTACTATTAGGTATTTACCCAAAGAATAAAAAGTACTAATTTGAAGGGATACATGCATCCTGATGTTTATAGCAACATTATCTACAATAGCCAAACAAGAGAAACAGGCCAAGTGTCCATTGACTAATAAATGGGTAAAGAAGACATAGTGTGTGTGTGTGTGTGTGTGTGTATACATACATATATACACACTCTATATACACGCACATATATACAATAGAATATTATATATTATTATATATAATATATAGTATATATTATATATTGTGTATACACACACACACAATAGAATATGACTCAGCCATCAAAAAGAATGAAATCTTGTTATTTGCAACAATGTGGATGGAGCTAGAATATATTATGTTAAGGGAAACATCTCAGTCAGAGAAAGACAAATACCATATGATTTCATTCATATGTGAAATTTAAAAAACAAAACAAACCAGCATAGGGAAAAGAAGAGAGAATGACAAAGGGAAACCAAGAAACAGACTCAACTACAGAGAACAAACTCATGGTTACCAGAGGGGAGAAGGATGGGGGGATGGGTTAAATAGGTGATGGGGATTAAGGAGTACACTTGCTGTGATATCAATGGGTGTTGTATGTAAGTGTTAAATCACTAAGTTGTACACCTAAAACAAATATTACATTGTATATAACTAACTGGAATTTAAATAAACACATTAAAAAATTGTTTTGTTCCTTATTTTTTCTCTATAATTTTAGAATCAGTCTGTCAATTTCTAAAAGAGGGAAAAAAGTGGGGTTTTGATTGGAATTATATTTAATCTATGAATCAATTTAAAGAATTGTTATTATAGTAAGATTGATTATTCTAATTTATAAGGATGATATATTTCTTCATTCACTTAGGATTTCTTTAAGGTCCCTGTGTAATGTTTTGTATTTTTTCTGTGTATAGATTTCACATATCTTTTGCTAAACTAATTACTAAATATTCTATGTTTGATACCGAATTAAATGATAATTTAAAAATTTTTTCTTCTCAAATTGTTTATCGTTAACATTTAGAAATACAATTGATTTTTGTATATTGGCCTTTTCTCTGCCAGATTGGTAAATTCACTTAATAATTGTAGTACTTTTATTTTTATTTTATTTTTTGAAGGTTTTACTTTTTTATTTGAGAGTGTATGTGTGTGTGTGTGTGTGTGTGTGTGTGTGTGCATGAGTGGGGGAGGGGTAGAAGGAGAGGGAGAGTGACAAGCAGACTCCCCACTGAGCAGAAAGCCCTACAGGAGGTTTGATCCCAGGACTCTTAGATCATGACCCAAGCTGAAGTCAAATGCTTAACAGACTGAGCTACCCAGGTGCCCCTGTAAGTCTAGTAATTTTTAAAAAACAGTTTTCTTAGGCTTTTCTATTTAAAGAATCTTTCTACCTGCATGTAGAGACAGTTTTACTATTTTTTTTCTCTCCAAGTTTTAAGCCTTTCATTTCTTCCTTAAATTACTGTAACAGCTAGGGCCTCCAGTGCACTGTTGAAATGAAAGTGGAGAAGTGAACATCCTGGCCTTTTTTCTGGTCTTAAGAAGAAAGCATTCAGTCTTTTACAAAGTATGGCCTAGTATAAAATAAAATTAAAGTGCCCTCACGTTAAAAAATTATTAAGTATTTCAAGACAGCAACCGCATTAAACAAAGTTCTCTAATTTCTCTTTTGTCATGTTTTTGTCTAACTTTGGCATTGTGGTTACACTGGCTTCATAAAATGAGCTGAGATGTTTCTTCTATTTTCTTTTCATTTTTATTTTTTTTAAGATTTTATTTATTTATTTGACAGAGAGATCACAAGTAGGCAGAGAGGCAGGCAGAGAAGGAAGCAGGCTCCCTGCTGAGCAGAGAGCCTGATGCAGGGCTGGATCCCAGGACCCTGAGATCATGACCTGAGCTGAAAGCAGAGGCTTTAACTCACTGAGCCACCCAGGCACCCTATTTTTAATTGTTTCAATCTGGTAAATTGGTATATCTCAAGGAATTTGCATTATTCAGCCAAAGGGGCAACCCTTCTCCTAGAAGGCTTTTTGCATTCCATCTCTGAAATTCTAAGATCTCTGTTTTTCAGCTCAGATTCCAAACTTCTACTCAGCCAAAAGACTGGTATCATTGATCTTATTGGAAGTTGAATTAGTTGGATATTTGGTTGTAGCTTCCATAATTCAATTCATTTTTGGCTTTGAAGGCTTTGAAGGTGGATTCGGGGTTTCTCTCCCTCCAGATGAGCCCTGAGACCAAGTACCCAAGGATGCTGGGTCCCTAAATCACAAGGCATCAAGTAGGTTATGTCTCATACTGTCTCATACTTTACAGACACTCCCAACCTGGGAGCCCTCTCTGCTTTTCAGCCTTGCCTCAGCTTGATTTACTCTGCAGAATTTCCCTGAAAAAAAGTACTTGGCAGTGGTTATCTTTGCCTTTTCTTCTCCTCTAGTTTTCAACCTGCAATTCCAGCCCACAGATTTCTCAAGGTTTCTCTTTTTTGTCCTCTGAGAGACTGTCCTTCTCTGAGGGCTTATTTCTTTCTACACCTGCCCTAACCTCATCAACTAGCCCTAGATGTGGAAATGTCCCTAAATTTTAGGTCTGGAGGAAGGACTCCTAACTCTAGAGTTTGGTTCTTGTAATTTTCTTTGAATTCACAGCTTATCACTAGTTTTATAACAAATAATGACTGGTTTTTCCGGTAGCTTACTGTTGTTTCAGCAAAAGTGAAATCTTTTGTGTTCTTCTATATCCTAATCAGGAACGAAACCTCCCCCTTCATATTGTTGATGTCTTTTTTCATAGTTGTGATGATTTTGCAGGGACTGTTCTAGAAAATTTAGATGGAGATAAACTTTAAAAATGGAAGATTTTTTTAAAAGAATTTGTTTATTTGAGAGAGAACAAGCATGAGTGGGGAGAGGGGCAGAGGAAGAAGCAGACTTCCCACTAGGCAGGAAGCCCGATGGGACTTGATCCTGGGACCCTGGGATCATGACCTGAGCCAAAGGTAGACACATAACTTACTGAGCAACTCAGCCACCCCCAGATATTTTTTCTGATGATTAAAAATTTTTAATCATGGGCACAACAGAGACACATCCAAGGTAAATAATAGTTACTTCAGTTTTTTGGCATAGCATTACCTGTTAAATAATTTCAGAAATTCTCCTTATTGTGAAATCACTAAACATAAGGGCAATGATAATGCACATTTAAATATGAAGCAAGTGGTTTAAAATATTATAAAAATATCTTGCATAATGAAGTCGTATCTATCATGTAATTGTGTTACTTCCCTTTAATATATTTTTTTAAAGATTTCTTTATTTATTTGACAGAGAGAGAGAGACACACACACAGGGAGAGAAGGAACAAAAGCAGGGGGAGTAGGAGAGGGAGAAGCAAGCTTCCCACTGAATGGGGAACCTGACGTGGGGCTCGATCCCAGGATCCTGGGATCATGACCTGAGCCAAAGGCAGACGCTTAACCGACTCAGCCACCCAGGTGCCCCAATATTTTGACATCACTATGTTTATACTTTCAAAAATCATTTTAGAATAATTTTTAAGAATGACCCCATATTCCATCTGTTGTAATAAAATACATACCATCAACTTTTAATATGTAATTATGGTAACTGATTATTTCTACATTGTCATGATGCTGTACAAATTTAAATTCTTCTCACGCTATTTTTATTCTGTATCTTCCATTATTATGATAGTAGTAAGGTATTTAATTATATATATTCCCATGTTATTTATTAAGATGGTTTATGTGATACTGAAACTTTGCTGTTTTCAATTCTTTACTGAAATTATGTAATTCTTCACAAATGCAAGGTTTTTATTATATATCTGGAATAAAGAGTAAGAAGAATGTTTGTCTTTTACTGTCTTTCTGCTTGCTTTCCTTCTCTATTATGTGTATGTTTTGTAAATCCACAGAGACTATAATAATTAGGCTTCCTGGACAGCTGCAATACTAAACTTTCCATAAACTGTTAGTGGGAAGATTGCTTCAAAACACTCCCTTTCTTTTACCTATAATTTCATCTTACAGTTTTCTATAAATCCCTCCATAAATCACATGGGTTCTGCAATTTTTTAAGCACTTGCTGTTTTCCCCATTGTTTAGTAAAACTGCAAACTACAGTGTTTCTCAAAATGTGGTGAACAGCAGTAAGAATCTCATGTATGAATACAAAACAGTCTGGGTTCTCAGCACTCCCAATGACCAGGTAGAACTAAGGGAGTTCTGGTAAGTCGTCATGCAGAGTGGTGCCCCTTGTCACCACTGTGTGAAGGAAAAGCAAGCAGATGGTCCATTTAGTTAAAGCTCCATGTGTTAGGGTTGTCAGCCAGACATCAGAAACATCACAATCAAGGTGATGCAAATTATCATTGTTGCAGATAACCTTGAGCATTTTATTACACAGGAATATTTATAGGCAACTTTAGTATTTATTCTACCATAAAATTATATTTTTGTTAATATCTTAAAAAATGTAGTGAAGTAAACTTCTGACTTTAAAGATATCTTGTAATAAAGCTGAGAAGTAAAATAAATGTTTTTTTTTCCAAAGCTTAGTAGTTTCTTTCTACTGGAACAGTATATATATGTGATTTATGCTGAATATCTCCTATTGATTCTGTTTATCCAGAGAACTCTGACTAAATCAGACTCCAGAAACAACTTGCCCAGGAAAAAACTAATTCTTACTTGTGGCAGGATAAATACTAGCCTCCTAGAAGATATCCATGTCCTAAACCCTGGAACTTATGAATATTACCGTTTACCACATAAAAGTTCTTGAAGTGAAAAGATTATCATGGATTATCTGAGTGGGCCTTAAATGCTGTCACATTTATCCTTACAGTGGGGAGACTGAGGAAGTTTTAACAAGAGGAGAGGGAATGTGATCACAGAGACAGAGATTTGACTGGTGTGATATAAGCTAAGGAATGCTGACAGCCACCAGATGCTGGAATCTACAAGGCACAGAATCTGCCTTGAAGCACCCTGAGGAAGCACACCTCTGCCAATACCTTGATTTTTACTCAGTGGAACTTATTTCAGATTTCTGGTCTCCAGGACTGTGACAGAATAAATATCGGTTGTAAGCCACAAAGTTTATGGTAAATTGTTACAGCAATCATAAGAAACTGCCATTACACTCACCATCAGTATGGATCTCCTTTTATGCTGATTTCTCTTTTCTGTAGAGTAACTGATAGAAGAGGCAAGAATGGGAAAGGATAGTACTGTTGGGTTCTCCTCTGTGTCTAGGGCAATGCAAGACATTCAAAATACACTGTCTCATTCCCTCATCTTCCCTGAGTATCTTGCTAACATGACAAAGCAGCAATCACAGAAATTCATGCCCCTTTAGATCATCATGCTAACACAATGACATCATTAAATTTTTTCAATGGCTATCTAGAGCCCCATACAGGCAATACAATTTGTTGGCCTTTGAGCAAATCTGGCCCAAGGAGAATTTTGTTGGCTAGTGTTGTGTATTAAACTCATTTGAACTTGGAGAATTTTTAGCAAGAAATGAGCCAGGTCTCCAGTAGTTCACCATTCCTGTTACTCAATACTGATCACTACTGCTAACTTCACAGAATCAGATTTCCACTCTGGCCTCTGAAGACATTTCAATGTGCAGATCTGTTCTAAACAGTTCAGCCCAAACTCCGAAAAATGTCATATGACCTCTTTCATGATTTGTCCCTATTTACTGGTCAAAACATGGATTTATCTTGTTACATTTTTTTTCCTGTTAAGTGGTTTTTATTTTTTCGGCTTTATTTAGGTATAACTGACAAATATATATTTAAGGTGTACAGAGTGATGTTTTGACATACATACATACTGTGAAATGATTTTCACAATCAAGGAGATTAACATATCATCATCTCATAATTTCTCTCTTTTGTATATCAAGAAAACTTAAGATCTAGCAGATTTCAAGTACGCATTATTATTAACTATAGTCACCATGTTATTCATTCAATCTTCAGAACTTATTATTCTTATAACTGAGTTGGTACACTTTCCTTTGTGTGTGTGTGTGTTCGTATACTTTGATCAAAATCTCCCCATTTCTTCCACGCTCCTATTCCCTGGTTATCACCATCCTACTTTCTGTTTCTGTGAGTTCAACTTTTTTTAAATTCCACATATAAGTGAGATAATGTAGTATTTCTCTTTCTGTTTCCGGTTAATTTTACTATCTTAATGTCCAACAAGTTCATCTTTGCTGTAGCAAGAGGTAGGATTTCCTTATATTATAGCAGAATGATATCCCATTGTATACATATACTAAATTTTTTATTCATTCATCTGCCAATGGACATTTAGGTTTCCTTATCTTGTCTACTGTAAATAATGCTAAAATGGATACAGAATACAGTTACCTCTTCAAGGTCCTGATTTTAAGGTCCTATATTCATTTGAATATATACCCAGAAGTGAGACTACAGGATCATATGGTAGTTCTCTCTTTAATTATTTTAATTATTTCAAAATTTTGGTTGATTTTTGTGTATGGTGTAAGATAGATAATTTTGTTCTTTTGCATGTGGATAAACAGTTTTTCTAACACCATTTATTGAACAGACTGTTGTTTCACCATTGTGTATTCTTCATGTCTTTACCAGAGGTTAATTGACCATATGTCCATGGGTTTATTTCTGGGCACTCTATTCTATTTCACTGGTCTATGTGCCTATTTTTTCTGGATTTTCTTGATTTCTATAGCTTTGTAATATAATTTAACATTAGGAAATGTTAACATTCTCCACCTTTATTACTTGCTAAAAGTTGCTTTAGGTATTCGAGGTATTTTATGGTTCCATACAGATATTAGGATTATTTTTTCTAATTCTGTGAGAAATGCCAGTGATATTTTGATAGGAATTGCATTGGATCTGTGGATCATCTTGGATCATATGGACATTTTAACAATATTAATTCTTCCAATCTATGAACATGGGATTCCTTTCCATGTACTTGTGTCTTCTTCAATTCCCTTCATCACTATTTTGTAGTTCTCAGTGTACAGATCTTTAACCCTCTTAGTTAAACTTATCCTTAAATATTTTGTTCTTTCAGATGGTACTGTAAATAAGATTTTTTTCTTTATTTCTTTTTTGGATACTTCATTGTCAGTTAATAGAATGCAACTGATGGCTGTATGTTGATTTTATATTTTTCAGCTTTACTGAAGGTGTTTATTAGTTCTTACAGCTTTAGGATTTTCTCTATGTAGTGTCATGTCATTGGCAAACAGAGGCAATTTTACTTCTTCCTTTTTTATTAAGCTATAATGTATTATGTTTCAGGGGTACAGGACTGTGAATCATCAGTCTTACACAATTCACAGCACTTACCATGTGCACATACCCTCCCCAATGTCCATAATCCAGCCATCCTATCCCTCCCCCATCCCCCAAGCCCCAGGAAACAAGAGCCCAGGGCCAGATGGCTTCCCAGGGGAGTTCTACCAAACATTTAAAGAAGAATTAATACCTATTCTCCTGAAACCATTCCAAAAAATAGAAATGGAAGGAAAACCTCCAAACTCATTTTATGAGGCCAGGATGACCTTGATCCCAAAACCAGACAAAGACCCCATCAAAAAATAGAATTACAGACCAATATCCCTGATGAACATGGATGCAAAAATTCTCACCAAAATACTAGCCAATAGGATCCAACAGTACATTAAAAGGATTATTCACTGTGATCAAGTGAGATTTATTCCTGGGCTGTAAGATTGGTTCAACAACCACCAATCAATCAATGTGATACAATACATTGAAGAAAGAAAGAACAAGTGGGCACCTGGGTGGCTCAGTTGTTAAGCGACTGCCTTTGGCTCAGCTCATGATCCCGGAGACCTGGAATCGAGTCCTGTATCAGGCTCCCAGCTCCATGGGGAGTCTGCTTCTCCCTCTGACCTCTCTCCCCTCTCATGCTCTCGCTCCCTTTCCCTCTCTCAAATAAATAAAATCTTAAAAAAAAAAAGAAAGAACAAAAAACATATGATACTCTCAATAGATGCTGAAAAAACATTTGACAAATTACAACATCCTTTCTTGATCAAAACACTTCACAGTGTAGGGATAGAGGGTATATACATAAATATCATCAAAGCCATCTATGAAAAACCCACAGCGAATATTATTCTCAATGGGGGAAAAACTGAGAGCTTTTCCCCTAAGGTCAGGAACATGGCAGGGCTGTCCACTATCACCACTGCTATTCAACATAGTACTAGAAGTCCTAGCTTCAGCAGTCAGATAACAAAAAGAAATAAAAGGCATCCAGATTGGCAAGGAGAAGTTAAACTCTCACTCTTTGTAGATGATACGATACTCGATGTGGAAAACCCAAAAGACTCCACTCCAAAACTGCTAGAACTTATGCAGGAATTCAGTAAAGTGTCAGGATATAAAAATCAATGCACAGAAATCAATTGCATTTCTATACACCAATAGCAAGACAGAAGAAAGAGAAATTAAGGAGTCGATCCCATTTACAATTGCACTCAAACCCATAAGATACCTAGGAATAAATCTAACCAAAGATGCAAAGAATCTGTACTCAGAAAACTATAAAGTACTCATGAAAGAAATTAAGGAAGACACAAGGAAATGGAAAAACATTCCATGCTTATGGATTGGAAGAACAAATATTGTGAAAATGTCTATGCTTCCTGGAGCAATCTACACATTTAATGCAATCCCTATCAAAATATCATTAACTTTTTTCAAAGAAGTGGAACAAATAATCCTAAAGTTTATATAGAACCAGAAAAGACCCCGAATAGCCAGAGAAATGTTGAAAAAGAAAACCAAAGTTGGTGGCATCACAATTCCAGACTTCAAGCTCTATTACAAAGCTATCATCAAGATAGTATGGTACTGGCACAAAAGCGGACACATATGTCAATGGAACAGAATAGAGAGCCCAGAAATGGACCCTCAACTCTATGGTCAACTAATCTTCAACAAAGTAGGAAAGAATGTCAATGGAAAAAAGACAGTCTCTTCAACTAATGGTGTTGGGATAATTGGACAGCCACATGCAGAAGAATGAAACTGGACCATTTCTTTACACCACACACAAAAATAGACTCAAAATGGATGAAAGGCCTCAATGTGAGACAGGAATCCATCCTCAAGGAGAACACAGGCAGCAACCTCTTTGACCTCAGCTGCAGCAACTTCTTCCTAGAAACATCGCCAAAGGCAAGGGAAGCAAGGACAAAAATGAAGTATCGGGAATTCATCAAGATAAAAAGCTTTTGCACAGCAAAGGAAACAGTCAACAAAACTGAAAGACAACCAACAGAATGGGAGAAGATATTTGCAAATGACATATCAGATAAAGGGCTAGTATCCAAAATCTATAAAGAACTTATCAAACTCAACACCCAAAGGACAAATAATCCAACCAAAAAATGGGAAAAAGACGTGAACAAACATTTTTGCAAAGAAGACATCCACATGGCCAACAGACACATGAAAAAGTGCTCAACATCACTTGGCAGCAGGGAAATACAAATCAAACCCACAGTGAGATACCACCTCACACCAGTCAGAATAGCTAAAATTAACAAGTCAGGAAACAACAGGTGTTGGCAAGGCAGAGAAAGGGGAACCCTCCTACACTGTTGTTGGGAATGCAAGCTGGTGTGGTGACTCTGAAAACAGTATGGAGGCTCCTCAGAAAGTTGAAAATAGAGCTACGCTACAACCCAGCAATCGCACTACTGGGTATTTACCCTAAAGATACAAATGTAGTGATCTGAAGTGCATACGCACCCTAACGTTTATAGCAGCAATGTCCACAATAGCCAAACTATGGAAAGAGCCTAGATGTCAACAGATGAATGGATAAAGAAGATGTGGTATATACATACAATGGAATACTATGCAGCCATCAAAAAACCTGAAATCTTGCCATTTGTAATGATTTGGATAGAACTAGAGGGTATTATGCTAAGTGAAAAAAGCCAATGAGAAAAAGACAATTATCATATGATCTTTCTGATTTGAGGAATCTGAGAGGCAGGGCGGGGAGGTCATGGGGGGAAGGGAAGGAAAAAGGAAACAAGATGGGACCGGGAAGGGAGACAAACTGAGGGCTACTTCTTCCTCTCTGATTTAGATGTCTTTTCCTTCTTATTCATTCCTAATTGCTTTGGCTAGGACTTACATAATTTTGTGGAATTAGAAATGGTGAAAATGGATACCCCTGTCCTGTTCCTGATCTTTAGAGGAAAACCTTTCAGCTTTTCAGTGTTGACTATGGTGTTAGTTGTGGGCTTGTCATATGTGGTCTTCATTAAAATGATGTACATTCCTTCTGTACCTCTTTGTTGATAGTTTTTATCATGAAATATATAGAATTTTTTAATGTTTTTCTGCATCTATTAAGATGATTATATCATTTTTATCTTATATTCCGTTAACATAGTATATCATATTTATTGATTTGAATGCTGAAATATCATTGCATCTCAGGGATAAATCCCACTTAATCATGGTGTATTTTCCTTTTAATGTACTTTTGAATTGGTTGCTAGTATTTGGTTGAGGATTTTTATATGATGTTCACCAGGGATATTGGCTTATAATTTTTTTTTCTTGTAGTATCCTTGTCTGATGTTGGTACCAGAGCAATTGCTGTCCTCATAAAATGAGTTTGAAAGGGTTCTCTTCTCTTCAAATTTTTGGAAGTATTCAAGACAAATTGATATTCATTCTTTTTAAATATTCAGCAGAATTCAACAGTGAAGTCACCTGGTCTTGGGCTTTTCTTTGTTGGGAGGTTTTTGACTCCTGATTCAACCTTCTTACTCATTCTTCTTCTGTTCAGATTTTCTACTTCATCATGATTCACTCTTGGGAGGCTTATGATTCCAGGCATTTACTATTTCTAGGTTATACAAATTTTTGGTGTGTATTTGTTCATCTGGTATCTTATAATCCTTTGTATTTCTATGCTATCAGTTGTAAAACCTCCCTTTTCATTTCTGATTCTATTTATTTGACTCTTCTCTTTCTTCCCCTTAGTCTAGCTAAATCTTTGTCAATTTTATTTATATTTTTAAAAAACCCTAACTCTTAGTTTTTTTGATCTTTTATATTGTTTTCTGGTTTCTACTTCATTTATTTTTGCTTTGATATTTGTCATTATCTTTCTTCTACAAACCTTGGGTTTAGTGTGTTCCTTTTTTGGTTCCTTAAGATATAATTTTAAGAGTTTAGTTGAGATCCTTCTTTCTTTTTAATGTAGACATTCATTGCTATAAACTTTCCTTTAACTGCATTTCACAAGTTTTAGGATGCTGTGTTCCTATTTTCATTTGTCTCAAGATATTTTGATTTCTCTTTTGATTTCTCCTTTAACCCACTGGCTGTTCAACAGTATTGTTTAATTTCCATATGTTAGTGATCTTTCCAGTTTCCTCCTATTGTTTATTTCTAGTTTAATACCATTTCATAGGAACATATGCAAGAAGCTGGCCATGAGAAGGGGCAGTAGTAAGACATGTGGAATGTTTGGGGGTACCTATGGGCCATTTGGAGGGTTAGATGAGGTATTCCACATAGTTTGTGGATGGGAATGCAGATAAAGTCCATGAGGATATTAATAAGACCTGTGACAATTTTTTGAGTTGGGAGCACTTTCTGTTGTGGAAGTCCTCACCTCTCTTCCTTGATCCCAGTCTCTCCCAACTATTTAGCTTGTTGATCTCCTCAGTATTCTGGGTGAGTAAAAAAAAAAAAGTGGGTCTCTTAGGGAGCATCTTGCACAGTGGAAAATGCCAGGTGCTCTCACTGTTTTCACTTTTTACATGGGGGAAGTCACAGACCAAGGACTCTTGGCACTGAACTATGTTGCCTTGAGTGAGAGGTAATGTAGGTAAAGTAAAACTGTTCTTCTTGCCTTCTTCAATGTATCTATTCTTGGACTGTTGCTCCAAATGGTGTATTGGAACTTCTCTGGACTCCTGGATTTCCACAAAGTTACATTAGTATATGGACGTTTGTCAAAATTCATGTTTTCTGGGAGAAAAATGGCTGAAAACACCTAATCTGCCATCTAATCCCCTCTCACACTTTAAAAAAAAAAGATCTTATTTATTTATTTATTCGAGAGAGCGAGACCGAGAGAGAGAGAACATGAGAGGGGAGAGGGTCAGGGGGAGAAGCAGACTCCCTGCTGAGACTGAAGCCTGATGCAGGACTTGTTCCAGTTCATGTCAGGACTCAGTTTAAATTTTATCTGTACTATTAAAACTTGTTCTGGTGTCTTCCACCTGAACTATGTGCCCCTTCTAATTGCTCTCATATCATATATCACCCTATTATAATTCTTAGTATTATGTATAGTTTATAGTAATTATTTATCGTGCAGTAACTAACAGGAAGCTATTTAAAGCAGGGATTACATCTTATTTGTATTCCTAACACCTAACATGGTACCTAGAGCATATGGTGTATTCAAATTTGTTGAATAATTTTAGTTCACATAATAACCTGTATGAGGTAGATATGATGTGGAAAGTTTCCTATTTTACATGTGGAAAGACTCCTATTTGGGATATGCCACTGCATTGAGTTCAGTAAATCACAGTCTATTCACTGTGATTGGATTTTTATTTCCAATGGTTAATTATACATTTTTTTGTGGAAACATCTAAGCAGTGATCATGGAAATTCATGCCTCTCTAGATAACAAAAAAATTGGAAAATTCCAACTCCTAAATATCTTCTCTCTATTTTCAAGTGTCCTCTGGGTAAAATACTGAACCATATTCCCCAAGTAGTTGACCCAGGAGCTCTGGATGTGGGAGTAGGAGGAGAGGAATACTAAGATTTAGATGACAGGGTAATCTACGCTTGGATGTAGGGTATTATCAAAGTCCCAACTTGCTGCAGATGCAATGTTAAGTAAAGTTGAAGACATTGCTGTGACTGGCTTCCAAGGGAAGCTATCATATTTTCCAATATTTGTGTTCTTGTAAAATTTGGACTTCTATCACTAAGGCAAGAAGAAATGTTTTGTATAGTAATGAAGTTCCTACTGTACCACTTACTCTTTTAGCAGTCCCATTCCAATACATAGGACAAATGGATTTAAACTCTAGATCAGGAGTTGGCAAACTTTTTCTGTAAAAAACCAAATAGTAACTATTTTCAACTTTTTGGGTCCACATACCAGGCTATATTGCAACTACTTGACTCTGTTGTGGTAGTCCAAAAGAAGCCACAGACCAATATACAAATAAATAGGGATGTCTGTGTGCCAATAACACTTTATTTGCAAAAATGTGTGATATGCAATTTTTGCCTGCCCACAGGACACAGTTTGACAACTCACGGTTTAGAAATACCACAGAAGATATCAGGTTTTTCTTGATGCCTTTCTTTAGGGCTAAATATTCTAAATGCAGGTCTGCAATATCTATAAACTAAAATGATCTCAAACCCAAATCTTGAAAAACAACCAAAACACTTTTTTTGAAATGTGTAAATAGCAAAACAAAATAAGAATTTTCTATCTTAACAGATAGATATCAAATAGAAAGAATCACCCTGAAAAAGCAAAGCAAATGTTATCCAGTTAAATAATGTCATTGCAAGAAAAAAACAAATATATATATTTTGATTCTAGACAAAATTGCTTAGAAGATTTCCACAAGTAAATGTTATAGTCAAATTTCTCAAATACAAAAAATGGAACAGAAAAAAAAATGCAATCCTATAGAAGTAAACAAAATTAAGTTAACGTTGGAATTTTTCTACAGCATTATGTCATAAAATAATGAAAAAATTCATAGTGTTTTAAGAAAACAAGTTCATGAATAGGTTTAAAAAAATAAGGCCATGGGTGCCTGGGTGGCTCAGTGGCTTAAAGTCTCTGCTTTCGGCTCAGGTCATGATCTCAGCATCCTGGGATCGAGGCCCGCATCGGGCTCTCTGCTCAGCAGGGAGCCTGCTTCCTCCTCTCTCTCTGCCTACTTGTGATCTCTCCCTCTGTCAATTAAATAAATAAAATCTTTTAAAAAAAAAAAGGCCAGTTTATAATTTTTGTAAAGACTAAAGAATAGGAATTTCTGAACTACTAAGCCCTCCAAGTATCTTTAAGTGATTCTTGATGTCAGCAAAATGAATGAGATTATAAGTAAGATATGGTATAAAAGAAAGTATAATAAGTAATAAACTCAGAAATGTTACCTAAATAATTTATGTTAATATAGTTATGAAAATAATACATATATCAAATTTTTTAAAAGAGAGGAGAATGTATAATGTCATAAACAGCCATCCAGATTAAAAAATTCAGTTCATCAAAAATATTGGAAATGGAAATAAAAGGATAAATAAGCCTGCAAAATATATTTCCCCAAAGAATAATACAGTGCAATAATCATCATATAATGTTATAGTCCTAAGATTTTGATAAAGAATATGAATTTCAACTATCTTTATTTTAGGTTCACCACATTAGAATAAAAATAAAATTTATAATTCCCAAATCATTTGAGAAAAAAAATGCATTTGTCCAAGTTATACAGTTAAAACATTCTCCCAAATTATTTGTCAAAGTAGAAATAAAATCTGCATGTAGGGCCACCTGGGTGGCTCAGTCGTTAAGCGTCTGCCTTCGGCTCAGTTCATGATTCCAGGATCCTGGGATCGAGTCTCATATCGGGCTCCCAGCTCAGCAGGAAGCCTGCTTCTCCCTCTCCCACTCCCCTTGCTTGTATTCCCTCTCTCGCTGTCTCTCTGTCAAATAAATAAATAAATAAATAAATAAATAAAATATTTTAAAAAATCTGTATGTAGAGAGTAAAAAATGTGAATAAGACAATCTATCTAAAATTATGAGATGAGGTACAACCAAAATAATAGGCGCAAGGTAATTTACAAAAAATAAGATTCTTAGTAATCATCCCAAGAGCATGGTAAATGAGGTATTAGATGATCCAATAAAACTAAGATGAAAAAATTAATTAAAATGATCATTAGGAAAATGTAGAAAAGTAAATATGAGATCTGGCTCTCTTATTCATAAAGGAATTAAAGAGCTTTCTCAAAAGACTAAGCAAGAAGACTGGCATAACATTACATCTTAAAATACAACATATGGGACTTGGTATCCTCTTCATGTGTCCTATTCTTAGAGATTAGCTGCAAAGATGATTCCTCCCCCCTCTTCCCCTTTCTATATAATGTGAAAGATTGAAGTAGATTTCTCTGAAAAATTGAAATGAAATGCACCTAGTGTATAAAATATCCTTGCAATAGATCACCCACAGTACAAAGAGACTAATTCATTATGGGTCTTCTCAAGTGTTAAGCTCATAATGTAAATTTATTACATGATTATCTGCATTTCATCTTCATGTTTGCCCAACTTTCTCTTGTGTTATTTATCTTCCTTCTTTTACTGAATTGTAGGGGTATTATATATTTAAGATACTAATTCTTTGCCTATTTTATTTATAGCAATGTCTTTTCCAAGTTAATATTTCTCCATTTATATTTTTCATGATGAGAAGTTCTTATTTAAGAAAAAAAATATATGTATATATACAATACCAGTCTTTTCCTTAATGATTTTTGCTTTTGTTGATGTTAACAAATTTCTTTTTATTCAAAGGAAAAAGTATTCATTTAGGTTGACTTTTAAAATAATCAAAGTTTTGCTTTTCACATTTAAATATTTATTTCATTGAAAATTGGCAAAAATATTTTACAACAAAGTACACTATTTTGAAATGTCAGAATAACAACTGAAAAGAAGGCTTAAACATGTTCAGAGAAAACTTTAAATAAACCCGAACACATTACATAAAGGAAAGTGGAGTCAAAGTAGCATTAGACTCCTAAACATCAACTCGGGATGCAAAAACTCTGTAGAATAATGTCTCAAAATTACTAGGGAAAATAATTTTCAATCCAGATTTTTTTCTCCTCCTTTTTTTTTTCTCAACTATCTGGTATTATGTGAGAATAAAGGGGTTTTAGGCATGCAAGAAATAAAAAAAAACTGTACCTACCATATACTCTTTCTCAGAATACTGCTGGAAGATGTCCTGTAATAAGATTGAATCAATACAAAAGAAGATATGGGATACAGGGAACATACTATGCTGCACAAAGAGGCACTGAGAAAGTCCCAGGATGATCATCATCCTCAAGTCCTATAGAACAACCAGTCCAGACTAGAGGAGGTGAATAGAAGGCAGCAAGAGGATGACTTATATCAAAATTTAAAAAAAATTGTATATTAACTAATTAACATTTAGAAAAAATATCTCCTAAATCTTGTTAGATTGGTTGAAATCTTTACATGTAATTAAAAGTAGATGCCATAGAAAGCTAAGCAAATTTCATTATAAAAAGTAGAAATAAACTTCAAAAATAATTTTTTCCAATGTACAAAATACAATAATTATTGTCTACTACTCTGTACAGAAGCATGTATTACTTAATGTAAAAGTATTTATATTTAAGTAAAAATTTAAGTAAAAAATTAGTATTTGGAGGTTTGAAGCAACCTACACGATGGAAGAAAATACTTGCAAATCAGATATCTGATAAAAGATTAATATCTGAAGTATATAAGGAGCTCAAATAATTCAAAAAAATTGTTTAAAAACCATGAATGGTCTTTGGGGCATTATTGAAGTGAAATAAGTCAAATGGACAAAGACAAATACTGTATGATCTAATTTATATGTGGGAATAAAAAAGCAAACTCACAGATACAGAGAACAGAATGGTAGTTGCCAGAGGTAGAGGGGTTTGGAAAGTAGGCAATATGGATGAAGGAAGTCAACAGGTACAAGCTTCCAGTTATAAGATAAGTAAATCCTTAGGATGTATGGTATGATGATTATAGTTAACAATACCATATTGTATATTTGAAAGTTGCTAAGAGAGTAGATTTTTAAACTTCTTGTCACAAGAAAGAAAAATGTGTAACTATGTGTAGTGATGGATATTAACCAAACTATTGTGATCATTTTGCAATATTCATGCATATCAAATTGTAATGTTGTATACCTAAAACTAATACAGTGTTATATGTCAATTATATCCCAATTAAAAAAAGAAAAGAAAAGAAATAGCTGAATAAGCAAAGGTAATGCCCACTTTGCTCAAAAAACAGCAGTGGTCTTAGGCTACATTAGACAATCAAATTCACCATTCATCATTACGTTTATTAGCTGTAGGAAAGGATTTAGGGTGGGCAAAACACAGCATGCAGGAAAATAGCTTGGAAGAAGATCTTCTTCTTAGAGACATAATGTCAACTATGTCAAAGCTCGTCCATCTTTGGGAGGCATATGGTCATGAGAGACATGGCAGTATATGAGAGGACTACATGTCTGAGAAACCAGTAAGTGTTGGGGCCCATTAATACTTTTCTTTGTTTTGGGTGCCTGGGTGGCTCAGTGGGTTAAAGCCTCTGCCTTTGGCTCAGGTCATGATCTCAGGGTCCTGGGATCAAGTCCCACATCGGGCTCTCTACTCGGCAGGGGGCCTGCTTCCTCCTCTCTCTCTCTTCCTGCCTCTCTGCCTGCTTGTGATCTCTCTCTCTGTGTGTCAAATAAATAAATAAAATCTTTAAAAATTTTTTTCTTTGTTTTGATGAATTATTGAATCAAGACTGGGTTTGTGACTTAAGCCAACCACAGGATGATGATGTATTAGCTGAAATTGAACAGAAAAGCCTTAGATATGATGAGTTTTGCATCTAGAATTAGGAGATTTATCTCTGGTAAATACAATGCTCCATTTCAATTCTTAAACAGCTTTATTTAGATATGATCAACATATAACCATGCAAATTTTAAAGAAAAATTTAATGTTTTGACATATGTATATGCTAGTGAAATTATAACCACAATCAAGATAATGAATGTATCCATAACTCCTAGAAGATTCTTTTTGGAGTTCCCAGTCAACCACTGATATGTTCTCTGTCACTGTAGGTTAATTCGTATATTCTAGAATTTTATATACATAGAACCATACAGAATGCATTTCTTTGGTCTGGTTTCTTTCATTCACCATAAATCTTTTGAGGTTCACCTATGTCAATTTTTTTTTTATTGCTGAGAAGCCATCTATTGTATGAATATATCATCAGTAGTTTGCCCATTCACTTGTGAATGGACAGTTTGGTTTCCAGATTTTGGCTATTTAAATGGGGCTGCTATGAACATCTGTATGTAAGTCTTTGCACAGAAATTAGTTTTCATTTATTTGATAAGATCTGTAGGTGCAAAATGGCTGCATCATATGGTAAGAGATTTTTAGCTTTTTAGAATGAGCATATGGGACTTCAAGTTGCTCCACATTTCTGCCAACACTTGGTGTGATTAGTCTTTTTAATTTTAGAGATTTCAATAGCTATTTCAGGTATTTCAGGTATATACAATTAGTACCTCCCTAATGAAAAATGATTTTCAATATTATTTCATGTGTTTATTTGAGAACTTTTCTGATAAAAGTTCTGTTCAATTTTTGTCTATTTTTTATTTTGTCTATTTTCAAATGTTTTTATTTGTTTTCTGATTTTCTTATTATTGTGATCTGAAGGTTATTTTTATATTCTGGATGCAAATATTTTTACCAGATATATGATTTTCAAATATTTCCTCCCAGTCTGTGGCTTGTTTGTCATTCTACTAACAGTGTCATTTGAAGAACATAATTCTTATTTTGATGAAGTCCAATTTAATCATTTGTTCCTTCATGGATAGAGCTTTTGGTATTGTATCTAGGATATCTCTGCCTAATTCAAGTTTACAAATATTTTTTAAAATATTTATTTATTTATTATTATTTGCCCGAGGGGTACAGGTCTGTGAATCATCAGGCTTACACCTTTCACAGCACTCACCATAGCACAAGTCTCCCCAGTGTACATAATACGAATATTTTTTTCTATAATTGCTTCAACAGGTTTATAGTTTTTGGTTTTATATTTGTACCTGTGATCCATTTTAAATTAATTTTTGTATGTAGTATGAGGTATGAATTAAAGTTCATTTTTTCTGCCTTGAATATCTCATCTCATAGCACCATTTATTGAAAAGTTGGTCCATTAACTACTGAATTTCCTTCGAATCTTCATTTAAAATTGATTAAGCAGATATATTTAGCTATCTTTGTTCAGCTAATCTATTTATATAACTATAATACCATATGATCTTGTTAATAAGCTTTTTAATTCATCTTGAAATAGGTGAAATTAAACTTCTAAATTTGCTTTTTTTCTTTAAGTTGTTCTGGCTAAGTCTACATTTTTTAAAAAAAGGTTCAATATGAATGCTAGAATCAGTTTATCAATTTCTACAAAATAAAGATTTCTGTTGCATGAAACCTGCAGGTGAAATTGGGGACACTTAGTATCTTAACATATTGATTATGATTCCTGTGAAGTTTTGCCTAATTTTATAATTCACATTACAAATCAAAGAGGGTATTTTACTAAGTGACTCTAAGGAATAATGTACTCCTATCTTACAGTGTTAAATGTAACTATTTTGGTAAGACATTTATCTCTGTGGCATACTTATGCTAATTAATTTCTTGGAATTTATGATAAACTGTACAAAACATATATGTTAAAGGAATTTTATGTATTTAATTTTGCTTCAAGATAACATGCTAAATAAAAATTAGTGTTGTCACGCCACATGTGTTTGAAACTTGAGGCTATCCCTTAACGTCTCGGCATAGTTCCCAGTGACTCAATTCTAAAGATCTATCTTAATATTCTTAATATTCTTAAATGGATCTTTTTTCAAGCTTGGCAGTAGAGCTCCAATGTATTTTGTTGTAGTAATGAAATATTTTGCATAAGTGGAAAAATCACTGTTATTGCTTGAGATTTTACACCAATTGCAATCATTTTGAAACTATTGACAATTTGTATCATGTAAAGTAATCACATTCTATGAAGCTGTGACCTATTAAAAAGTTTTGCTAGGTGATACTTTTTCAAGACCTTTTTCAGTGGTATTTGAGGTTTTGATATATATGATGCTTAAGGGAGTTTATTACACTAAAAACAAATGATCAGTTAAAATGCTTACTTTGAGAAAGTTGCATTTGAGAGTTAGTTAAGTAAAAATTTCTGGCCCAGGGACAATCTCAGCAAATTCCTACTTCCCCTCACCTCTGTCACCATCAGAAACTTAGAACTGTGGGGGAATGGATTATTGAGTAACAGCAGAGAAGTGAATTCCAATTCCTCTTGTAGCTAGGGTCCTGATATTGGGTATCATTTGAATTTGTGTCACAATAGATTTTATTTAGTTCCTGACTTGGAAACATTATGTAAGCGACCCAAATGCTATTTAGATCTTGATGTATTTGACAGAGGCCATAAAATTGTTCAGCTTTGGTCTGCACCTCCCATCTTCTGAGCCTCACTTCTATTCCCAATGGGCTGTTTATCAAGAACTGCCTTATCCCAGCCTCCGACTCTGCACTTCTGTTTATTTTCCCCAGTTAAAAGCTTAAGCCTGTATTAATCTGCTATAACAAAATACCATAGACTAGGTGGCTTAACGAATAGATATTTATTAGCTCTGGAAGCTGGGATGTCCCAGGTCAAGGGGGCAGCTCATTTGATTTTGGTAAGGACTCCCTCATCGCCTTGCAGATGGCCACCTTCTCTCTGTATCCTCACATGGCGGAAGACAGCAATCTCTCTTCTTCTTCTAAAGCTATTCCTATCATGAGGACCCCACATTAACAACCTCATCTAACTCTAATTACCTCCTTAAGGTCCCATCTCTAAACAAAAACACATTGGGGTTAAGGCTTCAACGAGAAGTTTCTGGGAGGTGATTGTAGTGAATGAAGGCTGGATTTGCCTTGTCCTATTATGCAAATGACAGTGGCAGGCAGACTGGCTCTTTGAGCTTCCTCTGTCTGTCCTAGACCTAACAGGAACCTGTTTTCTTGTACTTGAGGAGATAAACTCGTTCTGCGGCAGAGCACACTGGTATATGGTGTGCTATGTGCTGTTATATGATAGTATATGGTGAGTGTTACTGCGGTGAATTTGAGACAATATGTAAATGTCCCAAATGCCATATCACAAATAAGAAAACAAAAAATATACTAGAATTAGTAACAGCAAATCATATATTAATCCAGTCTCTTTAAAACTACTTATTAGCAGCTTATTAACACTGTTTATTTGCCCACTTAATCTCTACCATTACATTATGAGCAGACGGTGGAAAGTGAATAAATTATAATCCTCAATTTCAAGGAACTGAAAGTATTCTGTAAAATTAAGTGTTTTAAATTAGAGGGAACAGAATCTATCGAGAAAAGCATAATCATAGTAAAAACAGCTAGAATTTATTTAGATCCTAGCATATGACAACTGTAATAGAGATGAAAAATTTTCCTCTTTGAACTTCTCACATATCATATGATAGAGGCATTATTGTATCTACCTTATTAATAAGTTATTGAAAAAAGAGGTTGAAGCACATAAAGAGGTCACATAACAAAAATGATGAAGCCAGGATTCAAGCATGAATATTATCTACTAAATTCCATAGTTTAACTTCTTTGTTTACCATGTGTGCTATGGAACAGAAGAGATTACAAATGTGAAAAATTTACTGAAATACCAAATTTACAGAAACAATTATGATTATAATTCTCTCATTAGTTTCATACATTCTTTGGTTAAACAGTTAACACCTTAAAAATAAATGTATCATAAATGCAGTAGATAGCCACTATTGATTCAATTATCATATTTTATTCTTATGTTCAAGTATGATGCATTATTTGCTGTTCTTAGTTGCTTAACTATTTGAATGTAGAATACAAGAGTTCACCTTTAGCAGGCAATTACAGAGAACCTAAATTGCATCTATAGCAATAGACTAATGATTTTAGATATATAAAAGGACTATAAAATGAAGTTTTTGCAAGGAATTGAAAGTAACTCATTGGAGAGATAAGATTTTAAATCATAAAAACAGAATACAGGAAGAGAATTTAGAAGTTATGCAGTGTAAGTTTAACTTTACAAATGGGAAAACTGAAGCTCAGATGTATTGATCATCTAATATTAGAGTCAGTAGTGATTGAGTTTGGACATAACACAGACCTGCTGATTTGTAGTGGAGTTTTCCTTCCATGACCCCATTTGAAATAAAGAACAGTAAAAATTATTATGATGTATAATAGCTTTATATATGTTAATTATCAGGGTCTTTCCATTCTAATTTGTACCATATCATTTTCACTGGTGGCTTTCTCTTTACTATTATTCATGTATTCACAATAAAATGCTACTAAAATGCCATGCTTTATTTAATGATTTATTTTTTATGGTTGTTACAGTTTTCATTTAAAAATCGTTTTTTGTGCTTCATGATAACTTTTGTTTTTTTCTTAAGGTTGTAATGCCAACCTGCATAATGTGGAATAAAACTTAATTTTTTTTTTTTTTTTTTTTAAAGATTTTATTTATTTATTTCACAGCGGGAGAGAGATCACAAGGAGGCAGAGAGGCAGGCAGAGAGAGAGAGGGGGAAGCAGGCTCCCCGCCAAGCAGAGAGCCCGATGCGGGCCTCGATCCCAGGACCCTGAGATCATGACCTGGGCCGAAAGCAGAGGCTTTAACCCACTGAGCCACCCAGGCGCCCTAATTTGTTTTTTTGAGTGGAAGTTGTATTTGAATTAAAACACATTATTCCATCTTGCCACCTAAACTAAAGTAAGAATTTAGAGAAATGCTCATAAAGGACCCTTTCTGTGGATATAGCTACATGGTTACAGATTGAGCCCCTTGTAAGTATTTAGTCCTGTATTTTTCCACAATTACTTTTTTTAGCTTTAGCTTTTTTTGAGCTTTTTTCTTGATAATACAAGTTAAATTGCTCAACATGATTGTTAAAAGATTCTTACATTTCCCCAAATAATTCTTCATCGCATATGTAAATTTCAGGAGCTGTGAAAATGAATATAAATTAGAACATCTGAAGAGAATGAATTATGTAAAATAATTCATTAAATGTATTATACAAAATTGCTACTTTCTTTGGAGTTTAGAGGAAAGATGAGGGCATTTCCTAAGGCTCCCATCGATTACATGGTTAAATTTATATCCTCTTAGGGAGCTGGAGTCACTGTTTTCTGTTGCAAAGCCAGGTATGGGTCATTATAATTACTAGCATCACAGATTTATTTTTAATTATTCATAAAAGTGATCTAAACAATGGAATCCCCAAATGAAAACACACAGTGCTGTTTTAGAAGCCATCTGTGACTGTTTGAAGCACCAGTGATATGCCAATTTTGTTTTTTATGCCAACGCAGGAACATATCAAATTGAAGGGGTATATATTTTTTAACATATGATTTTTTTTTCCAGCAGGGATATTTAAACATTGTGTGTATAAGATAATAAAATATCAGTGTTGCTGTGATGTGTTAATGGGAAGCAAACATAATGGAGACTTTGAAAATGGGTTAATATGAACTCATTTGATATAGTTCAGCAATAAAATTATTCTCCACTCCACACCTGAAACATAGAAAAAGAAGGGCTCAGCATCTAAATAATCAACTGAATACAAATTATTTCTGTATAGTAGATGTTTAAGGAATGTAGTATTAAGCACTCCTTAAATTTTGAGATTATTTATTGATGGATTGGCCATAAAAGGAATAAGCTTTCCATAGTTTCTCTGTGACTGATATTTATTCCATGTGTTGGAATAAATATCTTGGTATTTGATCTCAAATGTTTATTCATAGTGAGTGAAGTGTGGGATGTGAGCTAAGCCTGCAAGGATATCCAATGGGGACTTTTTTCTCTGCAGTGTTTTCCTTTCTTCCTAGAAACACTTCAATCAGATTTCCATAATTTTTTTTCCTTTTTCTTCTTTATTTTTTTGGTCTGGATTTTATACCCCACTTACAATGAGACTATTTTTTTATTATTATTAAACTTATAGCCACAGAGAAATCAGCCTCATTCTATTTGATATTGCTAGATCTGCCCTTGGGTTTTCCATTGCTATTGATTTTTGAGCAGAGAAAAGAGATCCGAAATGAGAGATCTCCATTTGCCCTATGGCTTACCCTGACCTCTGAAATTAATGATTGTAATGGAGCCTGACCATAGTCTCCTCTATTGATCTCACACCACACAGAAACACCACATCACAGTTGGAGGCCGGGAATCATTTTAATATTTTCTTTTTGGTCTTATTGAATCTAAGTCTAAAAGAAACTGCTTAAAACAGATTCTATATGTGGAATCATGATTTAGTTTCTAAAAATGACTCTGAGAGTTTATCCATTTTAACATATTCCTTTGTCTCTATCAGTCAGTATTTGGGAAGAGAGGATTTAAATGCTTGCCCTCAAGTTGTCATTTTTCCTAAAGTATAATTTATATTGTTTTGATTTCTCATCATCAAACACAAACATCTATTATTGGTCTGTGGCACGTTAATACAGTGACGGTCCCAGGAGCTATTGAGGTTTATGGGACTATTTTATCTCCCTATAAATTGTCCCAGAGCAGTGTGCTTTTCCTTGCTTCTAGGCTGTCACTTCTCAGTACTCTCTGTGTCTCCAGATACCAGTCAATCTCGGCCTCCTATTTTCATGATTCTAATATGCTGAGGGATTAGAAAACAGCTATTAAATTTGTCTTTTCTTAAAGTGAGTTTCACTAGGAGTCCTCCAGAAGTCCTCCAGCATTTTTAACATGCAAACTGTTATGTCTACCTTGGTTGGTTTTTAATAAGGCTCGGTTTTTCTTGGTTATTGTCACATGAAGTTTTGACCAAAGACTCATGCCTAGTTTAGGAAAGTATTATTCTATAGTTCTTAATTATGATAGGGTCTTTTACACTTAAACATTTTCATCTACTTTAATAAAGAATCTTATAATTATTTATTATGCGCTGTCATTAGGCCACATTTTGCTAGGTAATGGGGACACAGAGACAAACAAATTATATCCCTGTTTTGTGAGCAGCTTGACTATCAATGCCCTCTTTTCTCCCCTACTGAGAAGGATAATCTACTTTACTGAGTTCATGGGTTCAAATGCTAATCTCAACCAGAAATGCTATCTAAGACATTCTTGACTCAATCTTTAATCTGTCCAGCTGAAAAACAAAATTAACCACCATAGATACATAACATTTAGATAAATGTAATGGGATAAGCAATGCAAATGCAAACTGGGACACAGATAACAAGAAATGATAAATGAGGAAGACAAGGTACTATTCATTTTTGAACTTAGTGGTTGACTAGAATTTCAATGATTTAAATAGAAAGGAGATATTCAGGAGGACAATTTACAGTTCCTGGAAGGCAGATAATTCTAAGCAGTGTAGGGAGAATACTTGGATAAAACTGAGCACCTAGATTGGGACCAATAGAATGCTGGTATCTTTTAAAGTTTCTAAAAAAGATAATGTTGTGCTTTAGAATGAGCATTAAGTAGAAATATATTAGTGAAAGTGAATTATATTAATAAAGTAATGTGGTAAAAAACACCCCCCACTAAGATGAAATCATGAAAAAATAGAAAATCTGAACCAAAAAATAGTGAGTAAGGAGAATGAATTGGTAATCTAAAACTTCTAAACAAAGAAAAATCTCAGGACCAGATAGCTTCACATGTTAATTCTAGAAAACATTTAAAGAAGAATTAATGCCAGTCCTTTCAAACTCTTCCTAAAAATTGAAGAGGAGCAAACAGTTCCAAACTTGTTTAACCAGGCTAGCATTACTCATACCAAGGACAGATAAGGACACTACAAGAAAAGAAAATTATAAGCTCCAAACCATGATGAACATGGATGTAAAAATCCTCAACAAAATAAAAGCAAACCAAATTCAATAGCACAGTAAAAGGATCATATGCTATGATCAAGTGGGATTTATTATCCTTGAGATGCAAGGATAGTTCAACCTATGAAAATCAATTAATGTTACATACTACATTATTAGAATGAAGGACAATAGTCATATGATTATCTCAATAGATGCACAAAAAGCATTTGACAAAATTCAATATCCTTTCCTGATAAAAACTCACAACAAATTATGTATAGAGGGATGTAATGCACATAATAACAAGCAGTTAACAACATACTCAATGCTGAAAGCTGAAAGGTTTTCCTCTAAGATCAGGAAAAAGACAAGGGTGTCCATTCTTACCACTACTATTCAACATAATACTGGAAATCCTAGTGAAAGCAATTAGACAATTGCTCATCATCAAGGAAAATAAATAAAATAAGGAAAGGAAATAAAGGAAAGACAAGGAAAATAAATAAAAGGTATGCAAATCAGAAAAGAAATTAAATAGTCTCTATTTATAGATAACATGATCTTTTATATATATATATCTTTATATATATATATATATGTCCCTAACTAGTGTATATATATATATATATATATCCTTAACTAGTCCACCAAAACAAACAAAAAACTTGCTAGAGCTAATAAATGAATTCAGTAAAGTTATAGGATACAAAATCAACCTACAAAAATCAGTTGTGTTTTTATATAATAATAATGAACTATGTGGTAAAGACATTAAGAAAACAATTGCATTTACAATAGCATCAAAATAACAAAATACTCAGGGATAAATTTAACTAAGGAGATGAAAGATCTGTACACTGAAAACTTTAAGACATCGATGAAAGCAACTGAAGACACAAATAAATGGAAAGATGTTCCATGTTCATGGATTGGAAGATTTGATATTATTAAAATGTTATACTACACAAAATTATCTGTAGGTTTAATGCAATTGTGACCAAAATCCCAATCACGTTTTTCAAAGAAATAGAAAAAATTATCCCCAAATTAGTATGGAACCACCAAAGACATCAAATAGCCTAAGCAATCTTAAGAAAGAACAAAGCTGGTGATACCATGCTTCCTAATTTCAAAACCATATTATCATGATAGTACTTAAAATAACTTTACAAACTACAGAACTATATTGTCAAAACAGTATTGAACTGGCATTAAAACAAACACACAGATCAATGGGACAGAATAGAAAGCCAATAAATAAGTCTATAAATTAGTCAATTAATCTTTGACAAGAGTTTCAAATAATACACAACGGGGAAAGGATAGTCTGCTCAATAAATGGTTTGTGAAAACTGCATATCCACAAGCAAAAGAATGAAATTGGACTCCTCCACCACTCACAAAAATTAACTCAGAAAAATTAAAGACTTAAATGTAAGACATATGACTATAAAACTCCTAAAAGATAACATAAGGCAAAAGCTCCATAACATCAGTCTTGACAGTGATTTCTTGGCTATGACATCAAAAACATGGGCAATAAAAGCAAAAATAAACAAGTGGGACTACATCGAAATAAAAAGCTTCTGCGCAGCAAAGGAAATGATAAAGTATATGAGAAACTTATACAACTCAATGGCAAAAAAACCCCAAATAATCCAATTAAAAGTGGACAAAAGACAGGGTGTCTGGGTGGCTTAGGTGTTTAAGCATCTGCCTTTGGCCCAGGTCATGATCCCAGGGGCCTGGGATTGAGCCCTGCCTCAGGTTCCCTGCTCAGTGGGAAGCCTGCTTTTTCCTCTCCCTCTGCCATTCCCTCCGCTTGGGCTCTCTGGCTCTCTATTTTTCTGTCAAATAAATAAATAAATAAAATCTTTTTAAAAAATGGGCAAAAGGGGGTGCGTGGGTGGCTCAGTGGGTTAAGCCTCTGCTTTCGGCTCAGGTCATGATCTCAGGGTCCTGGGATCAAGCCCCGCATCGGGCTCTCTGCTCAGCGGGGAGCCTACTTCCCCCTCTCCCTCTGCTTGTCTCTCTGCCTACTTGTGATCTCTCTCTCTCTCTGTGTCAAATAAATACACAAAATCTTAAAAAAAAATGGGCAAAAGACATGAACAGATATTTTCCCAAAAAATGATATACAAATGGCCAACAGGCACCCAAAAAGATGTCCAACATCAGTAATCACTAAGGAAATATAAATCAAAACCACAATAAGATATCACCTCTTAGAATGGCTATTTTCAAAATGACAAGTAGTAGTAAGTGTTGGTGAGGGTGTGGAGGAGAATAGGGAACATTTCACACCGTTAGTGGGAATGCAAACTGGTGTAGTTACTATGGAAAACAATATGGAGGTCCCTCAAGAAACTGAAAATAGAACTGCCATGTGATCCTGAAGTCCATTACTCTGTACATATCCAAAGGAAATAAAATCAGTGTCTTAAAGAGTTATCTGTATTTCCATGTTCACTGAAGCATAGGTTGACCAATATGGAATATATTGCATTAGTACTTTTAATTTTCACAGAATATTACAAATAATATCCATCAGTGCAAACTATATTTAGAAAACTAAATTTCTTCCATTAAAAGTTTAATACATTGCTTACTAGAATGTGCCTTGCAGTAGTATTTGAAGAATCTATCTTGATTATTGGCTATAACCCGACTCTATTATAAGATACTGATTATATGGTTTCAGTAGATAGGGTAGTACATGTGACAACTAAAAAAACTAAGATGCCTAATTAGGAATAAATAGAGAAAATACCATGATGAATAATGCTATTTAAAGCTGAGTTACGGTACCATTTCGACAGTTAGTGCATTAGAGGGTGGGAGCATCTAATTAGACAAGTATGTATCCATTTTAGAAAATTTTAAAAATACAAAAAAGTTTAAAAATACTGGATTAAAACATATTGAATCTAATTTAAGCCATCCAGAAGTAATTGCTATTTTTATGTATATCCTTTTATAACCATTACCAAAAGCAATTATGCTGTCATTTGCAACTGGTCATTTTAATATTATAATATTCAGGAAATTTTTGTTTGTGTCATTAAATTTTCTTCTGTGGCATATTTTAATGTCTACATATTTTGTTGCATTAACATAACCTAGTGTATTGAACCAGTTTTTGAGTATCGTTTTTTGAAATTGTTATTTTAATTTTTTTCACTATTCTGAGTACCACTGATTACCTTTAAATTTTAATTAAAGATATGTAAATATTTATATTAGTTCTGTGTGATAAATTACTGAAATCAGAATTGTTCACATATGGTATGCACAGTGTATTAGCTTGCTACTATAATAAATCACTATAAACTTTAGTAGCACAAATTTCTTATCTTTTTCTTTAGGACATCAGAAGTGAAATGGGTCTCACTGGACTAAAGTCAAGGTATCATTGTGATAACATTGGCCCTGCCTGGAGAATTCAGAATAATCCTCTAAAATCAGCTAATTAGCAAAATTAATTCGACCTACAACTTTAATTTGCCCTTATATAACACTATGTTCACAGTTTCCAGAGATTAGGTCATCTATTACATCTTTGTGAGACCCAATATAGTGCTTACTATACACATATTTAAAATAATTTTTAATGGTTACTTTTTATTTTTTTTAAGATTTTATTTATTTATTTGAGAGAGAGAGTAAGAGAGCACAAGCAGAGGAAGTGGCAGAGGGAGAGGGAGAAGCAGACTCCCTGATGAGAAGGGAGCCCAATATGGGACTCAATTCCAGGACTCTGGGATCATGACCTGAGCCCCAGGTAAACACTTAACCGAGGCACCCAGGCACCCCATAATGGTTATTTTCAAATTGACCCAAGAACGTTTTATATTTATAAAATTCTAAAACTTTTGACATTTTGTTGTAGCTTGATTCTTCTCTCTCTAATAGCAGATTTATTGAGATATAATTCACATACATAAAGTTCACCTTTTTAAAGTGTGCGATTTAGTTATTTTGTTTAATTAATGTACTTATTTTAGTATAGTCCTAATGCTGTACAACTACTACTTTGTTGTGGTTTTTATCAACCCCAAAAGAAAAGCCCCATATTGATTAGGAGTCACTCTACAGTCCTCCCTCTTCCACACATGTATATAAACACACTCCTGTCATGTCTAGCTCATCACAACTTAATGTATTATTTACTTATATTTATTTCAGACCATTATTTAGTGTTACATTTTTGCATTTCAATATTCAATGCATTTAAAGTTTATTTTGGTATAAGCTATGAGGCAGAGATGTACTTTACTCTTTTCTAAGATATAATAATAGTTACTTTACCATTTATAAGAATGAAATATCATTACTCCATCAAAGTAAGTTGTAGCCAACATAAAATCTTAGTGGAGAGGGATCTTTTCTTGGATATCTATTGGCTCGTGTTAAATAGGCAATGTAATTTTGGTAAGATTACCATTTTCTTTTAATCATTATAGCATAGTATACAGTATAATTTCAATATTAAAATATATATTCAGTTTTCATTTCAACTTTTTAGTGAGTGTTTTCCTATATTACATATTCCAGAAGAAATGTATAATCATTTTTTCACATGAAAATGCACTTGAACAAATGGTAAAGAAGTAGAAATTTAAATATAACTTTAAGTTATTTCATTAATTCAAAAATGGTATCTCTTCAACATTGCCCTCACATTCAGTAGCATTTTAAGTTTTAATTTATTCAATCTTTTTCTTCTGTCTTTTAATATTTTTCATCATATAGCTCTGAACATTTCTTTAAAGGCTATATTTAGGTAGTTAGTATTTGTTTATTTGAATGCTGTTTGGAAGATCAGGGAGGTTTCAGAAAGTAAATGACATTTGATTTTTAAGCAGGACTTAAAGCATACTTATAATTTGGTTATATGGACATTGGGAAAGAGAGCAGAAATCGCCCTGTAAAAACCTCAGGGGAGAGCATATGTGTATGTATTTGTAAATGTATGTATATCTAGAGAGTAGAGTATATGAATGGATTCATTCTTTTGAAATTATTTAGTAAAAACTTTGGCATCATAATTAGAAATTACATTTTGGCAACTATACCTGATCATTGTCATTATGCAAATTTTTAAAGGTTGGCCTCTGAAGTTTCTTGTAGATATTTTGTAGAAATAATGAATAAGGATTGTTAAATCAAGTCACTAAGTATTTAATTTTGGATGACCTTTATTTCCATTACACTCCTGCAATGTGTTTAATGATCTATTTATAAGACCATACTAATTTTCTCCACTTAATAGTGCAGTGAAATAATTCTGTAAGAGACAAAACAAATCAATAACATAAAAGTTCAAATCTTGAATTAAAATGAATTCTTCCTCTAATATGTTACTGTCAGATACTTTATTAAAATATTCTGACCTATAGGTATCCACGATTTTGTGTGGTTTAAATAACCAGAACCTGAAATTTCATTATAATTGAGTTATTCACTTTTTGATCAAGTTAAGAGCAAAGTATTTTTTCAGAAATAAAAATAAAAATAGACCAGTAAGATAATAAACCGTCTTAATAGTTTTCTATTATGGGTTATTTTCTTTGAGGACATCAAAGTACATTTTCTCAAGTCAGAAGATTAACATTCTCTGAGTAAGGAAAAAATGACAAATTTTATCAGAAATAATTTTTCTTTTATAATCATTAAAATTTATAATAAGTAATCCATGCAGGACAATTCTTAACAGAGAAGAGGAACTCAGTGCATCTAACTATAATAGGATTAATTGGAACAATTATCAATTGAATATGCTAATTAAAGCAAAATCAAGATGACTGAATTTAAAGTAAAATCTAGGTATCTTTATCATCACAAAGAAAGCGAGAAATAAGGAAAAATAAGAATATTAAAAAGTACCAGTGTAAAAGGAATAACTTGAGATACTCAGATAATACAAGATAGAATTTGGAATATCAATATCAGAAAAAGGGAAAATTCAAGGAAAAAAATCGAGAAATAAAAAATGAGAAATTACATGATCCTATGTAAAATTTACAGGGTCATTAATCTTTTACGTAATGGTACTTTTCTATTTTATGGCCCCACATAATACATGAGCTGAACAAATACATTTGTGCTATGAAACAGAAATTTTTGTGAAGTCATAGATAATCAAATAGAAACATTGAAATAGTCCAAGTTTTTTTTAATAGATTTAACATGGCTATTGACACAGATCCGAGCATTTTTATTAATAATATTGATATTGATCTATTAATAATCCTGAACTCCAAAAACAGAGAATAAACTCTGTTTTTATGTGGCTATGGAACATTTGCAAAATACTTATTTGTTTTATTCCAAAAATTAAAAGAAAATAAATTTCCAAGTGAAGATTTTTACACATTTTATAGGCTATAATCTATGTATAGTATCTATATAATCTATGTATAGAACCAAAATTAATCACATAAGTTTAAATAATCACACAGAAAAGTGTCCAATACCAATGTAAAACATTCTTCTAAATAATTTTTTGTAAAATAATAATTTAAAAAGAAAACAAATCAAAATAATTATTAATTATGGAGATCATATACACTTAAATGACATAAAAAAACAAGATGCTTTTCTATATAACAGAAAATTTTGGAAAATTAAAACTAGGAAATAAAATGCCATGTAAAAGAAAATTTCTGCTGCTAGCAATGACAGACTAAGTATATGCAATATCTAGACTTAGTACAAAGGTAACTACCTACAGTCACCAGAGAATGAACAGGAAGCAGACAGACCTGGATGGAGAGTACACAACTAGGGAAGAGGAGCTGAAGAAAATGAGTTCAAGTTCTTGTGATTTTAGCCTGAGATCTGATGCTTTAGGCATATAGTGTAGTCTGAGTAGGTGCTGATGGGAAAAAAACAAAACAAAACCTCACAATATTTCTATCCTGGGGAGCTAGAAAAATAAATCTAGAAAACTGTGACCCCTGGAGATAATAGGGACATCTCAGAATATAAATAGGAGAGGAGTATACACAATTTCTGTCAATCCACATTTCTAATTATCCTCAAAATCACACACGAACAGAAAAAGACTCAAAGGATAACTTAGCTAGGGACAGAAGATCTGAGCTGAGACTGTAGCTGTCACCCAAAAAAAGTTGAATTTGCAACTTAAATCCAACCAAAATCATTGACTAGTAAAAGAGACAATCTCTTCAGAGAAAAATAGCACAACCTCAGGATAAAATCCAACATTATCTGACATAGGAAGAAAGTGGAATACACTCTCAAGAGGAAAGGTAATGAACTGAGACCACCTCTAAGATGACTCAAACAAATGTAAAGATAAGAATTCCCAGCAGGAAAATAAAAAATTTTAAAAGAGCCAAATAGATGCTCTAAATTTTAAAAATATAACATCAGAAATAAATTCACTGGATATATTTAATATATATATATTGGCAGAAATTATAAAGGAAAGAGTTAATGAACTTGAGACTAGATCAGTAGAAGTCATTCAATATGAAGAACAGAGAAAGCAAAAATGCTGGATTAAAAACAAAGCTTTAGGTCTACATTAATCTGCTTGAACTGCCATAGAAATATACCACAGACTAGGTGGCTTAAATAGCAGACAATTACTTTTCATAGTTCTAGCATCTAGAAGTCCCAGACCAGGTTCTGCTGCAGTTAGTTTCTGGTGAGATTTCTCTTTCTGGCTTGCAAGAAGCCACTTTCTCACTTATCCTTACGTAGGAGAGAGAGAGAACTCTGGTGTTTTGTTCTCCTTTTATAATGGCACCAGTCCTGTAAGATTAGCGCATCACCCTTATTTTATATATCACCCTTAATTTAACCTTTACTATCTCCTTGAAGGTCCTGAATCCAAATATAGTCACAGTGGGGGTTATAACTTCAACATATGAATTTAGGGGCAATGCAAACATTCAGTCTATAACAAGGTCACTGTGAATATCACAGTCTAACCAGTGTAACGTATGATCGGAGTTACAGGAGATGAGACAGAACTTGAAGCAGAAAAAAAAAACATTAATTTTAAAAAAGCCAAAAATTCCCAAATATTAAAAAAATAAAGACACTTAGAGATAAAATATGCTTAGTGAAAAGCAAGCAAACATGCCAAGGCACTTTATAGGAAAATTGCTAGAAGCCAAAGAAAAAAAGCTAAAAGTAAAAGAAGTAAGAGAAAAAGTATATGAGAAAAAGAGATTCATTGAACTACTTTCTCATCAGATACTACAGATGACAGAGGAAAATTCAAAAATATCTTAAAGTGTTGAAAGAAAAAGAAATAACCTGTCAATCCAAATCCTATATCCAATGAAGTATGTTTCAAGAATGAACGCAAAATAAAATTTCTGATATAAGAATACTAAGAGGGCACCTGGGTGGCTCAGTGGGTTAAAGCCTCTGCTTTCGGCTCAGGTCATGATCTCAGCGTCCTGGGACTGAGGCCCGCATCAGGCTCTCTGCTCAGCAGGGAGCCTGCTTCCTCCTCTCCCTGTCTCTCTGCCTGCCTCTCTCCCTACTTGTAATCTCTCTCTCTGTGTCAAATAAATAAATAAATAAAATCTTAAAAAAAATAAGAATACTAAGAGAAAGGATTGTCAGAGACCTATACTATAAGAAATCCTAAATGAAGGAAGTAATCAACAAGATGGAGGATTAGTAGGTCCCAACACTTGTTTCTCCCACAAAAACAACAAAAACAATAAATAAACTACTAAAAACTGACGTATGGCTCTGGGAAAGATGTGGGCTACAATAAAGAAGTAGGAGAAATTCTGAAGAAGTAAAAACTGGAGGGTTATTAGAAACATTAAAATTTATAATAAATAATCTTCATAGAAAAGCATTTTACCTATATCAAGCCACCCCCCAGTCCAGAGTAGCTCAACTCTCAGGAGGGATGCACTCAGAGGGATTTCAATCACAATGAAAAGGAGAGCTTGAGAAACCCAGGAAGCATCACTGCCAAAGATATTTGCAGCTTTTGCTACAGAGGACTCCCACAGTCTGCACCAACACTCAACCCAGCTGACAAAGCTGCCAGCTCTCCCTGTCTGTGTGTCTTCTCCAGGTAGCAAGAACTATCACTGCAGTGTGATATGTCCCTCAGCTGTGACCTGCTCCCTGAAATCTGGGTGCCAGAGCCTTGGCATCTATGAGGCTGGAGTTGCTGCTATTTTGAGCACCACCTCTGGGTCCCAGGTCATGACTTTGACCTAACATGACCTGGACTAAGCTGCCCCTGCTCTGCATTCCTCTTCCCAGGTCTCTACATGTGGCCATCACATGTACTGTTGCCATTTGTGACTATACTGATACTAGACTTGGGACTTTGACTCACCATCCCCAACCCATGCTGCTACTGCACCTTGCTCTTTGGGCATAAGACACTACCGCTACCTGTCTCCCAGTGCCCATGTTGCTGCAAGATTTCACTCCCTCACCCCATCCAAGTGAGAGACTGTGGAGACTCCCAAAAACCCAGACACTGGTTATACAAGAGATCTGTACAAAGCCATGTCTCAGGCTGAAGCAGGTGCACCCGAGTCCTGGTAGTTTCACATATGCCTAATGCTGGAACCCTGGCTCCACTGCTGCTCTGACTACGTGTGTGCCAGATGGAATGCCAAGAGAGACCCCCTCAGCTAGAACTACCTCCCATTGGTGAAAAAAAAAGGAGGAGAACCCCAGCAGCCTTCACCTCTGAGGACCCCAATAGCCCTAGCTGTCATGGCCATACATAAGACCTCCACAGTCATGGCCACAGAAGATGCCTACGGTCTTTGGTAACACTGATTTCAACTGATGCAGCTGCATGAAGATTATATTGCTGCACCCTCCTCAGGATCAGAAATGCTGCACTGCACCCCTCGCAGCCAGTGCCCTCACAGTCAGCCACCTTTAGGTGAAAGTCTTTCCCCACCAAAGCCATTATAAAAAAACTGAAGAAGTTGATAGTCCCTCAGATGTGCAGACATAAATGCAAAGCCATCACAAACATGATTAGTGAAAGTTTGTTTCTGGGCTCTCTAGCCTGTTTCTTTGGTCTATTTTAATGCCAATACCATACTGCTTTGATTACTGTGGCTTTGTATATAGTCTGAAATCAGGAAGTGTGACATTCTTTGTTCTTCTTTATACATATTGCTTTGGCTATTCAGGGATTTTTGTGGTTCCGTAAGAATTTTAGGATTGTTTTTTCTATTTTTGTGGAAAAAGTGTCATTAGAATTCTATTAGTGATTGCATTAAATCTATACGTAGCTTAGAGTACTATGGACATTTTAGCAATCCAGGAACATGGGATATCTTTCCATTTATTCATGTCTTCTTCATTTCTTTTATCAATGCCTTATAGTTTTCAGTGTACATATCTTTCATCTCCTTGGTTACATCTATTTTCAAGTATTTTATTGTTTTTAAACACTATTGTAAAATAAATTATTTTATTTCTTTATTTTTTCTTTATTTTTTATTTCTTCTGTTAGTGTATAAAACATTGCTGTTTTGTATGTTGAATTGTATCATGCAAATTATTGAATTCATTTTTTAGTTCTAACAGTTGTTTGATTAAATATTTAGGATTTTCTCTCTATAAAAGATCATGTTATGTGTAAACAGAGGCAATTTTACTTCTTCCTTTCCATTTTGTATGCTTTGTATTTCTTTTCCTTGCATAATTACTATGCTTAGACTTCCAGGTACTATGCTGAAGAAAATAGCAAAAGTGGGCATCGTTGCCTTACTCCTGATCTTAGAGGAAAAACTTTCAAACATTCACCATTGAGTATGATGTTAGCTGTGGCTTGCAGATGACAAATGAAAGGACACTATTGGAAGAGCTACACAGTATAAATGAAGTTGTGTAATATCACTTAAATGTAGATTGTGATAAATACACTCAATAAAGCATAGACGCTCCTAAAATAACAATCAGAGCTTTAGCTAATAAGCCAAGATAATCTGGAATAATATAAATACTCAGTTAATCCAAAAAAGGGCAAAAGATAGTGGGCCATATAGAAAACAAATAGACTTATATCTAATCATCTGAAGAATTATATTAAATGTAAACCAGGGTTCAGCAAATCTTTTCTGTAAAAGGCCAGATAGGAAGTATTTTAGGTTTTTTAAGTTATGTATTAACAGCTGAACTTTGCTATTACAGCACAAATGCAGCCATAAATGATGTGTGACTGCATGTATGCTAGCTGGATTTGGCCCACAGGTCAGGTTTGCCCACTGGCAATAGGTTTCTGACTCCCAGTCTAAACATTCTGCTTAAAACACAGAGATTGTCTGTTTGAATAAGTAGCAAGAGATAACTTTCTACTTAGAAGAAATGTGCTTTAAATATAAAATTACAAATAAATTAAAGATAAAATAATGGAAAAAGATAAAGTATGCTGATGTGAATCAAAGGAAAGCTGAGTTGGTTAAGTCCCATTAGTCCATTTTACACTATAACTCCAAAGTAACTTTCAGATTTTCCAATGTGGCAACAAAGGACTTGGAAATCTCTCTTGCTTTTCTTGGGTCACTCTTCTCAAGGGCAGGGTGACTTTGCAGGTAGTTGGAGGAATGCAGGGACTTTATTTTTCCATCAAGGAAAAGCTTTCCAAAGTGGTAGTGGTGGGCTAGGAGACAAAACACATTGTCCTCCCCTGTGATTTCTTTTTAAAATCAATTTAATAAATCCTTGCTCCAATATAGCGAGGAGCCTAGAATATCTGAAAACTCAGGTCTAGAAGCGAAGCTTGCCCTTGGAGATTGGCGGCTATTTTCTATTAGATTGCCTTTTGAAAAAAACACAGCTCTAGAAATTGTCAAATTTACTCTTTTTCTTGTTTTGTAATTATTTTGTTTGCCTTTATTATTACCTTTCTCCTACATTAATTATGTTCATTATTCTGTTTTTAATTGGTTAAAAACTTGATTCCATGTATTGCAATTCTTTCATTAAATAATTAAAATATTTGAATTTTGCATTAAATATATTTTGATTTTCTTTTCAGTTTTGTTATTTTCTGAGCAATCTGTAATTGGAAGTAGTTCTGTTAATATAAACAATGTATTTAAAAGGTTGTTTTTATTTAACTTCCAAATGTTTTTACTGTGATTTTTGTGGATTGCATTTGGAATTTTATTATCTATTGCTAATTAGTTTTATTGTGGTCACAGAATGTAGCATACATCAAATTTTAAAAATTTAGTGAGGTCTAATTTGTTTCTTAGTTTACAAAAAAATTTTTATAAAATTTAAACACATTAAAAATGTATTTTTGGCACACTACAATTGAATATATTAGTGTTTAGTACCTAATAAATATTCAAATATTTCCCAATGCTGTACCAAAATGTCATTTTAATTCTCATGCTTTTAGTTACTGCAATTTTAAAGATTAAAAATATGTCACAAAAATGGTAAATTGTATAAAATGTGTATTTTACCATCATAAAAATGTACAGATGAAAAGATACCTTATATGCACTCCATTATATGAAAGAACCATATTATATTTAAAATTGTGTGCATGCATTTGTTTGTGTTACAATTATGCATCATGAGTTTTGCTTTTTTATTCTGTTATTAAACAGTTTTAATTTTCCTTTATCATTCCTTTATTAAACATAGTTTTAATTTTCCTTTATTATTCCTTTATTAAACATAGTTTTAATTTTTTCTGTGTTCTGACATGTCTCATGATTATTATATTAATAATAATTAATATTTATTGACTATCTACTATGAACCAATATTTTATTTTATTTTATTTTTTTTAAAGATTTTATTTATTCATTTGACACAGAGAGAGATTACAAGTAGGCAGAGAGGCAGGCAGAGAGAGAGGAGAGAGGAGGAAGCAGGCTCCCTGCTGAGCAGAGAGCCTGATGCGGGCCTTGATCCCAGGACCCTGGGATCATGACCTGAGCCGAAGGCAGCGGCTTTAACCCACTGAGCCACCCAGGCGCCCAAACCAATATTTTAGTAAACCCTGAAGATAAAGATTTGGCCAGGACAGGCAATGTTTCTATTTTCACAAAACATACCATCTAGTAATGAAAAAGAAACAAACATATACACATTATATGTGTGTGTGTGTGTGTGTCCATTCATAAATATGTGTATACACAGATATATCTGCTTGTGTTTATATACGTATGGTATATTTGTATGTGTTTCTGCATATATTTGGTTAAATCGCATATGTTTATAAGTACATACCTATAATTTATGCATATATCATAAGTATTATTTATCTATGAAATGTTGAGTAGTACTTTTCAATACATAAATACTTGGAAAAAACATAAGGTAAAGAAATAGAGTGTAACAGCTTTGAAGGCTTTTAGATGAAGGGAAGATTTCTCTGAACAGGTGACATTTAGATGGAGCCCTGAATGAAGAAAAGGCAATTATGGGAAACCTAGGGCCAGAGCATTCCAGACAAAGGGAGCAGCTGATGCAAAAGCCTCCTGTAGGTGAGAGTGAGCTTACAGAGTGGTAAGAATAGCAAGAAGGTCAGTGTAACTATAATAATCATTACAGTAGCAGGATATAAAATCATAGAGTAATATTATCAGATTAATGTTTTAACTAAATCTAAAATGCAATAACCAAAGCTAGAAAAACAGTTTGAAAGCTATCATATTTGTCTGGGTGAGCCATGATATTTGCTTGGACTAGGTGTTAACAATGGGGGTGAAGAAGCACAGTTACTTTCTTTTTTTTTTTTTTAAAGATTTTATTTATTTATTTCACAGAGGGAGAGAGATCACAAGGAGGCAGAGAGACAGGCAGAGAGAGAGGGGGAAGCAGGCTCCCCGCCGAGCAGGGAGCCCGATATGGGCCTCGATCCCAGGACCCTGAGATCATGACCTGAGCCGAAAGCAGAGGCTTTAACCCACTGAGCCACCCAGGCACCCGCACAGTTACTTTCAAGATGAAGCTGACAGCTCTTGGAGGTTCACTGCACATATAGGATAAGAGCAATAGTGGAATTGAGGATTTTAGTCTGAGCCACTGATTCAAAGGTGATGCCATTTTTTGAAATGGGGAACAACAGAAGAAAGACAAAAACATATACTTGAGCAAAGGCAAGATTTCTGTTTTATTTATTTATTTATTTACTTTTGAGTTCTATATGTTAAATTTGAGATGCATGACAAGTGGAAAAGCCAAATTGGCAGTTGGATAGATGGCTCTGGAGTTCAGGAAGAAGGTCAAGAGAGAGGTCAGAGCCGGTGATATAAGTTTGGGAATTCACAGGATGCAGATGGAATTTAAAGCCTTAGGGCTTGATGAGATCACCAAGGGAGAGAACGTCTGAGGATCAAGGTTTGGCATCTATTGAGTACAAGTGGTGCAAGAGAAATATGGAAGGAAAAGCTAGAGGGATAGAAGAAAAAAACCGGGAGAATATTGTGGTCCAATTTCAGAAACGGATGGGAGAGGAGGAAGAGGAAGGGATGTGAGGTAAAGTAAGGGAAGGAATAAGGAGTAGGAGAGGCAAGGAGGAGAGTAGGGAAGAGATCACTCATAATTATGACGCGGGAATGTTGAATCACCAACATTCACTATATGGACAATCAAATTTAAGAGGCTTGCTTTATGTGTGCTGCTATTTCTAATGTCCAATTTGGTAGAAATCAATGTCTATATATTACCACAGACCTATGAACTTTGATTTCTTGTTTCTGATTTGATGACAAATGTGAATAAGTATTTGTTTGCATTTTACTTTTGAAATAAATTAAGGTCCATTATTAAATGGATTGATTCTAGGCTCTGGTCCCATGTTGATTATTTCAAAATTTTAATCACTCATTAAGTCATTAGGTGATTGTTTTGCCAATGGGTGATGATGTAATTAATGATTTAAGTGGGTTTCATCAATCATATTCAGAAAGTCAATTCCTAATTCTTTCAAAATACAACTCAAATTCTTAATTCCTTTTATTCTGTCTTACGTGGTGATGAAAAATAGTTCAGTGTTCTCTTGGAAATGGATGAGGATGATTGATTGATTTTTAAAGCTGGTAAGTGATATAAGCAGGCATCCCAGTTTTTATATGGAAAATGTTTGTAGGATTGATTGAAGTCATATCAACATTAGAATAACTCCTGGAATATTCCATGATGTTTCCTGAAGAAAATTATTTCTCTATTCGTACAGCCTTGCAGCCAGTTGATTAAAACAATTACTGTACTCTATTCTGTTATTTGCTGACATGTTATTACTATGACAATTAATATTTTGAATATTTTATGGAAATCAATGATGGAAATATATGCAAAGAGATTAGTACTCAATATTTATTATTGTATTAGTGTACAGATAACAGAAACACCTCCGATTTGTAAACGTTCATAGCCTACATGCAAAATTGTTGATTCAACACATGGAAAGACATTTAAATATGATTTTTGAATCTCTCTCAATATTCCTCTACTATTCTTCATAAAAACATGGAGTTTCCAGTTTTGAAAGGGGTGGCATATCAGGCCTCAATCACTTAGTCTGATAATGGATATGACAGTTTTTTCTTTAAAGGGGGCTTTGTGATATCTTTTATTGGCCTTTAATGCTTTAAGTTTGAGCCTTTTCAAAATTGAGAATGTTTCACAGAGGTTTTTTTTTTCATTTTTAGTAAGAAGACATTTAATTCTAAGAAAGGATAAAATGAAAACCGAGTGTTTATGGATAATGTGGATTTCCAATAATAGAAATGGAATGAGATGCATAAGTTGTACCAAAGAAGAGGGGAATCTAGGTAAGAGATATTGTTTTAGTTAACCTTTTAGTGGTCTGATGAATAGATAATCCTAACAATATCTGTTAATTCTTTATTAAGCCCTTAGTATGTACCAATCACTGCAATAAGTATTTTATATGAATTAATTCATTAACCCCAGGGTTTCTCATTCTCTGCACTGTTGACATTTTGGGCCGAATAATTCTTTGTTGTCTGGCTTGGGGGAGGTTTTGGGGGTGTGTGTGATGGTCCTGTGCATGTAGAATGTTCAGCAGTACCCTTATACTTCATCCATCAGATTGCAGTAGCAAACCCATTATCCTCAGATGTAACAACCAAAAATATCTCCAGACATTTGTCGAAGTCTCTGGGGGAACAAAATTCCTTCCTGAGGGGCGCCTGGGTGGCTCAGAGGGTTAAAGCCTCTGCCTTCGGCTCAGGTCATGATCTCAGGGTCCTGGGATCGAGGCCCACATCGGGCGTTCCGCTCAGCGGAAAGCCTGCTTCCCCCCCACCTCTCTCTGCCTGCCTCTCTGCCTACTTGTGATCTCTATCTCTGTGTCAAATAAATAAAATCTTTAAAAAAAAAATTCCTTCCTGAGATTCACTGATGTAAGCACTAAAGCAATTTTTTGAAATACTTACTTTTGTTCTTTCCATATGACCTTTAGTGAAATGTAGATAAAGATAGTTTCAGTACCTTTCCCAAAATTACTCAGCCAGTAATCAGATACCTAGGATTTAAATCCAAGCACTCATGTTCTTAAGCACTGTACTATACTATTTCTCATGCTTTCTCCAAGGCAAGCAAGAGCTTATGCAACTGAAAAAAGAAATTACCAAAAGAAGGCTTTGATCAAACGCTAGTTTATGGTATTCCCTATGTACACCACACTTAGATTCTAAGAAGGGAGACATTGTAGCTGGGTAGTGTCTGCAAAAGATTTAAGATGTCCCTTGAGGGCGCCTGGGTGGCTCAGTGGGTTAAAGCCTCTGCCTTCAGCTCAGGTCATGATCTCAGGGTCCTGGGATCGAGGCCCGCATCAGGCTCTCTGCTTGTCAGGGAGCCTGCTTCCTCCTCTCTCTCTCTCTGCCTGCCTCTCTGCCTACTTGTAATCTCTCTCTCTCTCTCTCTGTCAAATAAATAAATAAAATCTTTAAAAAAAAAAAAAGATGTCCCTTGAGTTGAACCTGGATGGGGTAGTGGGCTGAAAATCAGTAGAAGACAGTGATTTAGAAAATCATAACTTGTTCAGTGGTACTCTTACATGGGACCATTTCCTAAATATTTGTGAGTTGCATGCCTTTCCCTAGGTTTTATTTAAATGAAAAATAAAACAAAAATAGCAATAATAAAATATTCAAAAATCCCAATGCTAAAAGAAGTGTCAGTCATATTTGTTTTTCCACTATATGAATTATATCATCTGGCTTCCCCATAATTCATACTACAGTCTGGGGCTTTGAAGATAATAAAAATGGTGGTATAAAAGTTGCACTTGTTGATTTTATAACAGTTCTTTTTTGTTATGTTGGTTTCAAAAGCTGTTCATACACTTATGCTGACTATAATTTTTCAGTCAGAGTAGTTACGAGCCCCCAGAGTATTCTAAACGACCCATAGCACTTGCTTTTAGTTTCTAACTGACATGCATGGAAAACATTAGGGGCATAATAGGGGATAGTAACACATCTCCTACAAAATATTCTGGGAAATCAATTAATGAGGAGCTACAGTGTCAATCCACTTTGGGATGGGATGCAGCCAATTTTTGAGTAATGTGTGTTCTAAACATAAAAGGCTTCCTGTACTCCCTTTTAATTTCAGGAATTTCTATCACTTGCTATTAGTGCTGACAGATTTCTGTCTGTGGTAAGTATGGAATGAGATCAGCATCTAACTTCTCTGAATTTCATGTCCTTGAAAATTGCACTTGCAGTTACAAGTGGAGAAGAGATTACACATACCCGAAGGTAAAAGTCAATCGACATGTTCAAACAGCAAATAAACTACTTGGGCCAGTTTTCTTTTTTGCAAGCTGGCAACCAGGAGATCCTGGAGACCTAACTGAGTTTCTAATCTCAGTTCCACAACTATCTACCTGGGCAATCCTGAGAATATGACCTGACCTACCTGAAATATAATGTCTTCATCTATAACATAGGAGTTTGATTATTGCATTTTAAATTTCTAAAATGTAGTATTTTATGATTAATCATTTTCTTCTATGTGATGTCTTGCTTTTCCATGGTTTCAGATAATTTCTAAAAAAAAATTTTTTTAAGCTAGAACCATTTGCAGAAAGAGATGATACCAACATGGTACAGTTGAAAATTCTGCTGAATACGGAGTCATCAATCTTTCTCAATATCTGAAATTTCAGTCTTACCTTTTAAGTTTTTTCTTAAAGGACATTGAATTTTTGTAGATTTGTTCTTAGACTCTATAGACTCTTAGAGATATGGGTTTTGCTATTATATTACTCTATACTTTCATTTGTTAAAAATCGAGGCATTGAGGGAATCAGGAAATTGCTAAGAACATATAAAACTCCACCATAAATAGATTTCTCAGAGACCCTAAACCCAAAGCAACCTGGAATGAGGTATGGATATAAAAATAAGTATTGAACATAAAACCAAGAACCTGCATTTCATATTGGACACTTTTCATTCATTTCTAAGTCAATTTCATATTGGGACTTAGAATTTCTGATTTTAGGCAGATACTATTTACTTTAAGGCTAAAATAAGACAACTGGGTGCGCCTGGGTGGCTCAGTCATTAAGCATCTGCCTTTGACTCAGGTCAGATCCCAGGACCCTGGGATCGGGCAGCATCTGGCTCCCTGGTCAGCAAGGAGCCTGCTTTTCCCTCTCCCACTCCCCTTGCTTGTTCCCTCGCTCACTGTGTCTCTCTGTCAAATAAATAAATGAAATCTTAAAAAAATAATAAAATAAAATAAGACAATTGATTACTGAAGAAAGTGAAGAATCTCTTGCAAGATGTCTAGGACTCCTAATGGGGAAGACAAAGCCAGAAAATAAAGTCATCCTCAGTTCAGCACTTGGGATAGAAGAAGGCATACTGGAACATGTCTGAAGGAATCCTACAAGTCATACTCTACCATAGGCTGCCCACACTACATAAGTAAGTCCTATCTTGTTAATGGAATACTTTAGAGATGCATTAGAGTTACATGTAGAACAATGTACACCAAGCAAGTTATTACTCAGATAAAAAAATATAAACTATTTTTCCATAGCCATTACAGATATTTTTAAAGAAATAAACATTACAAACAGACATGCTTCTCTGGATTCTTTCTGAATCTCCTTTATGTCTAGTGAAGTCATTGCTACCCTGCTGTTCAATGTATTTATGATCCCACTATTGCCTGTAATATCTCTACACTTTAGCAAGCATAAGCTAAGATACAAATTAATATTGATTTATGTGTTATTAAAATTTACATTAAGCACAGCACATTGCAATTTCTTGCAATCATTTAACATTAAATTTTTAAAAATAATCCAGTTTATACATATAGATTTAATTCAATAACTGCATTTCTTTAGAGAATTTCATTATATATGCTGTAATTTATGCATTCAAATATTGGTAGGTATTGAGATTAATTCTAATTAATTGGTTTAGCAGAGATTGCCACAATGAGCATCTTTGTACAAAGCTTTTTATTCAAATGTGTAAAGGATTCATATAAGGAACAAATATCAAAGTGGAATTTCTGATCATAAAGTATATATATTTTTAACTTCAATAGAGGTTTACAGATTAGCTTTCCAAAGTGATTGCAGTAGTTTGAACTTTCCACAGCAGAGTATTAAAGTTCTCTCTCTCTCTCATCCTTGTCAATAACTGAGGTTATCAGGGGAAAAAAAAATTAATTTGTGTGAACACACTTTCAATTTCTCTGAATTTGAGAGCTGTAAGATCTAATCTTGATATTCATATCTCACTTTGATATTCCATACATTTTGATATTTTATATTCTCATAAAATTTGAATTCTAAATAATCAGTTGTTGTATTATTTATTTCTACACTTAGCTAAGAGCTATTTGGGAAACTAAAAAAAAAATCTTTTTTGGACTTCCTGCAGGAAGTAGGTGGGAAGTAGAGCAAAAAGCCCACATCCCTGGGAACCTCCCATGGCAAGAGAGGTTGACTGACTCTGAGCCTGCCCAGGCCAATCATGCACCTTTCTGGAGGACTAGGGGCTTGCAGGCTCTGAGGTTATTTGGTCCTCTGCATGACCTGAGAGCAGCAGCCCTGGGGCCTATTCCACTAAACCTTGACTTTAGAATAAAAAATGACCCACCACCTTTGAGAAGATTTACTGGTTATTTACAGAAGGTTTCATATGTACTACAAAAAAAGAGAGAATTTTCTCAATTTTCCTCCCAACATCTTAAAAGAAAACTCACTTTGCCACATCTAGACATTCTGTATGTAAAATTATTGGGGATGTATGATAAGTAGAATTAGAAAATTACATGTCCTTGATACTCTATGTAGAAAAGCCTAAAATTATTAGAACTGATACAGGAATTCGGCAAAGTTGTAGGATATAAAATCAATGCACAGAAGTCTGTTGAATTTCCATACACATTGTTAGTGTAAACAGCAGAAAGAGAACTCGAGGAATTGATACCATTTACAAGTGTACCAAAAACCATAAGATACCTAGGAATAAACCTAATCAAAGAGGTAAAATACCTGTACTCTGAAAACTATAGAACACTTATGAAAGAAATTGAGGAAGACACAAAGAATTAGAAAATCATTTCATGCTAATGGGTTGGAAGAATAAATATTGTTAAAATGTCCATGTTACTAGAGCAATCTACACATTCAATGCAATCCCTATCAGAATATCATCAGCATTTTTCACAGAGCTGGAACAAACGATCCTAAAATTTATATGCAACCACAAAAGACCCCAAATAGCCAAAGTAATGTTGAAAAAGAAAACCAAACGTGGAGGCATCACAATTCCAGACTTCAAGCTATATTACAAAGCTATAATCTTCAGTATGATACTGGCACAAAAATAGATACATAGATCAGTGGAACAGAACAGAGAATTCAGAAATGGACTCTCAACTCCATGGTCAACTAACCTTCAACAAAGCAGGAAAGAATGTCCAGTGGAAAAAAGACAGTCTCTTCAAAAAATGGTGTTGGGAAAATTGGACAGCCACATGCAGAAGAATGAAACTGGACCATTTCTTTACACCACACACAAAAATAGACTCAAAATGGATGAAAGACCTCAATGTGAGACAGGAATCCATCCTCAAGGAGAACACAGGCAGCAACCTCTTTGACCTCAGCTGCAGCAACTTCTTCCTAGAAACATCGCCAAAGGCAAGGGAAGCAAGGACAAAAATGAAGTTATCAGGAATTCATCAAAATAAAAAGCTTTTGCACAGCAAACAGTCAACAAAACCGAAAGAAAACCGACAGAATGGGAGAAGATATTTGCAAATGACATATCAGATAAAGGGCTAGTATCCAAAATCTATAAAGAACTTATCAAACTCAACACCCAAAGAACAAATAATCCAACCAAGAAATGGGAAGAAGACGTGAACAAACATTTTTGCAAAGAAGACATCCACATGGCCAACAGACACATGAAAAAGTGCTCAACATCACTTGGCAGCAGGGAAATACAAATCAAAACCACAGTGAGATATGATCTCACACCAGTCAGAATGGCTAAAATTAACCAGCCAGGAAACAACAGGTGTTGGCAAAGATGTGGAGAAAGGGGTTGTGATATATTACTGACCCCAGCTCCTGAATTCCCAACTGCTGTCTATTGGGCTGTCCAAGCCTCTTGGTGTGTTCTCCTTCCAGCTACTGTTGTACCAACCAATGTCTGAAGCCTTGGCAGGGGAGGGGAGAGAAGCTGGCAACCTCCAAACTGGTGGCTTATGACCTTTGCCCTGGCCCTAGTTGAGTCCAGGATTTTAATTTTATTCCTCATTTTTCCACTTTCTGCCAAAATTAGTTCCCTCCCTCCATTTGCTGTATGAATGCTATGGTCATTTCTCCAATTGTCAGAAACAAATTTGAGCCCTGGTTCACATCACCCATCCTGGGAAATATAGAATTTGTTACCCTTTCAACAGCAGGAACTCTAAAATATCTAAATAGTAAAGGCTGAGGAACACCAATTAGAATTGATATAGGTGGATAGATAATCTCTTTTGCAGCTGTAATTCCATAGTTAGACAAAACAAAACAAAGAAAAATCACAAATTTTATGGTTTTGTTTTGTTTTGTTTTTTTGTGGTGGGTTTGGTAGGGTTGAGAGAGTTTAAAGAGGCAAAAACCATGCCTCAACATTGTAGAGCTTCCCAGGCAGCCTTCAAGCAGACATGGAAAATAGGAAATTTACATGAATTATCCAATAACTTTTCCAGAAATATATTATCTAATGATTTCTAGAATTAGAGAGAGGACATTTCCTCAGGTTACGGTTCAACTTATTAGAGCGGCACAGTGCAGATTTGTTATAATGGATACTTCAAGGAGAATTTTTATGAGGGTCAGGGATAGTGGAGGGAAGGATTCCCACTAGAAACAAAGTTCTTAGATCTCATCCAGCCAGTTACAGAATAGAGGTCTGAGCGGTAAGTCTTGAAAAATATCTCAGAATTTGGAGGGGAGGATATACAAGTAATGTGCTATTTCCTTGTATACCTTGTACATGTGAATAATAATAACATGGTTGGATGGAGTCTTTTTAGCTCACAGTTTTTTTTTCCTCCTCTTGGAATCTTAGAGCTGTGCCCAGACTGATGCTTTTGCCATTAACCATTTTGCTCAGTTGTTCCTTTGTTTTTCTTTTTTAAATTTATTTTGGTACTTGCATGATTTATTTCCTTAATCTTGAAATTAAAATAACTCAGTAAGAAATGCTTCATAGGAACATCTATTATTAAGTTTGGCTTGTAGAAATGACCTATTTTCTTTAGATAAGGAACTAGTTCCCCAATTATTGCTTTAAATATGGTGTCTCCTTATCTGTTCATTTCTTTGAAATTTATAATATTCATATAGTGAATTTCTTGGCTCTTTCTCTTTTATACTTCAGATTCATCTCTTTATTCTCTGAGTTTAATTTTGTTTTCTGTAGTAAACTGTATGTCATTCATTATCTCAATTTTATTTTTGAATGTTGTATGTATATTTTCATATCAGAGAAATCTCCCTGATTTCTGAGTCATCACATTTTGTAGCTATAATGACCTTCAGACCTTGTTGAGAAACATCCTTTAAAATAGAGATGGTTTCAATGTTCTTGTTCCTTTTTGTAAGTTTCCTTCATAGCTCTGGTACCTTTTGGACTAAATTTGCTTATAGACCTAAAAGGACACTGTAGGTCACTGTCTTCTCCCCCTCCCCTTTGGCCATTTTCCTATTTGTTTTAAATTAAATGCTCATTTTATTGTTTTAATATATGCAAGCAGAAATGTGGGACAAGGATGAATTTGCTGTGTCTTATGCTACCTACAAGATAGAAGATTATAAAACAATTAGAATTTTATCTTAAATACTTAAATAAATATTTTAAATTTTATTTTATTTTTAAAAAGTATTCTGGTATTTTATAGGTGGTTTTGATAATACTTTAGAGGGTATGGTTTATTATGTTTAAAAAAGGGTATGAATTGAGGGGTCTTTAGAATTATGTCATTCTCATATCAGAGGTCCCTATTTTAAGAAGGATACTGACCAGAAGGGAAGGAGCAACAAAAATGATGAAGGTATACTGAAGTATATCTAGGTACCCTACAGAAAGTAAGGCAGGGGAATAATAGAGCAGTTGTCATCAACTATTTGAAAGGGATAATTCATATTTATTCTACTGTGTTCCGAATGGCAGAAAGCACAGTGAGAATATTTTATTTAATAAAAGGAAGACATTTAAAATGCTTAGAACCCTTTGTTGCTGGAGTTGTTAAAGCATGGGGTTGGTTCGAATATGGGAGAGGCTGTATGGTGCTGAGTGGGAGATTTTTTTGCAAGATCTCATAACAGTCTTTTTCCTTCTGAGCGCCTGTGGTGATTCCACTAAATATCATGTTTAATTCCACCAGACTTTTAAGGTTAGAGAGCATTTGTTCTATTCCATTCAAATAAACCTTTATAATTAAAGGAGTGTTTGAATTGTGAAATCTGCAAAGTTAAATTTCATTGCATTTAATTTAGTAAAATTAAAATGCCTAGTGACATCCTGGTTAGAACATTAGCCATATTTAGACTGGTAATTAATGTCTAATTGGACACTAGTACTCAATTTAGTAGTAATGAAATAATGGCTAAAAATACCAACTGGTATTTAAAAAAATATGTGATATATATCCTGAAGCAATTTTCTTAAATGCCAATTATAATTTGACATTTAGAGACTGAGTAATGTGATTGCTGATGAAAGTTGTACTGTGATCCTATGGCATATGGCTATGCATTCTTATTTGAGGAACATAAAAATATTTCGCATAATTTATAGGTATTCAAAAAACAAATATTTTACTACTAGGAAGAAGGAATTTTTAAACTAAATATACTGTATAACATAGAAAGGGAGAAATAAATGACTTTTTAAAAATATTGATATTTTATAAAGAATTTTAAGATAAATTTACCTTTTGTTGAGGTTGAGCATGTTTAGAAGGCCTCTGTCATACAACTAAAGCAACACTTCTGTATAATTTTCTATCTTATTTATGCAAAGAATTTGAGTTGGAATTTGATTTCTGGTACTGATTATGAAACTATTATATATTGTCAGTTAAACATACACTCATATACTTTAGTTGACAATTGAGAAAAAATATTAACTTTGTATAATATTTGATGAATCTAGTTAGAATGTGTTTTAGAAAGACACTTACCATAATGTTTCTCAAAGTTGAGCCAAGTAATAATTTATTCATTAGAATTTTCCTGAGAAACAGAACCAATAGAGCATATATATTGTACAAAAGAAAACCACAGGCCCAAATGGCATCACTTGGACCAGACCAAGTCATCAAAACTGGGTTTAATACCTAACCTAACTACAGTTTAAACATCCACCAGAAAAAAAGTCTTAACCAGTCAGTCAGGAACTGTCCCATCAGCACCAATGAGGTAATCTGTGGCACAGGCCCTGTCCATACCTCAAAGGAAGATGAGGTAATTTGCATAATAAGGTCTCCTCTCTTTCCCCCTAAGGAAAGGTGTTCTTGTTTGGAAAAATCCTTTCTTTTCTTTTCCAAAAAACTTTTTTTTTTTTTTGCCACACCTTCCTTTCTACAAAAACCTTCCATTTTTGAACAACACCTCAGAGTGTCCCTCCATTCGTAAGCTGGGATGCTGCCTGATTCATGAATTGTTTCATAGAGCCATTTAGTTCTTCAAATTTGCTTGGTTGAGTTTTGCCTCTTTACTATATATATGTAAACATGAATATATACATAAACGCAAAGAGAAAGAGATTGGTTTATTTTGAAGAATCGCCTCATGTAATTATGGAGGCTGACAAATCCTGAGATCTGCAGGTTAAGTCTGCAAACTGGCATCTTAGGAAAGTGGTGGTATTATTTCAGTCCGAAGGCCACAGTTTCAAGGCCTAAGAAAAGCCAGTGTTTTAGTTTGGGTCAAAGACAGGAAAAACCCAAAGTCCCAGTTTAAAGGCAGTCTGGCAGGAATTCTCTCTTACTCAGGGGAGGATCAGCCCTTTGCTCTATTTAAGCCTTCAACTGACTGAATGAGGAGCATATACTTTAGGGAAGGTATCTGTTTCATTCAGTCCACTAATTTAAATGTTAATCTCATCTAAAGACGTCCTCACAGAAACACCAAGAATAATGTTTGACAAAATATCTGAGCACCCTATGGGCCAGTCAAGTAAACATAAGTAACAGACTATAACAGGTAGTATTTTCAGTCAAGGCCAAACATATTCTTGGAAAATATTTGAACTGAGTTCAACAGGATTCTTTATGTTCTTGTTATAAGTACATTGGAAACTTTGGGGCAAATTACTACTCTAAGCTATCACAGTTATTTAAAAATCAAAACGAATCAACTAACCAAACAAAAAAACTGTAAGTAAAGCCCACAAAGGTGACCTAACTTTAAATAATGCCCTAGATAATTTTTTAAGTATAAAATAAAATTGTCAGCCCCCTGTCATCATCATCATCATTTTGAAACAGTTCTTTGTAATTAGAAATATACTATGACATTGTTTCTGGGATAAAAATCTATATTCATATTAAAGCACTTTGGGTCCAGAATATTTCCTGGGTTTTAATTAGAATTATGATTACATGACATATCAAGAATTGGGGGCATAAGTTCCTAAAGGGTACTGCATTAGGCAAAGATTTTGTGTAACTAGTTGTACTGATCATTCAGCATATCCTTTCAAAAATAACAATTTCAGAAGATGAAACCTTGTGTCTCAAAAGATAAACACTGTACTTCAACGTTAACATAACTTTCCCGTTGAGTTCATTTCCAGTGGGTATATCAGGCAATTGCAAAGGAATGTGTCAGTTAGTATTCAATATAGAGGCAAAAAATAATGCTGTTACCACAACATTTAGCATATAAATATATTTTTAAAGATTTTATTTATTTGACAGAGAGAGAGATTACAAGTAGGCAGAGAGGCAGACAGAGAGAGAGGAGGAAGCAGGCTCCCTGCTGAGCAGGAAGCCCGATGTGGGGCTCGATCCCAGGGCCCTGAGATCATGACCTGAAGGCAGAGGCTTTAATCCACTGAGCCACCCAGGCGCCCCTAGCACTTAAATATATGCTACTTATATTTGCTATTGCTTCACATGGATTATTTTGAATATTCAGGCTTCAAAGTGTGGCTCATACCAAGTGCTATGCTCAACACATAATAGGGAATCATTAATATTGGTCACTTGATCAGGCTGTGGACATGTATCTGTGACATTTCTGTATGCAAGTGAATTTTTTTATTCCAAAATAGTTATGCACAGCAATTAGCCACTGGACCAAAAAATAGTAACATGAATGGCTGTGATTTAACCCAAGAGCAAGTAAACTCTGGAAGATATTTCTTGTTCCCTAAAGGTGGATCTATCTAAAATAAGATCTCTCTGATATGAGGAATTTGAGAGGCGGCGGGGGGGGGGGGGTCATGGGGGAGGGGGGGGAGAAAATGAAATAAGATGGGACTNAGGGAGACAAACCATAAGAGATTCTTAATCTCAGGAAACAAACTGAGGGTTGATGGGGGGTGGGAGGGTAGTGATAGGGTGGCTGGGTTATGGACATTGTGGTGGGTATGTGCTATGGTGAGTGTGGTGGATTGTGTAGGACTGATGATTCACAGACCTGTACCCCTGAAGCAAATAATACATTATATGTTAATCAAATTTAAAAAAAGAAGTATTGTACTATGATAATTGAAGACATCTTAAAAAAAAATAAAATCATGGGTGTACTACCAGAGGAATACTCTTCAAACATTGGATGCTAGAACAGACAGCACATTTAAGTCAGAATTGAGCACAAGGAACATAGGCAGAAGACATTCAACAGTAAATATTTGAGAGAATTTAGAGTAATTATTAACCAGATTGTTAGTGAAAATCAAAGTTAGGGCTAGAAAAATGTGGATTGGATTATAGGATGTTCTGTCAAGAAGAGTAAATTATCTAATTCAGTTAATTAATTCTGGAATCTTGGTAATATGAGACCTCTTTTATTTATTTATTTATTTATTAAATTTTTATTTATTTATTTATTTATTTTGAGACTTCTTTTAAACGCTCCATTGCAGGGTGCATTTCGACCAATCCTGGAGAAGCTATCTGATCTTGACAGGAATTATCCTTAGGGGGAAAAAAAAGGCAGGAGTCCTGCTTCTCTTCTAGAGTTACTGTCTCCCTCTGATTTCAATCTTCCTTTTTGTTATGTCAGGAAAGAACACTGTATTACGCCATCAATAAAAGAGGAGGATGTGCATGGACATTTTATTCCCCTCTCAATTGACAGAATGGAAAAAGGTGGTCCCTACATGTGAAGTCAAATGGAGTTTTGGTAACTCCAATAAATTTGATTAAGGTTACATGATAAATTGGACCGTTAAGGCTCACAAGTTGATCTGGGTTTTTGCTTAAACTGTATTTTTCTCATTTTATATTTAAAGCCTGTGTAATATAAAGGAAAGTTCTTCAAAGTAGAAATTCAGGGACTTAAACTCTACAACTTGATCTTCTATTACTTACAATTTACACACGTTCTACTTACATTTCTGCCATAGACTGAATGTTTGAGTCCCCCCCCATTCATATGTTGAAATAATTATTCCCAATATTAGGGTATTAGGAGGTGGGGCCTTTGAGAATTGATTAGGTCATATGGAATCCTCATGAATGGGATTAGCAATTTTATAAGTGACACCAGAGAGGTCCCTAGTCTCTTGTACCACATAAAGATTCAGTAAGAAAATACTGCCATCTATGAACCAGGAAGTGGGCTTTCATCAGCTACTCAATCTGCCAGTGTCTTGATTTTGGACGTCTCAGCCTCCATAACTGTGAGAGATGAATATTTGCTATTTAAACCACCCGGTCTATAGGATTTTTTTGTTACAGCAGTCTAAACAGATATGCAGTTTCCTTATTTATAAACTAAAGACAATAACACCTCTTGAAGCTATGTTTTAAAACTTAAATATGATAATAATTTCTTGGGAGTTACAATCCCAGGGGAATAAAATTGATGGGGAAGGGAAGTGAGGCAGGTTAGCAGGGAAAGTAAATGCAATTGATGCATTACTGAGCTAGCCACAACTTCATGAGAAGACATGGGCATATGTGAGATCAAGTGGGTCATCTTCAAACATGTCGTGTATTACCTGGGTCACTGTGGAGAAAGAAGGGAAATACATTTATCTGGTAGGCCTCCTTATGTCTTGTCTCTCATTGGTCAAAATTTGCCTTAAAGCACATTGATTCCACTATGTGTTCAAGTTGAGTTGTGGACTTCCCTCATGGTTGAGAAACTAGATCTTATGACTCACAGCACAATCTTTCACATGAGGCTATCAGTGAAGAGAGAAGCCACATCCACCCATTCTAGATGGCCAGTACCTGCATTCTTGTGCCAACGTGTCTCTTGTAGCAGTGGGCCCAATAGATACTATCAGAGCACAACCCTCTGGTGAAAGAGGCTATAGGAGCAAGGTATATTCAGCAAAAGGGCTGTGATAGTGGCAGCCAGGGCTTTCTGTTGAGCAAGTGGCCAAGGTCGCAGGAGTTAAGTGAGTCCAAGTAAATTGGGCTTGTATCTAGAACTGTAACATATACTTTAAGAGAAAAAATGGCCTAATCTTTCTAAAAACTGTCAATATTTATTCTTTTGGGCAATGTCTAGGAAATTACACTGTTTTTATGGTACCAGCTGGCATTATGAAATCTGTAGTTTTTTGAAACAAAGTGTTTCTTATCTTTTTTATATTACTCTGAAAGCTTAAGAAGTCTACATGGTTCTGGTAGAACTCACATATTAGCAAATTTGTTAAAAGTTGTCCTAATTTTGTCAGTCAGGAAAAATAAAGTAATGAGGATTCTGGCAGCATCATGTGACATCCATTGACAATGCTTCAAACCATTTAATTTGTCATTTGTGGACTGCACAAGGGTGCATTTGCTTCATTTATTAAAGATCATGTCTTGTCCTGAATCAAGAGTCCTTTAACATTTCCAGGATAGGCTGGAAAAAATTGTTCAGAATAAATATAGGGAATTAAGTAGGACAGACCCTCATGATATATATTATCTTTTCATTTAGGTTAGAGAATTGGAATTTCCCAAAACTGACCTGATACTTATCAATTATCTAAATGATTCACTCACCTGACAAAAATGCACATATCTGCAACTTTTTCGGTAATAGAAAAAAGTAGATTTTTTAAAATAATTTTTAATTGATAATAGGGATCCTACCGAGAAAATAGGACTAAGGAGGCATTCTCAGGGAAGAAGCGGCAGAGAAAAGAGTGCCACACCCTGATCATATTTGCTAGTAAAGCTGGAATTCATATTTCCCTCCTTTTCTCCTTCCTTCCCTCCCTCCCTTCTCTTGCTCAACTATAGTTTATATCCTGTGAATGCAGAACATCTATATTGAAGGATACGGGACTGGAAATCAGTGAGGTTAGAAAACTCAGCTTCACTCAAAGCTGTCTCTGTGATGCCATCTAGTCAGAATGGAATGAGACTAATATATATTATGTTTCTGGGGGTAAAATGATGGAAAGTAAATTGTACATTTTTCTTTTAATAATTTTTCATTTCCTTTTTATTCCATTAGTTAAGAATGCTAGTTAAAAATCCTTTGAAAAGAACATCTACCCCCAGGGTAAAAGTAACAACAGGACATTTGTAGCATTATGAGCCTGGGAACTAAAAACACTCCAGGAACAGGAATCAAGGCTGGCCGTAAATTAGAGTGAATTCTTCAAAACTTTTCAACTGCAACCAAATGACTGAGAATTTTTCCCTTTGTAAGTAGGGGTCAAAGATTACCAGATAAAGAATATTATTTCCTGGGAGCCAGGAATGCTGCTGCTGTGCATCTCCTAATGTTTGTGAATCACTACTTACACAGTCTACTTGTTTGAGAAACTAGTGTCTTTCTTGTATAAATAAACTGTTTACGTGGAACAACAGCTTAAAATTTTTAAAGCGTTAATATTTGTGAGTCAAATATGTTTGAATATATGTGTGCGTATGTTAAAACTGATCTTATAAGTAGGTACTGTAATGGAAACATTCAACATGTTAATAATTTTCCTTAGTGTATTATAATTATTTAAAGCTAATTTGAAATTGTTAAACAATTTGAGGATTTTTAAAAATTTTCTCTTGGTTTATTTATTTATTTTAAACTATAGAGGATGATGTTTCTGTACACTACAGCACCCAAGGAAAAGAACTATGGGCGTTATATTAATATAAGTTTTATAAATTGAGTTTTATGTCATAGTACCAGTTTTGCACTTTATGCATTTCCCCATTTTATTTGCTTTCATGTAAGTAGGAAATTCTCTCACAATACCAATAAGAGGTATGTTATGGACTTAGTATGTCTCCTCAAAAGAAGTATATTGCAATCCTAACCCCTCCATACCTCAGTGTGACCTTATTTAAAGACAGAGTCTGACAAAATTAATTAAGTTAAAATGAGGACATTAGAGTGGACCCTAATCCATTATGACTTGTTTCCTTATAAAAAGGGCAATTTTGGATACAGATGCACAGAGAGGGAAGATGATACCAATTCATAGGGAGAATATCACCTATAAGTCAGAAAATGCCTGAGGCTACCAGAAAGTAAATGAGAGGCACCGAACAGTTTTACTCTCACAGACCTCAGAAGGAACCAACCCTGTTGACATTTTGATTTTGAACTCAGCCTTCAGAACTGTGTGGCAATAGGGGCGCCTGGGTGGCTCAGTAGTTAAGTATCTGCCTTTGGCTCAAGTCATGATCCCAGGATCCTGGGATCGGGCTCCATGTCAGGCTCCCTGCTCAGCCAGAAGCCTGCTTCTCCCTTTCCCACTCCTCCTGCTTGTGTTCTCTCTCTTGCTGTCTCTCTCTCTGTCAAATAAATAAATAAATTTTTTTAAAAAGCCATGTGGCAATAAATTTCTGTTATTTAAGCCATCTAGTTTGTGGTATTTATAGTGGCTCCAGGAAACTAATACAAGATATTTTTTTTCCATGAGATGATGTATTCAGGGTTCTGGGTACTTCATAGGTCATCCTGTGACGACCAAAGCCATTGCTACTGAGTTTAGGGAAATATGATTACTTTGAGAGTTTATTATCACATATGAATGCTCTGCCTTGGGCTAAATATAAACAAAAATATTTACTTACTCTGTGTACAAAGTTTTCTCAGTTAAAAAAGAAGTCCAACATATAAGAAAATAGAAAAAGTGTTGGAAAGAGAGAAAGGGGAGTACCTAACTGTAAAATTCTCTATAAAAGAATTCTAAGATAATGCAGAGATTTCTGCTCCCTGGTGTACAAATCCTATGTTATCCTCACCTCTTAAATATGAAGAAGACTTGTTAATAAAATGTAGTTTATTCCCATGATTATGTTATGTTATATAGCAAAAGGAATTTTGCAAATGTAATTAAGTTTCTTAATCATTTGAGTGAAAATCCTTAAGGCCAACCCCACTTGTGGGCAAGTATCTTTGATCTGCAATTTGTAGCAATAACAAGCTCTTTCTTACACTCTTCTGGAAGTATCCTCTTTGATAGCTATATAGGTTTATGTTCAATGATGATGAGTGATACCTGAAGAGGGTCTAGAGGAAAATGATACGTTGTGAACAAGTAGATGTTATGTATGTATATTGTTTTCAAATTTTACACACTTATTGGAGCTTGAGGCATTATTTTACCTGCTCTTATACTGCTGGCAGGCATTACGAGCTCAAGAAAGTTTCCAAGACTCTGTAAGCAAATTATTTTTCATCTTCCTTGACTTAATCTAGCATTCCTAGGAAGCTATGGCTAGTAAAGAGTCAGTGGTAGTGTAACACAATCTGTGTTAGATTTTCAGATAATTCTTGACTATTTTGAATAATAATTGATGCCTGTCTAGTTCCCTAAAATTAGCTCCCACAGAAATGCCCTTCTTCCCATTTCTTATTCATAATGTCAGCTACTTTTATAACAGCTGCATTTGGAATATATTCATCTTGTCATAAAAAGCAAATCTACCATCTATTGCTGAATTTAAGATAGCAAGGAGGTTTGATGGTATTCATAGACCATATCATGCTTCTTTTGAGATGTCTTTGCCATCAGAAAATAATGTGAATAGTTTGAAAAGGTTCACTGGCAAACCTCTAGCCTATTACTGAAATGTAGTTTATTTCTGTATTCATATTGATTTTCATAAAGAGAGCTGAAGTTTGAAATTTACTTAATACTTAGATTTTGTACTTCCATAAGAATTATAAATATGTTATTCTTAGAAACTCTTAAAATATTAAATGACACACTCTGAAAATGTAAAATTATTATGAATTTCAAGTATGGTTTTGAAAATAATTCAGAAGAATTATATCTTAAATTTGATTTTTCAGTGTATTGCATTTTTACAGTGAGAAGAATGACTACAAAATGATATGAAATAAAATTTCAATCGTTAACTAACATAAAAGGCAGTTTTCAGGCCACCAAAATAACAGGGGAAAAAGATCTAGAGACGATGTTTTAGATGTACTTCCAGAAGTACTAGGATTATATAAAATGTAATATTTTCTTTATCTTGCTTCTTTTATTTAGCAGATTAATGAATGAAAGAAGCTAATATATAAAGCGTTTAAGTGACGATAAGATACTGGCCAACTGAAGGCTATGAATTTAAAACTTTTCCAGAAAAACATGTAGCTTTTGTGCCCAGTGGGTTATCTTTCTCCAATGCACACTCTAAGGTATAAAAAAAAACAAGTTTATTATAATAATTTGGTTGTAATAAAGTTATAACCTCTCCCATTCTGGGTTTTAATAGTCTACTGTGGAACAACGTGGACGGAGCTATGCTGGGTACTATGCTGAGTGAAATAAGTCACTCAGAGAAAGACAAATACCATATGATTTCATTCATGTGTGGAATTTAGGAAACAACACAGATGAACATAGGGAAAGGGAAGGAAAAATAAAAGAAGATAAAAAAAGAAAGGGAGGTAAATCTTAAGAGACTCTTAACTCCAGGAGGGGAAGATGGGGGGGGGTATAAGGTAAGTGGGTGATGGGCATTAAGGAGGGCACTTGATGTAATGAGCCCTGGGTGTTATATGCAACCGATGAATCACTAAATTATACCCCTGAAACTAATAATACACTATATGTTAATTAATTGAATTAAAAAAACATAATATGTCATAAATCAACATGATGATTTAAAGGTCATTGGAAAGAAGTCAAAATTCTTATTATATCTCACAAATCAAAATAAATCTCTTTACCTTTTGGAATTTTTAGAAACATAACTTTGTTATATCAAATGAAAGACAATTTTATAGGAATTCTAAAGAAAGGGATAATATTATAAATATTTTGAAGTTCCTAAGCAATTTGATGTATTAGAATATTTGTAACCACAAATGCCTGGTAGATTTTCATGGTAATCATCAAGAAAAATAAATTCAAAACTGGACTGTGGAGGGAATAAACAAGGTTGTTTACAATGGTCAAACTCTAAACTGTTACTTAGAGCTTAGCCAGACTGGCACTTTGTCATATTTGTTCTTTGTTGCCATAAGCTTCAGAAATCAGGTGACTTTACTAATTTTTTTAAGAGGTTACTACTAACTTTATAAGCTTTCCAGGTTTTAGTTTATTTTTCTTCTGTCTTTTCTGACTCCTAAAGCAGGTTAATAAGCATGATCTAAAAACATGAAATCATTAAAGCTTAATCCTTCTGAACTTTGGTTGTCAAGGTGATGTTTATCATTACTAGAAAATGTTTTGGTGTTATTACAGACCATTTTAATTTAGACCATAATTAGAAAGGAAGGGACTTTTCTTTTTAAATATCTCTTTCATTAATCCATTTGACTCTGTTAGCCATTACCAATATAATATGAGATACTCTCCATTTATCCAATGAAATAGCTGCCTAAATGGTTTCCCTCCGTCTATACAGATTATCTACACACTTTTTGGATCATTAATCCTTACAGAAAATTATTTTTGAGAAATGCCTCAATATATGTCTTTTGGTTATTTAAAAAGTACAAAAATAGATATTTAAAAGAATGAGACTATCTAAATAGTAGCTCTAATTTTTTTCCTTCTAATATTTCAGCTTGCATACCTTACTTTGTAGATCACTGCTACAGACTGGATTCTGTTGTTAGCACAGTACATTATTTTAAAAATACTCATGCTGCTTACTTCACTAGAATCTTTCAGTACTATCCTACTTCTCTTAGAATAAAAGGCTTACAAGCCCTGCATTTTTTGATTGGGTCCAAAGTCTTCAGCATTGTCTTCTATCACTCTACATCTCTCAGTGCTTTCTACCATTTCTTGGCCCTTTCATGTTCCCATCTACCACAAGGTCCTCATTCAGGCTGCATAGGGAATCACATTCATTTGCAGACTACAGAACGGACTGAGAAGAGGTTTCACCGAAGACCAGGAGACTGGTTAGGGGATGTTATCACAATGCTGGAGAGAGATGACATTGGCCTGACCTGCAGCAGTTAAGGGGAATGAAGAGAAGGTAAATTTGGGAAATATTTGTATTTGGAGGTGTCAGAACCTGGTAGCTGACTGAATATGGCTTGTGAGCTGAGTGCTGATTTAAGAGTGATTTTCTAGTTCTAGGCTTGGGGCCTTTTATTGAGATGGGAAGTTGGGAGGGAAAACAGATTGGAGAGGAATGATCATAATTAATTTTGGGCATGGTGATTTTAAGATCTTTATGGCAACAATCCACTGTGTGTAAAATACAGAGGAGATGCTAGCCTAGATATTTAGATTTTTTTTAAATAATCAGCAAGTGATAATTGGAACTATACAAATAGATGTTATCATTTCATTTGATTACTTCAAATGGCAAAGGAAAAAAGGGACATCAACACTGGACAGATAAGAAAATGAAGAGCTCACAAATGAAGTTATTATGGGAAGGTCTAAGAGATGAGAAAAAGGAGTGAAAAGTGTGAGAATCCTGAAAAGCACCATGCATGAAAGTCAAAGGAAGTGACTTTTACAAAGTCTGGGTGATAAGGTGAGAACTAAATGCTACTATGAGGTCGGATAACTTTAAAATTGAGAACATATGTATTAGATGATCTAAAAGAACTTTGTTATGACCAAGGCAATAGCATAGGCAACAGAGTTATGGCAAAGCCTCTTGTACCCTCGTATGTACTTGGGTATGTGTTTTATATATGTAATTTTTATCAAAATATAATTAAATATATATAATTAGATGAAAATGTATTTATTTAAATAGATGAAAAATTAAGGAAAATAAAAATAGATATAGAAAAGTAAAATAAAAGTGGGATAAACTTAATGAATAAAAATCTGCAAAATGTTTTTGCTCTTGATGACATGGGATACAAATTTGGTTCTGAGCTTCCAGAAGACAAAATAAACAGACAAAAATATATATATATATACACATATATAATAAGGTATAAGATACAATGAGTTCATTAGTTAAAAACATAAAAGTAGAAATATATATAAGTAAATAGCATATACATAAACAATTAATATTTATTATTTTAAATATGGAAATATTTGTACTTTAAATATATAATATAGAATAAATCTGATTATTTATCTTAATTAACTCATTTATTTTTAGTTCAGAGACTTGTCGTGTTATAGCATAATAAACCATGACAAAAATTTTCCTTTTCCCAACACCATTCCTCACTCTTAAACATAAGCTGAAAAAGCAGCTTTATAACAACAGGCCAAATATTTCAGTATAGGTTTGCACCATTCTTAGCCTGACTTTCCCTGAAGGTAAAATTTGATATATATAGATAAATGAATGCACCTCCTATATTTTAAGCAATTGTTTTTGACACTTTCTGTCTTTCCTGAGATTTTCACAAAAGGTGGGTAGCTGAGATTTCAGATTACGTGCTTTGGCAAGAATCTGGGATACAAATTGCAAGTTTTCTGATTAGGAGTAGATTTATACAAATTAGTGGCAAATAGAAGAGGCCAGCATATTCCTATACAAATTCAGGACGCTAATCAGTTGTAAATAACTGACTAGTCTGATTCATTATAGAATTGGATGCAAAGATCATTTGTGGACAAAGTAGTCTTCAGAAATAATTATGGATGATTGACATCCTTAGAGTCTATAACACAGAATTCACCCACACTATTTACTGTCCAGAGTTTTTCATAGCAGATATTATCTACAGGTCACCCATGCATTCCCAAATCACACAATTTTCTGCTAAAGGTGAGCAGATAAATTTCTTAGAGAGTGTTCATCTAAGTAAGTCTATGATTTAAACTGATTTATAGAATTGCAATAATATAAGTCAATAACTTCCAAGGTAATGTTTGTCAAAATGTTGATATTATTATTGAGGCACTATTTGGAAGTCCTTGGTTAGACAATTGCCCACTGATGTCATTCTTGTATGTAACAATAAAATTATATCGTAAGTTTGGCGAAAATGTGTTTATTCATAGATAGAGGCTGGTATGCATCCAGTTTATCCAAAATAAATTTTGAGTAATCAAGGTAAAAATTAAACACAGGTGGGTTTCCAAAATAAATAATCTTTCACACCACTTAACATTATTATTTGCTTTGTCAGCACACTACAGCTGTAGACATTGACACTCAAGTGATGTTAAAGTATAGGTCTTATAAAAGCCCCATTAACCAGCATTGTAAAAATGGTTCATAGACTATAGACATAACCAGTTCTATAGCATGCAGTTGTAATGAGTAAAATTCAATAAAATTTTCAAAATCTTATATTTTTTCTGACATAAGCCTTTAACAGGTGAAAGAGAAAGTAACAGGGCTTAATAATGAAATACCCCTACTGAAAAGCTGCTAACTCTTCATGAAAAACATAGGCTTCAGCATTTTAACTTATATTTATTGAAAATCCATATGTTTCAAACATCTGGAACAGATTCATGAAAATGAATCAATAAAAATCTCATGTAATTTTGTTACTATTTTCAACAAGCAAGTCATTTGGACAAGACACTGCACTCATTAGTTCATTAATTCATTAATTCCATAAATAGCTGAGTTTCTTACTTTGTGCCAGTGACTGGGCTGGGTGAAGTTATAGTATATCTTTATATGCTTTTATAGTATACTCTATATACTTTTTTTTAAAAAAGATTTTATTTATTTATTTGACACAGAGAGAGAGAGAGATCACAAGTAGGCAGAGAGAGAGGAAGAAGCAGGCTCCCTGCTGAGCAGAGAGCCCGACGCGGGCCTCAATCCCAGGACCCTGAGATCATGACCTGAGCCGAAGGCAGAGGGTTTAACCCACTGAGCCACCCAGGCGCCCATACTCTGTATACTTTTAACTGCTCTATCTGCAGTTAAAAAACCTTTCTTTAGCTCTACTGGAGCTTACAGCCTAATAAGTCATTTAACTCAAGGATTTTTAGGTGAATTTTTGTTATAGGTATTCTGCTTAATGTTTTACATAAATTACTTTGTAATTCTCTTAGTAAGTCCTCGAATGTATTTTTTGTGCATATTTTCTTGTTCAACATATTGAGATACAGAGAATCTGAGTACAATTCACCCAAATTCACATAGTTAGCAAATATCAGGGCTGGGGTTTAAACCTGAGTAGTCAGACTCTAGAGTGTTCGTATTTTGTCAACACTGTGTACATGATTTGAGGGAAAACCAAACAGAGCCTGCAAACTCTGAAATATTATACTCCTGAAATATTTCTGAGGAAAAATGATGTAACAATATATACCTAGAATTTGAGAGAGATGATTTAAGGTTGTACTGCATCTGGGAATTTTTTGCACTGCAACTTTAAGGAAGTTGTTTAATCTTTTTGAGTTTTAATCCCATCTCCTATTAAAATATGATAGTAAAATGTGCAAAGCACAGCTTTGTAGCTATGCAGAGAAATAATATATGTGACATTGGATTTCAAATAAATGCTAATTCAATTCTAATTCAATATCTTTAGACAAACTGGTTCTAATTATTTTTAATTATTTATTCTAATTATTATTCTCATTATTTTCTCCTTGTGAAAAATCTATACTGGAATGGGGTCTTGCAGAGGATTGGACATCTAAATTAAAGCAAACAAACGAACAGACAAATAAACAAAAACACTAAAGGAGGAAACTGGAAGCTACCTAAGACAAACTTCTAACATCTTACTTTGCTTAAGAATGGACTAGTAAATGATGACTAAATAGTCCAGGCCATTCTCTTGACAGAGGTCTACAAAATTTCTAATTGAATTACTCTTCAGTCCAACTTGAAGTAATTTCGATATCTGGAGTTTTCTCCTGGGATATATTTCTATGCTTTTTTGATATTTGGAGTGGATTTCTCATTAGGGTGATGTAATACCAGTCTTCTATGAAGTTCAGAGATCTATAACACAGCTCAAAGCATTTTTCACCCTGCAGGACCAAATTAAAGATGAAAGGGGTTGAAGGGAGAAATGCTCATTGAAATATAAATATTTCATCTTTATTAATTCTTAAAGCAGGTAAGATGAATTCTAAAAAAGGTGAATTATATTATATAAATTCTTGGTATTTCTGGTATGAATATTTTTCCTACAGCTGGTGACTTCTAGCATTAAGAAAAAAAAAGTCTATGCCAAAAAATGTGTCATTTATGTTCTGAATCCTAACTGGGATGAATCAATTTGGTATATCTTTTCAATTAGTTTAATGCAGTTAGGATAATCTCAGATTGGAAAGTTTTTTTAAGGACGTATCTTTGAACAATTATCTTTGCAGAAACATACTGAAAATGTTTACAGAAAACAATAAAACACTAATATACATTCCAGTGTTATATTCCCTTATCTTCCTACAATTGCTCACTCTCTCATTTTATTATTAACATTCTATCAAAGACATAACAATAACCACAACAAAAAAACAAAAGCTCGTAACACTAAACTATAAAACCGATAATCAACATGATTTGAGAAATTGGAATGATGCTCTAATGAACATACCTTGTTTAAAAAAAGGAAAAAAACCCCACAAATTTATGTTTTCTATCAGAAGCTGCCCAGAAATCTCTTGAAACTGTCACCATCCTGAAATAATACTGTAAATTACATTTTTCATTTGCAGGCTCAGAAACCTGTGTTCTACACCTACCTCTAGAAAATGGAGCAGCTATTCATTTGGAGCCAGGTGGAGGATTGGTGCCCCCCTCTTCCTCCTGCTGCCATCTGTTCGTAGATACTTAATTCTCAGAAAACAACTTGGCAGGGCACAGGGATCAAGTAAGGGCTGAATTTAAAGTTTTCCTTTTGGGTTGTGGCTCCTAAATAGTAGGCTTTGTTATAGCAAGACAGAGCAAAAGTCTATAACATTTTATGTGCAGAACTGTAGCTTTCCAGGCAGTGTAAATAGGTTGGAGCACTCTTTTCAAATTTTTGATCATCACATTATTAAAAAGTGATTACATTTTGTTATATGCATATTTATTTATGAATCTTATAGGTATGATTTTATTGTAATATATTATTTACATCATGAAATGTGAAAACTGTGAGTTCAAGATCTAAATAAAAGTTTAAAAATCTGTTATATTTTCTAATGGTGTAACACTTCAATAATTTGAGAGAGAAATTTGATTATATTTATTTTGAAATTTAAAAATACTGATTGGATGTTTTGTGATACACTGGCTCCAATGTCTGGTTCTGAGTTAATTTCTCTATGTGGTTTACTCTCTGTTAACTGAAAATGATAGTCCATAAAGGGACATAGATCTAAATGGAAATAATATTTCAGCTACATAATAATTTATGTTACTTATTTTTCTCTCTTTTAAATATTGTGCAAAGTTTTATGTAAAAATCTGTATGGAAAACTTCTATTATAATGTCAAGAAACTTTTCTTACAAAGCAAATGAAACATATTACATTCTAATGTTTTTAAGAGGCTTAAAAACCAGGGTAAAACTTCACTAGAATTACCTCTACTGGATAACTTCGATTAGATTATAATCTTTTATTTGTTAAATGTGCATATGTAACTTTTTATAGATGATATGGTTGCTTAATTTTTGGTAACAGAATCATTTAAAATGGAAGAATTGTCAAGCATTTGCAAACTGCATAGAATGGGTTTCCTTTTAAAAAGTGACTTTCTTATCTCTGGTAAAAATATCACTAAAAAGTAGATTAGGTGAGTGCTTTTATTTGCAAATATATCTTCTAGGAATTAAAGGAACATTCGGCAGAAAAAATGAGGTCATGTCAAAAGGGCACAGAAGCCAACCTGAAGGATTTGAAAGAGCTGAATGTTTCAAAGCTGGAACGATTTGAGTGACAAAATAAATAATGATAACATTGGTTTATAACCAATAAATAAATATCTATGAGTTCATATGGATATAAATATATAGTTGAAAAAAATAAATGAGAGAGAAGAAACAGATGGCAACTCCTCATCTTACATAAGAATTCCAAGTAATAATAAAAAAGAAATGTGGAAAGTCCAAAATTATCATTATGGGTAAAACACACTGCTAATTGTTGCAAGTAAGATCCACTGATGGATGCCAAAATCAGTAGGCAAAAATGGGAGGAGAAAAAGAATATCTGCAGTCTCAAGGTAAATAAAGTAATATTTTTCAAAGGGAAAACTGTTAACAATATAGAAGAACTTGGTAGATACCACCTTAGCTACTTGGTCAAAGTAAGCATCACAGTAATAAAACACACTGACATTGCGCCCCTGATATACTATACTAAAAAAGACATAACATTACTTGTCTTGTATTCTTGACAAAAGTTCATAGTATTCTAATCACAAGGAAACAGCAGGCTAACCCAAATTGACTAACATTCATCAAAAGTGCTGGGATCAGGAAAAGCAAGGAAAGACAGAAAAACTGAACAAACTGGCGGAAACTAAGGCAACATGGAAATACAATATGAGATCCTGGATTGGATGCTGGAACAGAAAAAGTATTTTAGGGGGAAAATGGTAAAATTCAAATAAAGTCTGTAGTTTAGTTAAGACTATTGTTCTAATGTTTAATTCATTGTTCTGATCATTTTACTATAGTTATATATCCTAAATGTATACACAAATATGGCTAAGAAGGATAAGAATTTCAGGTAAACTGGTAACTATATAAAGCAGTAGCTAAATAGAAACCATGTGTAGATGTCTATCAAAAGTGACCATAACCAAAGAGCCTTCAAATTATACCCAGTTTGATTCCAGTCACCATTACTCTATTCTACTCCTCAGTAAATTCTCTGCCATGTAAGCAATCTTTTCTGGTTAAAAGGCTTAACAACCACTCCTGGTTGTTAAAGTATTTAAATGCATCTATTCTGGGAACCAATGGCTAATCCCAAATTTCTTTATCCATCTTTTCTTATCGTAAAGATCTCTGGTCCTCAAGGAGCAATAGCCATTTTAGAGACCTTCTCAGATAAGACCAATTACACTCCCAAAACATTCCTATTTTTATATATATACTTCAACTGCTATGCAAAACCTTTAGGTTAGCAGTGGGAAGAAGCCCCAAGAGTATCTTGATTTTGCAAAATGACAGAATCTTCACATTACAGAAGAAGCTTGAGGCTATAGTTTAAATCTCTTATTTTAAACTAAAAGTCCCTGGAATAGTTATGTGACACACCTACCATGATAAAGGTGATCAAAAGCAGATTTCCTCTAATGACTGAGTCACTAGATTTTCTTGACACCACTAGCCCTTCATCTCTAAACAGCATATAAATTCCCTTTTGATTCCATTGTTATATTTACTATTCTCTTCCTTCTTTTTTTCTTCTTAGCATCTCACATGGTTTTCCTCAGGACAGCAATTCTAATAGTGTGGTACTCACTTCAGGGAGCTTGCAAGGTCAAAACTACTTTCCTAATAATACTAAGATATCTTTTTCATTCATTCTTTTATGAGTGTCCAGGGAGATATCCAGAGGCTGCATGGTGTAAGATATTGAAACACAGAGAATGCAGAAGCAGATATGAGAATTTAGAGAATCCAGAAAACTTCATTAAAGATTTCCAGAAAACATAAAAAAAAAAGTCACCATTTTCATGGTTATTGTTTTGGAAAATGCATATTTTTGCACTAAAATAATTTGTTTTTGTTAGTATATAGTGACTTATAGTACTATTTTAGAATGAATTTCTATGTAAATATTTTTAATGTGCCTCAGTTTTAGTTCCTAATGTGGTAAATATCAATACCTATAACTTATATAAACAGAAGTTCCTAGGGTCCTCAATAAATTTAAGAGTAAGTACGAGATAAAAAGCTTGACAATCACTTCTCTTACGTAGTTATTTCTTACCACCCCAGAAAGGAAAAAACAAACAAACAAAAAACCCAAAAACCAAAAAATACATGGAAATGTGTCCTAATATAGAAGAAACATGGCAACTAATTGAAAAGCATTTATTAATATAAAATTTAATATTGTCTCACCCATTACATTTAAGGTGTGTGAGGAGTCATTTTGTATCATATCTTATACTATATCCTTGGCAGTAGCCTCTATTTTGTTACTTTCAGCAAGTGGCTTAACATCTGGATCTTAGGGCGCCTGGGTGGCTCAGTGGGTTAAAGCTTCTGCCTTCAGCTCAGGTCATGATCTCAGGGTCCTGGGATCAAGGCCTGCATCGGGCTCCCTGCTCAGTGGGGAGCCTGCTTCCTCCTCTCTCTCTGCCTGCCTCTCTGTCTACTTGTGATCTCTCTCTCTCTCTGTCAAATAAATAAATAAAATATTTTTTAAAAATCTGGATCTTAAACATCCTATTCTGTAAACTAGGGAAAGCCCTGTCAATATCAAAGATTTTTAATAAATATTAAATAAAGTAATGAATGTAAAGTTTCTTATACATGCCTAAGATTTTAAAAATGCTCAAACTGAAAACTTGGATGACTGTAGTGGTCAGAGAAGATGTTGTAATAGTAGGAGTTTTAATGGAGATGTAGTAGTAGTAGTAGTAGTAGTACCAGTTACTGTGTTGGTGTAACGTACATAACTTAAAGTGCAGAGATCTTAAATGTTCAGCTCAAAAACTTGTTACATGTGTATTTAACCACCTTATCGTCACCCAGGTTAAGATACATTTTTGTTGGGGCACCTAGGTGGCTCAGTCGGTTGAGCATTCAACTCAGTTTCGGCTCAGGTCATGATCTCATGCGCCATGGGATTGAGCCCTGCATAGGGCTCTATCCTCAGTGGGGAGTCTACTTGAAGATTCTCTCCCTCTGTCCCTCTCCCCACATGCATGCTTTTTCTCTCTCTCTCAAATGCGTATATGAATCTTTAAAAAATCTTTTAAAAAAATCTTTAAAAAATCTTTTAAAAAATTGTTTTGTTGAGTTGGCTTTGTATATTTTTTAAAAAAATTGGAACATTTTGCAATAGTATCAAAGTCCAGAAATATTGATGTTGTAAAGTGAATTATAGTGCTCACTTAATGCAAACAAAATGATAAAAACACATAACATGTGACAATATTAAACAAGTATTTAATTAGGTATTATTTGTACAGCTAAGCCCTTCAGTTCCATCAGATCTTATTTTAAAAGTCAGCTTCATATTAAAGGTTAGCTTTTGATCAAATTTGGTAAAATTTTAATTCTTACTCTTATATTTTATTTACTCTTCCCTTAATGTTTTTCTCTTCTGCACTTTAATCTAATGCATTATGTAATTGGCTTATATGTCTTGCTCATTGTGTGTCTTCCCCACTAGTCCTAGCTGCAGCAATCAGACCAGAAAAAGATAAAAAAGGCATCCAAGTTAGTAAGGAAGAAGTAAAAGTGTCCACTACTTGCAGACAACATGATTCTATACATAGAAAACCCTAAAGACTCCACCAAAGAAACTATGAGAACTAATAAATGAATTCAGTAAAGGGGATCCTGGGTGGCTCAGCCAGTTGAACATCTGCATTTGGCTCAGGTCATGATCCCAGGGTCCTGAGATCTGCCCCATGTCCTGTGATGTCCCCCTGCTAAGAGGGGAGATTGTTTCTTCCTCTCCCCCTCTGCCCCTCCCCCCCACCCCTGTTCTCTCTCTCTCTCTCTCTCTCTCTCTCTCTCTCTCTAATAAATAAATAAATAATTTTAAAAACTAATGATATACTGTATGGTGACTAATAAAACACAATAAGAAAATGAATTCAGTATATTTGTAGGATATAAAATTAATATACAGAACAAAATGGCTAAGAAAAACTGTAACCAAGGAGGTGAAAGACTTGTCCTCTGAAAACTATGAGACACTGATGAAAGAAATTGAAGACGACACAAACAAATGGAAAGATAAACCATGCTAATGGATGGCAGCAATTAATATTGCTAAAATGTCCATATTACCCAAAGCAATCTACAGATTCATTGCAATAACAGCATTTGTCACAGAAATAAAATAAATAATCCTAAGATTTTTATGTAACCACAAAAGGCCCCAAGTAGACAAAGCAATCTGGGAAAACTGGACAGCTACAGGCCAAAGAATGAAACTGGATCACTTTCTTACCCCATACACAGAATAAATTCACAATGTATTAAGGACCTTAATGCAAGACCTGAAACCAAAAAACTCCTAAAAGAAAATATAAGCAATAGTCTCTAGGATATTGACCTTAGCAATGTATTTATGGATATGTTTCTCCAGGCAGGGGAAACAAAAGCAAAAACATACTGGGACTACACCAAAATAAAAAGCTTTGCACAGTGATGGAAACCATCAACACAATGAAAAGGCAACCTACTGAATGGGAAAAGATATTTGCATATGATATGTCCAATAAGGGGTTAATATCCAAAATATTTAAGGATTTTATAAAACTAAACACAAAAGACTCTCAAATAATCCAATTAAAAAATGGGTAGAGGAGCTGAATAGCAATTTTTTAAGACATTTTTTAAAAAGGAGACCTATGGATGGCCAACAGTGATTCTGAGGATCATCACTAATTATCAAGGAAATACAAATCAAAACCACAATGAGATATCACCTCACACCATCAAAAGCCTAGTATCAAAAAGATAAGAAATCACAAGTATTGGTGAGGATGTGGAGAAAAAGGGACTTTGTGCATTGCTGGTGGGAATGAACACTGGTGCAATCACTGTGGAAATAGTTCAGAGGTTCCTCAAAAAATTAAAAATAGAAATACCATATGATCAGTAATTCCTTTACGAGGTATTTACCCCCAAAATAGGAAAACACTAAGTTGAAAATTTCTATGTACCCTAGCCTATGTTTACTGTAGCATTATATATAATTGTCAAGATAAGGAAGCAACCTAACTTTTCATCAAGAGATTAATAGATACAGAAGATGTGATACATATATTATTCAACCATAAAAAAGAATGAGAACTTGCTATTTACAACAACTTGGATGGACCTAGAGAGTGTTAGGCTAAGTGAAATAAGTCAGAGAAAGACAAATACCATATGATTTCACTCAATAGTGGAATCTAAAAAACAAAACAAATGAACAAATACAAAACTGGAAATGGATTCACAAATACAGAGAGCAAACTGGTGGTTGTTGAGGGGGAGTGGGTAGGAGGGATGGGTAAAATAGGTGAAAGGGATTAGGAGGAACAAAGTAAATAAGTCACAGAGATGAAAAGTACAATATAGGGAATATAGTCAACAACAATAATAAAAAATAATATATTATGTAATTGACTTACCTGTCTTGCTTATTGTGTATCTTTCCCATTAGAATGCAAGTTAAGTGAAGACAGAGTGGTTTATTCATGCTTTTATGCTTAGTTCATAGAAGATATTGTGACATAGTAATTGCCCATTCGAAATTTGTTAATTAAGTGTTGAAAGCATGGTAGGTTTTAAAAATATGGATAATTTAAATGGAAAATTATGACATTATAATTATCAGTATTAAAATGTGAATGCTGATGAAAAATAAAGGTAATAAAACAAGAGTTGTTTGGGTGCCTGGGTGGCTCAGTGGGTTAAAGCCTCTGCTTTCGGCTCAGGTCATGATCCCAGGGTCCTGGGATCTAGGCCAACATCTGGCTCTCTGCTTAGCAGGGAGCCTGCTTCCTCCTCTCCCTGTCTCTCTGCCTGCCTCTCTGCCTACTTGTAATCTCTCTCTGTCAAATAAATAAATAAAATCTTAAAAAAAAAAAAAGAGTTGTTTGCCAGTTTTCTTTCTTTTTATATTTTTGTTTGTTCTGGCTTTTCTAATGTTATTTATTCAGTAAATTAAAATCAGGGGAAAGCAGTAATGAAAATACGAGAGGGAAGGAACACAGTATTATTTATCCTAGTTGCTATATGACCTTAGAATGACCAGTGACGAAAAAGCCAATTTGATAATTAATCCATAATGATCTGTCAGTTTCCAGCAATATGGTAATATCCTAATCTCTCCATGCTTCAAATGCCAATATTTCACTGACCTTTAGGAAATATATATATATTTTTCATCCTTAAGCAAATACTAATGACAAGAACTTCTCAATTTATGCCCAGTAGAGATGGAATTGCTGAATTCTCTTATAGGCTATGTGAAAGCACAAAATGTGCTATGTCAGGAATTTCCTTAAATGAATACAGAGGACAAATAGATAAATTAGTAAAATAGAACTGCTCTGTGATGATGAATGATGACTCAGACGAGGCTTTGATATACAACAGGAATCTATTCAACAGTAGGGAATGGAGAATATGGTGAGCAAAAACACATGAGACTTCTATCAAGGAAGAGATGCTATTGAACAACTCCACCCACGTATTTTCAGGTAAGAATGCAGACCACAGTCATGTTATCCTACAGTTTTGTTTTTTTTCTGTAGGAGACAGAATCCTAAACTTTAATGTTTCAAATTTCTAAATTTAAACTTTAGCATTTAATTTAAATGTAAAGTCATGTGTAGTTAACCCTTTGTGGAGGGAAGAAAACATCCTAAAGTTGAAATGTGGTCACAGCCACAAGTTTCAACTTCTGCTGCCATTTATCAGTGTTTACTCACAAACCCACATATATATTAAATGTCCATTCCGGTGTCCTCGAAACACAGAGCATGCCATTCTCTAAAGCTGTATTAAGTTGTTGTACAATATATTCACAGACTTAAATTATAAATTCAAAATAAATTTTTAATTTTTTTGCTTTTAATTTTTCTTCACTTGAAAAGAGGTCCTGAATTGTTAATTTTCACTGCCTCCATTATCTCTGTCAAACAGTAAGTGATATATTTGCTCTTGAAAGAAATCCTTTTTTTTTTAATGAAGGAAACTACTATCCTAATTTGTTATTCCTGATGTCCAAGTTTTGTCCCATCTTTAAAATTAGTACATTTAGGACTTTTTACCAATTTAACTTTCTTTGTCTTTGAAGGGGTATCAAGAAAAAATGAATTATGAATCTTATGCATACACTTAATTTTACTTGAAAATACCCACTGTCATCACTCAGTCTATCTGATTCATTCTCTTTTAATAACAGAGCCAATTTCCCAGCATCTTAATCACATTCACTGCTTCTTCCTGGATTGTCTCCAAATTATCTGCATCCTTGAATTTGTAGAGCTTGTGAAAAAGCATAATCTATAGAGATAATTAAAAAGCAGGAATTAAATATTGCTAAGTTCCCTTTTGACAGTGATTGTGAAAGTCTGTGTTTCATAAAATTGATGTAAAATGCTGTAATTTTTCACTATCCCACACTTGCCCTCTACCTTTGGAGTTACTATCTATCTAAAATAATTGGATAATTTGTAGCAGCAGCAGGTCAGGATGCAATAGTGTTCATGAGATGAACATGGTGAGGGAAGAATGGAGGTATGAGTGGGGCGAACTCTATCTCTAACAATAAGAGAACTTTCATGAGACAGAGGGAATACCCTCCAGTCATATGTTGATGCTTTTATTCTTGCTTCAACATCTTTTAGGTATGATTACTCAAACATTTATTAGGTACCTTCAGTGATGAAAACCTTTTTGCCTTTCAAAGAACTCCACCTGGTTTTAGTTAATTGGAAGTATCAGAAAATTCTTCCTTAATTTGTGCTCTAATCTTTCTTCTTAACCAGTAGCACCCAGTGAGTAAGGAGTTCAGTTAGGATTTGAATCCAGGGCTTAACTCTAGCACCCAACATTCTTTACCAACAAGTATGGCTGTACTGTATGAAAATACCACAATTTCTTAGACATCTTTTCTATCCCATAATAAACATCCTCAAAATTAAATAGTTCACATAATCTGAAGCAGAGTTCTTACATGCTTGAGTTCATATAAATATTAAGAAATTCCAGGATTTCTCACTTCATCTCACAACCATGTAGTGTCAGTGTGCCCACAAGAAATCAGAAAACTACGTGGGAAGTCACAGGATAGTATCTGAAGACAATTCACTGACATACCGAATATATTTATTAAAAGGAGTATTTTCCCTCCATCATCCTTACCATAATCAATTGGATGGTTAATGAAAATAAAATAAATAAAAACTAATTTTTTAGGGTATGAATTGTTTATTAATTTTGTGACTTCCTCTCAAAATCATTTGCTAAATCAGGAAGAATTTAAAAAGTGTATAGTTCAAAGCATGATATTTAATTTGCTTTGTTTTTACATTATATGCTATAGGAACAAAGGCATAGGAATCAAATTGTTTTATTGTTGTAGATGTTTTTTAGACTACCAGTGTTTTTCTTCACCAATGAAAACACATCTTAAATATGTATAAATTGAATGCTTCCTAATTTACAATATATTTTATTAAATTGCAGTTTAATATTTGCAATTAACAAAATAAATTAATTCTATTGTATGAACATTGTATATAAAAATCTGAAGTACATGATTTTATAAAATACGTTAACTTTTATATTTACATTATTGATTAAAATTCTAATTTCAGATACTATTCAAGTGAATGTCTTGATCAGCTTTTTAAAAAACATATTTATCAATTAACTTATTTCTGAAAGAATCTATAAATAATCTAGCCCAAATGTAACCCACTTTTCTACTTTACATATTTGAACTGGGTTTGTGGTATGGAATTTCAGGAGAAGAGAAGAAGGAAATCACTTGTATTATTTCTAGGATAGAGAAAAAATATTAAAAAAAAAAACAACTCAAATAGTACAAAAAGTAGTATTTGGTCTTTGGAGCTAATATTGTGTCATGCTTGGGGAGTAGGATTCAGGGCACTGTAGAAATATGGTAGGGATATTTCCACTTTATCATATGCAACACTTCAGCTATCATGAAAATTATTTATTTAAAAAAATTAGACTACATTTCCCTGTGACCGCTGTAGAGCAATATCTTTTCTTGGAGGTATCTTTTTGATGGTTTTATCATTTTGCCAATATGTATTTTTCTATTAAAGTAAATGAACATTTTTTTCCTATGTTATTTGTATAGTGAAAAGCAAACAAAAACTTTAATTCAATCACTAAAATAACAAGATATGACCTATAGTTCATATAGGTCATATGAACTATAGAAAAGAAAAACGAACTTACTTGGAGTGTAGACTAGCCCCCCCCAGTTTATGTGGGACACAAAAGTTATCCCTGTATTGCTTCAACTTGATAGGTTTACAGTTACATGAATAAACTACTGGAAGTGCCTGGGAGCCAGAGAACAACACTAGAAGCTAATCTGGTTGTTCCTTTCATAGCCCAGAGCTCTAAGGCAGTCAGTGATACAATCACAGACATGAGATCAACAAGCAAGGCAGCTCCTGTTTTGAGGCAGAGAAAAATAAGCTGCCACAAATGCCTCACAACTTTATTATTGCAATTGATCACATTTATGAAGAGCTCATAAAGTTGCAAACAGTTATAATACAAAAAAGCAGTTATAACAATGTAAAGTGGTCTATCATCACCTCTTGACGACAACTTTATTACTGCCGGGGACTAATATTGTACAGGGGAATCTAATAGCCATAAGTTATTTTGAAGTGAAGCAGCACAGCAGGCTAGAGTATTACTGTACAAAATTTATTTTTTATGGGACACAATAATTATATCAAACAGTTACCAAAATATCTGGGAACTACAGGATCTATTAAGATACCACAACAGAGACATCTCCTTTATGTTCATTGGGAATGGCAATAAGCATTACTACCTGGGTAGAGGACAGGCTCTCGCAACTCATCTTTGGATTGCCTGTAAGTTATTGTCGCAGGTGACTGGCAAAGATGAAGTTTAATAACGCACGGTCTCATGGAGCTCAACAGAGCATGAAACTTAAGGGGCTCTAGCCACGGAAGGGATTTGGCATTCTCTAGTATCTAATTATGAGTCAGGAGAAAAGAATTTACTATGACTGGAAGACTATTACTTCTTTATTCTTGAACATTTATAGTTTTTTTTCTATTAAAGAGGATAACAAGCAAAAGAAATAACAATATAATTAATTTCTTGAGGTATTTTCTTACAAATAAATCTCATATATTAGTCTTCTGATTAATTGGATGACTGGAATGTCAAGTTGTGTTTCAAATAGGTCCAGGACTCATTTTAGGAATTACTAAATTTCTGAAATTGTACTGAATTTAATTTGAATGACTTCAGTATTCTACGATCTTCTCTTAACCTTGGAGCCATTTATATTTCTTATTACTCATTCAAAAAATATTAAATGTTTACTATGTGTCAAACATTGCTCTGGACAAAAAGAGAACCAAATTAATATTCCAGAAAAATGTGGCGAGAGGTTGATTAGGTTTGTACATTTCTTATAAAATATTTTGTTAGAATTACCCACTTGAATCTTCTGAAAAGAGATAGCCAAGACTTAAAGAAAGCAATGTAGTGGCCTCTGTTTACCTATCATGGAAGCTGTCCATGTAACCCTGAGCTGTTAGTAATAGAACTGCTTGCTAAAGGTAAGTAGCTTATCTTCAGTGGTCTATGAGGCTATTTCAGAGGGACCTCTTTCCTCCACTTTATTGGGAATCTATCTCACTCTTTATTGTTATCCCACAAACAATTTGCCACGTCTGTAACTTGACTGATATCCCCACATATTCGGTTCCTACTACGTTTGGTTCCTACCACATTTTGTTCCTACTACATTTGGTAGTCTGTCATTTTGATTCTCACTCTGGCTTGACTCTGGCTTTCTGCAGTGTATCTGGTATGATCATCCTGCTGCCTCTGACTTTTACAGTGTGAGTGAAGGCTCAGGTCTGAGGACCTGAACTCTCCCCTTATAATTGAGATAGTATCATGTATTACAAAGTTTAGTGGTTGTTAGTTTCAGCTGTAAATACAAAAGTAAAATATAAATACACTCTCAAGTTATGGTGTTCAAACCAAATAAAAATGCATAGATTAATAAGTCAAAGTCCCCATTCACGCTGATTCAAAGTTCACATCCTTTCCCATTGTTTTCTCATACAGTTTTTGTTCTTTATACTATTTTATAAGGGCATTTGCTCTTAATCTTTATTTTGATTTACTGAATCTTTTCATCCATCTGGAGACTTTTTTCTGTTTGTATGTTATACAAAACGTTGTGATGAATAGCTTCCATTTTCTTCTCCTTGTCCACTTTATATACCCTTTCCACTCTTTCTTATGCTCCAAGAAGCTGATCTCTATGGTCAAATCAAAATGTTCATTTATTCTCTGTTTTCTGTGTGAATTTGGACAAGGGAAGCCATTACCAACAATTCAGAGGGTGGGAGGAGAGGAAGGATGGAATAATTACTTCTTTGACTCTCTCCCTTTCAGGTGCCCAGGAGGTGACTGTGTATATTTACCAATGACCTCCACCCCTGTAGGGCACCCTCTCCTATGGCTACTTTCTCAAGAGTCCTGGTAAAATTCTTCCTCCTTTTGCTCTGCAAGGCCAATGAGTAGTAAAGTCTTTTAATGACTTTACTTTACTTACTTTACTTTAATGGTAGCCTCCAAGGCACTTTATTATCCTGGGTTGCTTGCCTTTTACCTGCTCACATTTTTGTAATTTTTTTTCACCAATTCCTCCTTAATTATCCTATAGCTAGAACCCTAACTGATAGATTTGTTTATATTTTCACTTTAGGACCTCATATTATTTGATTGGATCTCTGTTCACATATTCCTTATCCACAGATTCTTAATCTGAAAATCAAAGAAAATAAAAGTACTAAGCTCAGGTTTAAAGTTAAATGACATAATGTAAAGTACTTATCATACTGCCTGACACATGGTAAAGTATCAATAATGTGACTATTTTTAGATGGCAGTTTTCTGTTGCTGCCTACTTCTCGACATGGTCCTCAACATTGGGAATTTTGTTGTTGTTGTTTTGTTTTTATTAAGTCTTTGGTGATCTATTCCTCTTAAACTCTAAATGTAAAGCTAACCTGCCATTTCACAGTATGGTATTCATCTCTCAATACCCGATTAAAATTCTGAATGTTACTGGCATAAGAATTGCATCTTACCTGGAATCCTAATGTGTGTGTGTGTATACACTCCATTATTTTAGAATCTTTTACTGTCAAAAATAAAAGGGGTGCATTGCAACATTAATTTTTATGTTTAAAATTTTATTAATACTGTAGCTAAGACACTTTTTTTCCTTGCTTTTAAACATTTCTCATTAAGGAAGCTACTGAACTTACATATGTGTTTTGCAATTTTCCACCTTATCATAATTATTTAACATTACATATAATTTTTGAGTGGATCTCTTAGTGGTTATGTTTCTCTTTCATAGAAACCAAATATTTCTTCATACTTTACAGTATGACAGACTCTTCCCTAACATTTTTTTCTGGATTCTGCAGTATATTGTTTTGTGATAAATATACTAGAAACCCAAAATAATAAATTCATTTTTTAGTCTTTATTCTTCTGTAAGCATAACTCTATTCATAAAGCAGAGGTGGACAATTTTTATGGTCCAGTTTCTGATCAGATTAATGACTTGAGGTTAAAATGATGTGCTCTGTCTCTGCATCTGGTCGAGTCCTGGTTTATCTTAGCAAACATTCATCTGGTACATCTTTGCTGAGTGCCATCTTGTTTGCCTTTCTCTACCTGACTTTCCTGGAGTCCAAACAAACAAGGCACATTGAAATGGATGTTTCTTAGGCTGTGTTATGAACAGGGATATTTTCCTGCTCTTCCAATTCTATTTGCAACCCCAAGTCATAAAGGCCTATGAATTTCTTTCCTCATGGAGTTTAACCACTAATCTTATGAATGAAGCCCCTCAGTTGCAGAGAATTTAAGGACTGTGTCCAAAATTATACATCTAGTTAGTGGTAAAGCTGGGAATAAAATCCAGTATAACACACAGGAGAAAATATTGGCTTTGGAAATATGAAACTTATGTTTACATTCCTGCTCTACTATTTTTTGATCCATAGCTCAAATGATCTAGCAGTCTTCTCTGTAGCTCAGCTTTTGGAATTGAAAATAAAAAAATGGAAAATACACTTACCATAAAGGATTGTGGTGTGAATCAACTGAAACAATGTATGCAGGCACCTGCACAAATGTCAATCTGCTGATTGACATGCTTTTCTGCCTCCTCATACTGCTTTCTCTTTTTCCTTTTCTGTATATATAAACTTTAAGTACTACCAATCATAAGAGAATAACTTAATATTAATACTAATTCAACCATTATCATCTGATATGTCACCTATTTAATATCTATCTTATGGTATACTCAATCAGACATATTGACTGATATGTTTGACACATTTATACATTTTTATTTTGAAAAAAGTTTTCAGTAAAACAATTCTCACGTTATTAGAAACATCTCATTTCCTTCACTTTCTCATTGAATAAAAATTGTTATTATAGTTTATTTGAATTACTTAATCTTGTTGTAGTCTGAATGATATAATCCCAAAAACCATATCTGAAAGAATATACATATTCATTATTGATTTTACAAAACAAGAAGTCATTATTTATAAAAAAATATATATAAATTGCTTATAGTTGGAAAGAATATAGCATAGGTATACAAATTTTGTTCAATTTTCATCTGAATTTGACAATACAAAATTAAGTGAGCATTTTCAACTGCACCTTTCTTTAAACTGCCTCAGGGAAATGTGTTGATAAATATTAATTAAAATTTAAGATAAAATTTACAAAGCAGAATACATTCTTTAGAGTATCCCAAGTCTTATTTTGGGGAAAAATTAGAAGGAAATCTAACTTTGCAATGTTTTTTGAAGGACTGCCATTTTTAATCAATGTGACATATCTGGGAGTGACACCCTGGAGTGACACCCTGAAGCCTACAGTGTTTTATTTACATTTATTCATTTGATACACTGATTGCCTCAGAATAACAGGCACACACAAATAGGCTCTTCTTTTCATTCTTCATCTTTTTTATAGAGATGAAAGTGACAACTTATTAAGTAAAAATAAGGTCTGAATAATAAAGCAAATTTATAGCTCTATTCAAGATGAGAAGCAGGAATATAGAGTGGGGTCTCCTGTTCAAATAATTTCCTTCTTTTGCCCACTTTTAGCACTGTGGGAGGACATTTTTATTTTATTTATTCAGTTTCTGAGGTGAGAAATCATTCTCAGATTTTGAGGAAACAATATATTATTTAAATTTGCAAGCATTTTCCCTGACACAAAAGCCTGGGGTCTGTACAGTCAGGATGCAAGATATTGGTTAATTCCATTATTTCAGACTCAGTTTCACTGAATCTTTGGAAACCAGCCATCACTTCAAGGCCTGGTTGTTCAGGTTAGAGGAGAACATATGATTCTTTTATTTTTCAAAAATGTATATCACTCAGGCTTCTTGATATTTTAAACTAGAAGTGATTTACATGGAAATAAATATTTACAAAACCCTGATCATGAGGATCTAGACTGGGCTTCTGGGAAATACTCTCAGAGCAATTAACAAACAACTGGCTTATTAAAGGATCTACATCCGAGAAAGAGGACTAAGGACTCTTAGAACACAATATTTGTTACAGCCATTGATACTGCTCTCACCACCAAAGCTGCTAAAAATCGCCCTTCTACTCCCACAAAGTCAGTGACTGGAATGTGGATGCAGAAACACCTAGAGCCTCTACAGCTCTGCTTTTCAACAACAGTAGCCAGAGCAACCGCAAGATGGCCTCTCTTGCACTTCTGACTTCAAGTGGAGTGCCTCTATTAAGTAGAAACAACCTCCCATTCAGAGCTGTAGCTCTGTGTCTGGGAAATATTTTGGCTTTTAAGACTCTGAAATGCAGGGCAGTACTGTGAAAAGAGATAGTACCAATTCTTATTCAGCATGTCCTTTATGTTTAACATCATGTCTTAGTTTCAGAGGTCCCTCAAGAGCTTCAAAGTACTCCAGTGAATTCAAATATGACATCAACACCACTGCCCAAAAGTCAGCATTATTTATAAATTTTCTATTCACAATTTTGTTGTGATTGCCACCTTATGGTTTCCTCTGGCAGATCTCTCTGCTCCAGACTCTGGATGTTTACGGTTTTCCCATCCTGAGAAATTAATCTTTGTATCACTTCCTTAAAATGATTCCCAATCATGTTCTGTTTCACAAATAGTCCTCTATTTTTCCAGATAAACATACCCTCCTAGAGGTCTTTTAATAGACCTAATTCAAGTTTTTATTTTATTTTCAAGTATCTATCACATAAAGAATGCACAACTACCACTGAAGGTATGGCTGTACATTTTATACCTTGTAAAATTCATAGATTCTGGTCTTAAGAAAAATTAATGCAAACTTCATCTGTAGATTCTTTTATTTTTCCCCTTATTTTATAGGCTGGGATCATATCCGTGGATGTGAGATAATTCCAGGAAACAAATATTTTTGAGGACTTAATTTTTTCCGGGCAAAATGGGGCAATTATGGTCAATTTTTCTGGGATACTGAAGTAAACAGAATTTCTTTGTCTAGTATTGATACCTGCAATACCAAGTGGTGAATCTACCACAACATGCTCTGGGAAGTACAAGCTCTTCTCTAGGCTCCTTTTCATACAAGTCATGGACTTTCAGCTATTTCACAAAATAATCTGCTATTCTTTTGTTGATTACATTCTTCATTATTTTTCAGAATAGAGAACTACCAAGAAAAATTATCCAACATAGAATAGTTATAATTAAGAAAATATGAAGAACACTCAGGAGTGTGAATTTTTCCAAGAACACTGACAAATGAAAGACAATAGCAAAAATATTGATATTATATACATATATGTGGTTAAATGCTATGATAATAAATATTGGCACATCTCCCCACTATTAGTTGTACCCCTTCTTCCCACTATTAGTTTTAAGGGCAAGGACATTATTCTGGGAGTCAGGAGAAACTGAGAAGTTGATTTCAGTCCTAGGTCTGTCACCACATCTCACTTTATGACACCTCCCTCATTCCAGTCATGCATGCCAGAAAACCCGGTTATCCTCAGGTTCTTTCTTTCTTTACAACTTATATTGAATCCATGGAGAAACCCTTCCAGCTGTACCTTCAAAACAGATCTAGAATCTGATCACTTTTGAACATTTCAACCATGGTCTGAGTCACTTAAGATTTCTTGCTGGCAGTAATTCAAGAGCTTATTAATTGGTCATCTAGATTCCATCTTTCCCTTTCCCACCTAGCAGAGCCACCAGAGTGATCCTTTTAAAACTTAAGTTGGGTCATTTCACTCCTTCGTTCAATGTTTACTATATTAGTTTGCTAGAGCTGCTGTAATAAAGTACCACAAACTACGTGGCTTAAACAACATATATTATGTTCTCACAGTTCTGGCTAGAAGTCCAAAATTAAAGTGTTAGCAGGGTGGGTTACTTTTGCAGGCTTTAAGAGAAGAACAGTTCCATGCATCTCTCCTAATTTCTGATAGTTTGTTGGCAATATTTGACATTGACTGCTTGAGAAGCATCACCCCAATCTCTGCTTTCATCTTCACCTGGTGTTCTCCTTGTATGTGTTTCTGGCTCCAAATGTAGCTTTTTATAAATAAGAATAGCGGTCACATTGGTGGGCACCCATTAGTGCCCAGTCACATTAGTGCCCACCCTAATGATATCATCTTAACTAATTGCATTTGTAATGATCTTATTTCCAGATAAGCAGGTCACATTCTTAGGGTCTGGGGGATAGGACTTCCAACAGATGACCTTTGAGGGGACACATGCCACCTACCAACTCTTCTCCTCTCACACAGTAAGAGCCAACAGGCTTACGGTGGCTTTAGTGTGATCCATTAGGACCAGAATCCGGATTTCCCCTTTAACCTTACTCTCCAACTTCATCATTTTGCTCTAGCCACCATCTCCCCTGAGGACTGGCTGTTACCTGTGTTTCAGTCTTCACTCAGATTATACAGGTTGGATGTCCTGGCTTGCTTTGTATTTTTGCTTAACTGTCACTTTGGCAATTAACCCACCCTGACCACCTAAACTAAAGATGAAATTTCCCCTCCCTTTCCATAAATTTCGAATACCCTTTACCCTATCTATCTATCCAATTATTACCAAATTCTAACATACTCTTATTTATTATCATTTATTTTTAAAAAGTTTATTGCTTTTCCTTTCCACAAAAGTGTAAAATTTTTGTCATTAATCCACTTTAAATATTGATCGCAGTGTCTGGCATTAAATAATAGCTCAAAATAAATGAATTTAATGTTGTGTCAATGGTCCTTTATAAAGTTAACAGTAAGTATCACAGGAGAATCTGATCTAGGCTAGTGTACTATAGGACTACTCATTGTCTCCACAGGCTGTATGTGAACAAGAGAGGTCCCTGGTATTAAATCTGGATTTGGCATACAAATATCATTTGGGATTATTTCCCATTTATATGGGTAGAAAGAGTTTTTATAATATATGGAATGCATCTTATTAACTGAATGCATCTTATTAACTGAGGGCATCTTATTTATATGGGAATGCATCTTATTAACTGAGGGCATCTTTAAATGTAGAAAAAGAAATGTACATGCTAAGCAATAAAAGGTAGAATTTCATAGAAAATTCATAGAAAGAGGATTGGATCACTCTTTTATGGAAATGTGACTCAATTCATATGAGCGCCTAATCATTAACAATTGATACAGAGTCACCTGAAAAATCTGAACAGATGGAAAAAGTGAACAAGAATTGTGGAGCTGAGTAACACGGATGGTGGAATTATGTACAGAAAAATCGTAACTCCTGTTGCTACAATATCTGGAAATGTCCTGTTTCTTTTTCCTTCCCATGTTCTGTTTAATTGAACTGTTTCATGACACAGTCAAGTATTTTTAGTACATTGGACTCTCTTTTCTTTTTTATTTAAGTTAATCAAAGGAATTGTTTTTGCTTTTTTGCAGTTAAAATTTAATTTTATATTAAAGATTTCAAACAAACAGAAAATAATATAACAAAAACCTATGTTGCTCCTTACGCTCCACTATTCCATCTTGGATTCCCCTTTATTCTTATAGATATACATATGTATGTATAAAATATAAATATAATGTATATGTAATTTACATATATAATCCAGAATTTAAAGTTGATTGTTTTTCCACAGCATTTTCATGATTTGTTCTACTACATTCTGGTCTCTATTTTTTGGAAGCCTATAATCAGTCTAATACTTGTTTTTGGATACAATTTCTTGACTTTCTTATCACTGCTAAGATTTTTCAATCTCTTTAGGATTCTAAATATTCATTATATAATATCTCTGAATAGATATTAGAATTTGAGAGTTTGTAATCAATTCTACTGATAAGAATAGATACTACACTTGATCTTAGCCAAAAGATCAAGAAGCAATTCTAGAAAATTCCCAGCAATAATGCCTTTCAAGTTTGCCTATGTCATTTTTTCACATTTTCTCATTTTCTGCATTACCTTTCCACTTATTTTTTCAGTGCCTATATTTTTGTTTTCTAAAAGCATTATCTATTATTTTTCAGATTTTCCCATTGTTTCTTCCTCCGCATATAGTTCTTTTTTTTAAAGGGTATCAGTTACCTTTGGAAGTTAGTAGGTTTTCACATTTATACGTCATGCTCTTTATGATTGCTGCTTTATCATTTGAGCATCTTAGAACTCCGATCCTGCAGTCTTTTATGCATGACTCTTAATCACAGCAGATTATTTCCCCATATCTTTCATGATTTTGTGCTGTGAACTCATGTTTTGGAGGGTGGTAGAAGACAAGCACCCCCTTCGAACTGAGTTTCTGAAGCAGATCTAGAGGATTAATGTTTGCTTCCTAAAAAGCAGTATGGTAATATTACTTACCTTTGACTAATCACTGTGTTAATTTACCATGTTTAGGATTCTGGATCTCCATGGGTATCGTAAAATCATTCCTAAAAGTGATAGTTGCACAAGCTGTGGGACTATATATTTTAGGAGAAATTTTCTTTTCCAATGAGACCAGACAGAGACAGACAAGCTTCCTTATCATCATCCCATTTCTCTCTGGGAACAATCAGGTTTGTTCAGTCATCATAATTCCTCATGCTTTTCTATCTACCCCATATTTGTCACTGTCTACCCCATCTTGTTTTTAAGACAAAGCCCTCAAGTTACTAAGACATATACTTCCCTTCACTCCATTTTGCAAGGCAGCCACAGAGTAAGTTTTCATACTTATATATGTGACTTTCAGCCACTCCTTCAAGTATTGTTATTTTCATTTTGCCTGTATTTTCTCTTTCATTCTTAGAATCTTAGCTACACTTTTAAACATTTTTATTATGTATTTCCCCAACATTTTTCATATGGCCTTCGTTCCCGATTATGCTAATTTTCATCTTGAGAGTATACAGGACATAACATCAATGTCTGGATCTAGCATGGAGTATCTTTAAATTTGCCTCTTCAAATTTTACCTAAGTAAATAATATTTTAGAAAGATAAAACTATGTAATGAACACACTATTCTTTTAATACAGGAAAATAAATTAAATGAATACCTTTATTTTTTCTACAGACCTAACTCAGCTCAGTGTTACCAACATCTGAAACTGCCTCTCCTCCTTTGGAAAGCAGAAGCACAAGCTGGAGTGGGCATAATTTATGGCAAAATCAACAAACATCCTTCTGTGCAGGTGAGACTCTAGTTACAGCTTGGCTAACAACAGATGGCATTATTTTAACACAGAGAAATGCTGAGTGAGACACTGATTCTCTCTCAAGAGTAGTGACAGCCTGAGATTCTTGGCTTAAATGAGACCCTGATGATTGGAATTCATAAACCTGGACAGGAGAGAGACTCATCTACTGCCAAGTGCATAAAACACCTTTAATTATAGTCACATTGCTAAAGGTTAAATAAGCCCCATGTAACTAAAAATAAAGAGAAAAATAAATATTTTATTTTTAAAAATCTATTTAATTATCACCATCTTTTGTCTCATTAGTATGAAAACCCTAGAGTAAAAAAATATAGAAATGAATAATAAAGAATGCATTGAAGTTGAAAAAAAAATCAAAGCAGATTTTAAGCACATTTATTTTTCAGTTAGTGCTATTGGCTCTACCTCTAAAATATGCCCAATACCTGGGTCTGTCTTAATTCTCATTTCCTCTACTGATTTGATCCAAGACATGGCCATTTCTTACCAGTACCATTGCAACAACCTCCCAGGGGTCTCCTGGCAAGCCCCATTCTATTTTCAACATACAATCTTTTTTTCATTTTATTTTTAACTTTCAAACACACACAAAGTAGAAGAATATAAAAAAATCACCATGTATCTGTCACCAGCCCTCAACAATTATCAACATTTTGACAATCTTGTTTCATCTACTCCGTCCTTCCTTCCCCATTTCCCAGTCTTCCAGCAATTCTTTGAAACTTGAAGTCAGATCAAAGTACTTGTTTTCTAACAACTTTCCAAAGGTTTCCAAACTCAAAGAAACCGGGAGAAGCCCTAGCCTTTTCAGTGGCTCACATTCCTTCCATAACCTTATATCACCATCACTATTTCACAACTTTCTTCCTCCCTCAGCTCTGGCCAGTGGGCCCCCTTGTTGTGGCTGGAAAACTGTGGCCCTCTTCGAACTTAGAGATCTACATTTGCTGTTCGCTCTGCTTAAAACTCTTTCTCTTCTCCTACTTCCCTCCCCCTATACAAACAGAATTTTTGTAAAAGTATAACTTTTTTATTTTTAAAGATTTTATGTATTTATTTGACAGAGAAAGACACAGTGAGAGAGGGAACACAAGCAGGGGGAGTGGGAGAGGGAGAAGCAGGCTTCCCACCTAGCAGGGAGGCCGATGTAGGGCTCGATCCTAGGACCCTGGGATCATGACCTGAGCCAAAGGCAGACGCTTAACGACTAAGGCACCCCAAAAGTGTAACTTTTCAGTGAGAAATTTTCTAGGCATTCCATTTAAAATTTTAATCTGCCCTAAACCACCCACCAGCACACCTTATTCCCTCCACCTGCCACTGTTGCCTGCTTTATTTTTCATCACAGCACTATTTTGTTTACTAATGTAGCTTATATGCAGATACATATCTAGCTTGGCATATAAGTGGTACTTCATATATATTTTTTTGAATATTAACATTGACTATCTATTGCAAAGTCTTGAGTGAAGCTAAAATGCTAAGCATGTTTTAATGACTGGCATAACATGCTATTTTTATATATTTTAAAAACTGTTTAAACATGCAGCTGTGTTGTAGCCTAAGAGGTAAGTGAAGACTTCCCTGTTCCTGTCATCCATGCCATTGACAGCACTAGATCCCTTGAGAGAAACCAACTCCTTAGGAGTGTGGTATTTTGTTCTAATTAATATTGCCAAAATCTATCATAGGAGGAAAGCATGATATAATGGTAAATATTTAAGAATTAGCTCTCTGAGGGAGAATAAAAGATAAGATTAAAACAAGTTAGTTACATATTTGTTTTTTAAAAAGATTATTTATTTATTTATTTATTTATTTATTTATTTATTTGAGAGAGAGAGAGAGAGAGAAGAGAGAGAAAACACATAAGCAGGGGGAGGGGAAGAGGGAAAGGGAGAGAATCCTGAAGCAGACTCCCTCTGAGCATGGAGCCTGACACTGGCTTGATCCCAGGACCCTGAGATCATGACCTGAGCTGAAATCAAGACTCGGACGCTTAGCTAACTGAGCCATCCAGGTGCCCTAAAACAAGTTAATTTCAAAAGCATATACACATACTACCACCATAGCTAGTTCAAGCCACCAATGTGAAGCCATCCTAGAACATGGATTTGGGAAGAGATGTAGAGCAGTATACCATTTTTGAATGTTTCTACTGTATGTATATGGCAGATTCAAGAAGCCTCAAAAATCTAGACGAGGTACCAGTAAGACATGGGCTGTGGTCCAAATTTGGCTCGTCATTTATTTTTGTAAATAAAGTTTTCTTGGACACTGCCACAGCCATTCATTCATGCATTGCCTATGTGAAAGCTTTCATGCTACAAAGACAGAATTGAATAGTTGTGATAGAGACTATATAGCCCACAAAACCCAAAATATTTGCTATCTGGCCCTTTACTGAATATATTTGCTCCCACTGGCCTAGACAATAGTAGAATATAGTTAAAGTAATTAAGTATTGGCTGGTTTGCTTATCTTATTTATTTTTAACATATTTTGTTTACTTATACGTTTATATAATTTGACTTTTAATAATGGCTGTATTTAGCTCATAAAATTTCTAAAAATTTAATAACTGGCTCTCTAGTCAGTGCTAGCCAGACCTAACACACAACTGGGCAGAAGGATTTCTTAAATCCATTTCCTTTAACTAGCCCCATCTGCTAACCCAATAATATTTTTGACAAGCTCAGTACAATTATATAAAATAAGTTTGCTTGGAATATACATGTTAATAGATGTATTAATTTGGTTATTTCACAATACATTTCTATTAAAATATCTTTAGGTATCATTTGGTCAGGTAGTCATTGAACATTTTTTGGACGCCTATGAGGGGATTTAGCAATTAAAAAGATAGCCAGAAGCTAAAAAGGTGGCATTTAAACTGAGACTGACTGATGAGAGGGAGACAGGTGAAAATGTGAAAATAGAGTAGTTTAATCAGAAGTAATTGGAAGTGCAAAGGGCCTGAGGTTGAAACCAGTTAAATGTGTTCAAACGACAAAAAGAAAGCCATAATGACTCAAGTATGGTAGGTGATAATTTAATGACAAAAGAGATGAAGTCTGAAGGGTAATTGGGAAGGGTGAATGGGCACCTTGCAGGCAATGAGTTTCAGTTTTTCTTAGTATAATCAAGAGTGACTGAAAGGTTTTTAGCTTGACTATCACCTAATCTGATTTGTGTTTTCCTGGCTGTGTGGGAAAGGGACAGTGCAGGGCAAGAGTGATGTTAAGGAGACCCCTTAAGAAGGCTGTTGATTGGGGCACCTGGGTGGTTCCAGTGGGTTAAAGCCTCTGCCTTCGGCTCAGGTCATGATCTCAGGGTCCTGGGATCGAGCCCCTCAGCAAGGAGCCTGCTTCCTCCTCTCTCTCTGCCTGCCTCTCTACCTACTTGTGATCTCTCTCTCTGTCAAATGAATAAATAAATAAAATCTTAAAAAAAAAAAAAAGAAGAAGAATGTTGACCAGATAAGAGCACCTTGGAGTAAAGCTGTTAAAGTAGAACAAGCAAGAAATGATCAGATTCAAGATACATTCAAGTACATTGCAAAAGTTAATTAAAATTTTTTTTCAGCTTTTGCCCTATGAATTTGCTAAATGGTCATATTATTATAATTATCCAACAATATCTTATTAGTATTCACTTCTCCCCCAAACAGTTCAATGAGCATAGAGCAGACTTAACCTACATGGTAGAAATCAGGTCTTGCCATTGCTTTCCATTCATGTAACCCAAACCTCATCTGGCCCTGCTTAAATACTTGGCAAACACTTCCCCACAGTCCCCCTTCTCAGCTAATTACAGGAAAAACCCAACAATATGAATTGTGTGGAACACAAATATGTAACCGAGGTTACATTTCAGAGGAAAATCCCCAGCTGGCCTTTTGGGCTACCAGGTAACAGAGGAGAAGGAAACGCTCTCTCTAGTTTTCATATTGCTGTAATTGTAATGCAGATTTTTGGAGACAAATCTAATTCGTTGAAGGACAAAATCAGAGGGTGAATATGTAGCATACATATTTTTCTCTTTACCCTATAAAGAGGTCAGCTTGTTATTATTCTTGTTTTGTGGCCAATTCTCAGGGAAATACAGAGGAGAGAGAACTGCCTTTGTTACAGACTCTAAGTTATTTCTTTAATACTATAGTACAAGCCCAGACATTTGATTTATAAAAATTTTTTAACCCTAACTCCCACTGTTCAACCACAACAGCTGAATCCCTTTATGTGGACAGTGAACACTTTACTCAGACAGTTACAAGTGGAGTGAATTTTAGTGGTCCAGGAAGCTGCAGGGCTTCCTCTATTTTGTCTTTTGCTTTGTTTTTTGAAAGATTTTATTTATTTTATTTGACACAGAGAGAGAGATTACAAGTAGGCAGAGAGGCAGGCAGAGAGACAGGGAGAGGAGGAAGCAGGCTCCCTGCTGAGCAGAGAGCCCGATGCGGGCCTCGATCCCAGGACGCTGAGATCATGACCTGAGCCGAAAGCAGAGGCTTTAACCCACTGAGCCACCCAGGCGCCCAGGCTTTCTCTATTTTGTATCTTCTCTTGTGGGCTATTGCTAATTAATGATCTACCCCTTTCACTATGACACAGTATTGATCAAGAGCCTAGGTAAGCATGGTTAAGTGTTGGAGAGACCTATGTTTGATTTCTAGTTCTGGTGCTTTCTAGTTGCATAAACTTTTTGCACTGCCGTTTCCTTATATCCCACTTCATGGGTTTGTCATATATATTAAATGAAATATAAGTCTCATAATATAAGATAAATAATAGATGTTTTCATATTTGCTTTTAAGTAAAAGATATGGCAGAATCAGAGATTTCATAGATACTATATAGGAAATACAGTCAGGCTAACTATCTTCATAAAAATAAGGAATATAAATTATTTTGAGATAAAAGGAAAAGAGCTAAAATGACATATTTGGGGAGTGGGAAGAAGTTCAGTTTTCCCTTTGATAATGTCTCCTGGCTATCATTCCCATTGCAGCTCCACTCTACAATTATCCATTCCATCTGTTTTCTTTTTTTCTTTTCTTTTTAAGATTTTATTTATTTATTTGACAGAGAGATCACAAGTAGGCAGAGAGGCAGGCAGAGAGAGAGGAGGAAGCAGGATTCCCGCTGAGCAGAGAGCCCAATGTGGGCCTCAATCCCAGGACCCTGAGATCATGACCTGAGCCGAAGGCAGAGGCTTTAACCCACTGAGCCACCCAGGTGCCCCATTCCATCTGTTTTCAACAAAACCCCACCAACGGAAATTGCCCATGGCTTTACTCAGCAGTGAAGATACTGGGTTCTTCCAGACCTGCTCCATGTAAGAAGATAGCTACTAAGCCACATGTGGCAACTGAGCCCTTGAAATATGGCTACTGCAACTGAAAGTCTTAATATTTTTTAAACAGTTTTCTTGAAGTTTGATTGATATATAAAGAATTAGATAAACATATTTATTATATATAATAACTGATGAGTTTGGACATAAGCAAATGGAAAGTTTGAGTTTTAATTTTACTTACTTTCAATTATTTTAAAAATAATTTTAAAAAACTGATATTCAGTTCAGTAATTGGAAAACTTCAAGCTGAGAACAACTTGGGTCTACTCCAACTGTAAATTTATGAAGTCTAAATGTAGATCCTTTTTAGAAAGCAATCTTCACTCTTTCTCATCCTTTTTCTTTGTGCTCCCCTGAGTAGATAATGTCAAATGATCTGTCTTCGAGGTCACTAAATTTTTCTTCTGATCTAAAATAGTCAAACTCATGGAGAAAGAGAGTGGAATGGTGATTGCCAGGGGCTAGGAAAAAATGGGAAGTTGCTGTTCAATGGGTGGAAAGTTTCAGTTATGACAGACGAACAAGTTCAGAGAACTGCTGTACAACGTTGTATAAGTAACACTGTATTTAAAACTTTATAAAGATGGTAGATCTTATGTCAAGTGCTTTTAACTCAAAAAACAAAAACAAAAACAAGCAACTGGATATAGATCAAGTATTTCAATAAAAATTTAGTGTTTAAATTGAGGGTTCTCTAAATGTAAAACACACACCAGATTTTGAAGACTCAGTACAACCATTAATGTAGCAGAGCTTGATGGTAGTTTTTATGTGTTGATTATTTATGGAAATAATCATAGTTTGAATACTTTAATATAAATCAAATATATTAGTAAAAGTAACTGCAACTGTTCTTTTTACTTTTTCCAAAGCAGCTATTAGAAAATTCAACATTACATTATGGCTTATACTATATCGCTCTCTCTTTATATATATTTCTATATATGTATTTTCTCTATTTTCCATTTGATAACACTGCTCAGCTCTTCCTAAGAGGATAAGTAAGGGATTTTATCATTCATGTGCTTTAATGGGATGGATTTTATGCCTTTTGGAATTGAAATAAGAAAGCTAATCTAGTTCAAGCTGGAATTTGAATATTGTCTCTACATGTTTTATCAAATCAAATGATCTTCAAATTTGAGGAAAAGTGGGAATTTTTCCATTAATCCTTTCAGCAACACCAAAATATTCACTTTACCTTTGTTGGAACAAATTCACCAAGAGGAAAATGACAATCTTGAAAGGCAGCTCATTCCATTTTATATCAATGCTAATTTTTGGAAGTATCTTATTTATAATAAAATATTAAATTTTTAGTTATTTTTCCTTCAATCTGGGCAAAATTAAGAATTGACTTAATTCCTTTTTCATGTAACACTACTTTAATATAGCTATCTAAGCTCCTCCCTTCTCTAAGTCCTGTAATGATATTACAATATCCATTACAAGGAACAGCCCATTTCATCCTCATGCATGGTGCCTTCTCTCCAGGCAAATTTAAGTGGACATTCTGATCCTTTTCCCTTCTAAAGCTCATTTTGCAAAGCTCTCATTATCTGGAAAACCTCATATCCAGGATTTCTATATACACCCCCCCTCCCAATTAGTAAATAAGAAACTTCCTAACCATGAACTATGGCTCTTTTCCAAAATGGTTCATTTTTGTAATCATTGCTGTATTTTGTCTCTTAGCTGTATTGATGATTTTTCTGTCTCGTCTTGTAGTCTTTAGCATGATTCCTATATATATTCCTTTTCTTTATTTCTTCTTTCTTTCTGACTTTCTTAATATTAATTTTTGGTGCTCTTTAAAATCTGTCAGTATTCCATAATCATTATGGAAAACATTAAAATACAATCAAAAAAGGAAATAAAGAAAAAGTATCAATAGATTTGTAATATAGATATAATCATTTTTAATACTTTAGATTAAAATTAGTAAATTTTTTCTCTGTAGATATACTTTCATGTACATTTTAATAAATTTAAATGAGATTTTGCTATCCCTATAACTTGGTAACCAGTTTTATTTACTAATCAGACAAAGCAAACCACTGTAAAAACTGGTAAATGTATAACTACAGTATTATTTACTGATTGTAGAACACAATTATTTAATCTATTACTCAAAATTTAGATAGCATTTTTTTCTTTATATGTAACATTGTGAGAAACATTAATTTTAACATATTTTGTGCACTTTAAAACACCCGGCTTTGGGATGACTCCTTAAACATAAAATTGATGAGAGATTTGGGAATTCTTCAGTCTTTTAATATTTATTGTCAAAATGCCCTCTTAGAGAGGTTATACAAATTTCTAATCTAACATGTTAAGTCATGAGGGACGAAGAGAACATCGCATCATTCTTGGGGTGTCTGCGTGGCTCAGGTGGTTAAGTGTCCTACTCTTGGTTTTGGCTCTGGTCATGCTCTCAGGGTTGTGACCTCACGTCCTACATTAGGTCCACACTCAGCGTGGAGTCTACTTGAGATTCTCTCCCTCTCCCTCTTCCTTCACCTCTGCCCCTCCCCTGCTTGCACACACACTCTCTCTCAAATAAATAAAATCTTTAAAAAAAGAGAACATCATATCATTCTTTTACGGATTTACAAATCTGATAGACAAATAATAATGTTAGTTTGATATTGTTGGTTATTAATACCATCAAATATTTTTGTTCAAATCTTTTTTGGCCGTGTAAAAGTCTGTTTTGGAATTGTTTTATGACTTCACATTTTTATTAGGGTGTTTTATAGATTTTTTAAATTAAATATTTGATTATAAATATTTTTATCAGTGGTAATTTAAATATGCCATTTGTTATGGTAATATGCCATTTGTTATTTTAACATTTTGTTATTGTTAGATTTTCACAATTTTACTTGGTCAAGTCCTTCTTCTCTCCTTTTGATAAGTTCTAATGTTTATAAAAACTTTAATGAGATAATTGGTGCACAATCAGGATAGAGAGTAAATTTAATATCTCGGGTAAGAATAAAAATGATGTGAATCCATACAATGGCCATATTTTATTAAACAAGAAGTCATCCTTTTCTTGATACCTTCACTTTAAATGAGGATATGGAAGGATGCTAAGTGAACATTATAGACATCTTTTGTAATATTGTTATCTTCTTGAATGCACTTATTAAAATCAGAGCTGGAGCCTAAGTTAATGTTTAACTATTTAAAAAATGTTTTTGTTCATTTCTGTTCCTATCAAATTCATAGTAAAATTTGGATAAACAATTACATAAGGTTAAATACTTGTTAATCAGATGAAATCTGCATTACCCAGGCATGATCATCTATCGGCACTGATGCTTAGAAATTGTTTGAGGTAATCAATATATTTTTGCTATAATTACAAAAACCAAATATCTTTAGTTATCCATAAATTGTGTTCTTGAAGGACACATACAATGGTTAAAATATCAATGAAATATAGAACTTTCAATATCTTCTGTGGATCATAACTTTGTTTGCAATGTAAAAGAAATGACTGTCACTGTAAAAACATAAGCTTGACCACCTACAACTAAATGGCTCTTGTTTTCTGTTTTATAATCTAAAAGCCAATTGTAAAACTTGAAATATTTAAAAAAGACAAAGGTCAATATTCTTGCAAATTGTATTTTAAAACTTGCAGTTAGTCTTGCACATAATGCAATTACCTTCTACCAGTCATTTATTGGATTCTTGTAAACGTAACCAATAGCATCTTGTTACTTATCCTTTCTGTTATTTAATAATCCTATTTTTATTATTTATAAAGGTCTTATTTCTTGTCTTTGTCATTGGAATAACCATTGAATGGAAGTGAGAAAGAGTGAAATGTTCAGATATAGTGTGAGAACTAAAAAAGAGTGGTTTACAGAATCTACAGTAGAAGAGTTATATTAGTAACTTTGAGTTTCATAGAAACATAATAAAATTAAGCACTAGAAAGACCCCCACTGGATCTAAGACTTTGGTTTCTGGTCTGAGTCCAGAACTGGTCATAACTTTCACACTGCCATCAGAATAATCTCTTAAACATACAAATTAGATTACATTACACTTCCCTCCTCCAATTGTGTTTCATCTCCTCTAGGACAGCATTCGAACTCCTTAGCTTTACACATAAGGACGTCCCTTAATGGTCCATCTCTTCAATCTTATTCATCAGCACTTCCAAGTTATGTTTTTTTTTCCCTTTCTAGTTCCAACAGAACTACGTACAAATTTCTAACTATAATATGCACCAATTAATCTCAATATTCCCCCCCACTTTTTTCTGCAGAAAGCAGAAAAAATTTTTAATTTAAATTCAACTAGCCCACATATAGCACATCATTAGTTTCAGATGTAGTATTCAGTGATTTATCAGTTGCATATAACACCTGGTGCTTATCACATTATGTGCCCTCCTTAAGGCCCATCACCCAGTTACCCCATCCCCCCACCCACTTTCCCTTCCGCAGCCCTCAGTTTGTTTCCCAGAGTCCAGAGTCTCTCATGGTTTGTCTCCTTCTCTGATTTCTTCCCATTTAGTTTTCCCTCCCTCCCACTATGGTCTTCTGTGCTATTTCTTATATTCTACATATGAATGAAACCATATGATAATTGTCTTTCTCTGATTGACTTATTTCACATAGCATAATACTCTCCAGTTCCATCCACCTCAATGTAAATGGTAGGTATTCATCCTTTCTGATGGCTTAGTAATATTCCATTGTATATACGAACCACATCTTCTTTATCTTTTCATCTGTTGAAAGACATCTCAGCTCCTTCCACAGTTTGGCTATTGTGAACATTGCTGCTATGAACATTGGGGTGCATGTGCCCCTTCTTTTCATTATGTCTGTATTTTTAGGATAAATACCAAGTAGTGCAATTGCTGGGTCATAGGGTATCTCTATTTTTAACTTCTTGAGGAACCTCCATACTGTTTTACAGAGTGACTGTACCAGCTTGCATTCCCACCAACAGTGTAAAAAGTTCCCCTTTCTCCACATCCTTGCCAACATTTACTGTTCCTTGTCTTGTTAATTTTAGCCATTCTAACTGGTGTAAGGTGGTATCTCACTGTGGTTTTGCTGTATTTTGCTGATAACAAGTAATGTGGAGCATTTCTTCATGTGTCTGTTGGCCATTTGCATATCTTTTTGGAGAAATATCTATTCATGTCTTCTCCCCATTTCTTGACTGGATTCTTTGTTTTTTGGGTATTGAGTTTGGTAAGCCCCTTATAGATCTTGGACACCAGCCCTTTATCTGTTATGTCATTTGCAAATTATCTTCTCCCATTCTATAGGTTGTCTTTTAATTCTGTTCACTGTTTCCCTTTCTGGGCAGAGCTTTTTATCTTGATGAAGTCCCAATAGTTCATTTTTGCTTTTGTTTCCCTTATCTTTAGAGGTGTCTTGCAAGAAGTTGCTGTGGCCAGGGTGACGAGGTTACTGCCTGTGTTCTCCTCTAGGCTTTTGATGGATTTCTGTCTCACATTTTGGTCTTTCATACATTTTGAGTTTATCTTTGCATCCAGTGTAAGAGAATGGTCCAGTTTCATTCTTCTGCATGTGGCTGTCCAATTTTGCCAGCACTATTTATTGAAGAAACTGTCTTTTTTCCAAAGGAAATCATCCAAACTCATTCTATAAGGCCAGCATTACTTTAATCCCCTAACTAGACAAAGGCTCCCACTTCTAATCTGCCTTAAAAATTCATCTGTGGAGGGCACCTGAGTGGCTCAGTGGGTTAAAGCCTCTGCTTTCAGCTCAGGTCATGATCTCAGGGTCCCGGGATCGAGGCCCGCATCGGGCTCCCTGCTCAGCGGGGAGCCTGCTTCCCCCTCTCTCTCTGCCTGCCTCTCTGCCTCCTTGTGATCTCTCTCCCTCTGTGAAATAAATAAATAAAAATCTGAAAAAAAATTCATCTGTGCAAGCATGCTTTAGAGGGTTTTCATCTGTAAAACATTCCCAGATATCCTTGGGCCCTAGTAAAGTTAATCACAGTTTCCCCCCACCTCCTGCTATCACTTTTACCTTCACCCCTCTAATTCCACTGTACTTGTCATTCTTTGGTTATACTTGTCTCTCATAATAGACTTCAAACTGTTCGAGAGCAGGAACCACGACATATTAATCTTTATAGCTACAACACTTAACACAGTGCCTGGCATATAGGAAGCATCTAATAAATATTTGTTGATAAATAAATAAATGAATGTATGAATAAATGAGAAAGTAACTGCTCTTAAAGACCTTGGGAAAATAAAATGACTTTTGAAGTAATCCAAGTTATATGAATAGCACACACAATTTGGTCTTCAATGTTCCTTTGCCACAAAATTTGATTTAATGTCAAGTGAGGAAAGCAGCTATGGTGGCTTATTTCATTGACTAAGCATTTTGGGGGCCAAAAGAAAGCAGATGTGACCATTTAGGAGGGTATTTATCTTACAAAGGGCATGAGGACTGTAAAGAAAAGGCTATGAAATCACTCTTTTCAAAGAACTCAGAAGTGAATTGACGAGGGGTTTAGTAAGTGGCAATTTTGTAGCTGGCTGTGTTCCTCCAGTTTGTCATTGTCACTGGAGAAGTTGCCAAACCACAGCTCTATCCCAGGATGAAATTAAATATAATTTGGTTAACTGAAAATATTCAATATTCTCAAATGTGTAGAGACACTTATAGCTATACCCCAAGTTAAAATGCCAGATTGATTGCATTCCAATCATAAATTAACAAGTGTTATTAGTTGTTCCAGTAAAGTAGAATTTACATTACCATAGATGTTAGACACTCCCTAAAGAAAATACTCCTTTTCTTTTTACTCTAACATGATCATAAACAAAAAATTTAGAGAAGAATAATATATGTAAAACTTTGAAAATAATATTGTTATTAAAACAAATTAATTATGTGAATAATTACTATTAATATAGAAATAAAGGGAATGGATTAAGAGTAAAGGGCTTTTGTATCTGTTCTCTCTCCTTTCTATCATTTCAAACTAGGATCCTAACTAGATTCAATGAAGAACTAAAATGTACTAAATGACAAATCCTTGTGTTTTTTTTTAATTGTCCTCTTTTTCTCTTGGTTAAAAACTTTTGTGGTGGAGATAAAACCCCAGCAAACTGCATTTTTCTCCTTCTCACCAATAAGTTCAGGTAAAAGGATGTTGCATGTTCTTGGGACTTCTTTTTGCTTCTTTGCCAGGAAAGGTAAGGAATAACAATTCTGCCTATCTACATGAAAAATTGCAATGTGGGAAGATAATTTACTGAAATATTAATGTGTATGTATTTTTTTCTTACAGGTCTCTTCCTTTCCTATTAAGAAGCTAGATGGACTCTTTTGGCATCCTTGCCTATAGGACTGGGTGGGTCTGACAAGGCTCAGGCATCATGCTTATGGAGGGAAGGAAATAGAAACAGAAATTTAATAGTTGGATATTTCAGAGACCAGGTGGGAATTAAGATTTTCAAATTATGTGAGGAAAGAGGACTATATGCCAGACCCAGGATGCTGGTGAGGAGGCACAACCTTGAAAATGCAAGGAAATCCCCCCAAGGTAGGATCATAATTTTGTCCTCAAGCTTATTATGAAAGTGACACAACTCTTTAAATAAGGAAGATTGCTTCAATAATGCCGTCCTAGAAAAGGAAGCTATCAGTAGCTACTGTGGAGGATTAGGGACATATATGTAACTTTAGGAAGGATGAAGTACCTCCTTAAAAGTTACTGACAGTAGACAACCCATTGCTTTAATGGGATGAAGTGTTAGTGTCTGATTTATTTGATTTGAGTAAAATAATGTGACATTTATTTGTCACCACAAAGTTTGTGAAAATGAGATTCATCCCCCCCAAAATGAATTAAATAAGATTATTCATGTATTAGATGAAGATGTACTGTATATTAGAAGGACATATGCTTGATACAGTGAGTGTTGGAAGTTTGGAATTTGTGGTGGGGGTAAGAGAAAGTTAAATTCTCACATTGGCGCTGATGAAGACGGCAGGGTGCCAAGGAAACTTTAGCTCAGGGCATTCTCCTTCTCCTACACCACACTTTTCTTTTTGCTTTCCAAAACTTTGTATCTGTTCTGTGACTTTATTCCCTCCTGGATTCCTGTATACACAGGATTTCCTTCCAACCTAGTACACTGTGTCAGACAAAATGACTTTGTAAATAATTTAGGAATATGTCAGGATGATGCCTGAGGAATGGCACCCAGGCATCCTGTTGTAGAACTGTCCTTAGGAGGCACGTTGCCTTCCAACCTAACCCAGGATTTTGGAATATCGCTGGGCAGAATTTCCATGCTCTGCAAGGACTGATATATATATATATATATATAAATGCATTCGGTAGATTAAAAAAACACAAATGTGCACATATGATTATGCCTGTGAGTTGCCATACATTGAGAAACCATAATACATGCAAATTAGTAAATGATAATTATGTTGGTATTTATATTATTAGTGTTATGATTTGTTCATTTAAACTATTTTTAGCAATTCCTGACATAATGGAATGGTATAAGAAAAATTTTTAGGGAAAATTTTTGGACAAAAGTGTAGCATCTCAGGAGCTACATAGATTTTGATAAGATCAAATTATTTATCTAGGTCATTTTTAACTGGCTGTGTCCATTCGAATGACCAGAACCTCAGAATAAAAGCAGTCAGACAGGAATTTTTGTTTGTATATTAATATTTCCTAAATGCCTCAAGAGTGGCTTTCTATTTTATAGAGTGACAAAATTACATAGTGAGCATAATTAGGTTTCTATTTGGTAAGCTTAATTGTATTCAACATGTATTTGTACATAACTTACTATGTTCTAGGTGCTGAACTCAGTGCTGGGGCTTCAGTGGTTAAAGTCACGGATCTTTCTGGCATGGAGTCGCAAGTTTAACAAGAACTATAAATGTAACTATCATCATAAATTTAATCATAATTGTAAATATATGGCAATTATAACTGTGACTGTAATTATGACTATAAATATAACTATAATTATAGCATTTACTATTTAAAATTATTTATAACTACTAATAAAGGATCTATAGAAAATTTGGTGTCTGTTATCACTCATCAGGAATTAGAGCTAACCCTTAATAATTGGATAAGGGAACATTCTACTTAAGGAGTATTCTGTTTGGAAAGGTTATTTTTGTCTTAACATATCCTTCACCACCTTGTCCCATGTGTCTGTGCTGGGACATTGGCCTCTTGCTTCAGAGCACTCGTTGTTAAACACTGGTGACTTTTAAGTTCTGCTTGTTTAACTCCACGAGCAACTCCACAAGCTACTATGTGATGATTTCAGATGAGAATATTTTATTTTAGGGTCTCTGTGGCAAAAGCAATGTTTTTTCATTGGGATCCATGTTAACTACTTCCCGTGTGATGAGAAGGATATGATAAACCCCTTTGCATGAGAAGAACTGCCTCCTGTTTAAAGTCAGGACTGAAAATTAGTTCTTACCTTTAATAACAATAAGATCTCTCCCATGTGGCACTGATAAGTCACCCAGTAGTATCGACTTGGATGATATTTTTAATAATGTCCAAATATTATTGAAGGTCACACATATGACTTCCCTTTGTTTTAGACCTCATAAACACAATTTGATGTGCTCATGACCTCTGATAAAGATAGCAGATTTCAGGTCAATTGAAACATTAGTTCATGTGGGTTGAAAGTCAAAGCTTGATTATCACACTGCACATTTTAAAAGATTGATTTGCTTCCAAGATAAAAACATCAAATAAAAGGAGAGGCATGATATATGTAACAATTCAAAGTCCAGGCTTGAGTAACTTAAGCTCGAATGAGAGAAAAAAATGTAACTGTAATAATGACTTACAGTTTACAAGATGCTTTTACGTAACACCCTCTTTAATGCAAAGAGTGAGACAGTATACAAAAAGTGGCAAAAGAAAGCATATAGGAATAGAAGGGAGAGACTGCATTGGATAGAGGTGGTCAAGGAAGGACAATGTTTAAGTAAATTTAAAGGGAAGAACATATTAAGTAAAAGAGGAATGTGAACAAAACCATGGCAGGAAATCAAAACTCTATATAGCAGACTGCACAGTACAGTTTACATAGGGTTTTATAGTATATAAATAATAGAATTATGCTGTTAAAAGAGATGACCAATAAAATATAAGCCAGAAATATTTACTTCAGATTATTTATGTCCATGAATGCCTGACTAAAGAATTTGGTTGTTACTTTCTTGGTTAATGGTTTTTAAACTTTTATTTTGTTATTATTGCACTTTTTTTGTTGTTTTAAAGCTTCTTTTTGAAAGAAAGTTTATGTAGAACTACAAACCATGAGAGGAGAAGAGAGGCAGGAAGAACTGGGCGGAGGGAGAGAGGCGGAGAGAGAAAGAAAGAGAGGCTGGTTAAAGCAGCATTGGGGGATAGAGTTCTAGCTTCTTAGCCACTACTCATGTGGCCCTAAATCACACTGATGTAACTTCAGAGCTCCAGAGAACATTGTCTGAAAATCAGTACTCTAGGTAATTGAAAGTTATTGATAGTTTTTGTGCGTGAGAAAAAAATTTACTGTAATTAATGAAATGAAAACATAGATTTTCTAAGACCAGTAAAGAAAGGAGAAATTTCCAGTAGACTTCAAAGCTTCCTTTCCCATGGGCTAATTGCATCTACTGTGGGCCAGCCATCAGGAAGCACCACTTATTCAACAACTACTCTTTACAAACATAGCAATGACACATACTAACTCTCTGCCAACTTGACAATTTTACTGAGGGTGAGAGTATAATGCAAGAGAAATAAATACGAAGAATATTTTTAAATCTACATGCTTTGTCTTACTTTAGGTTGTGACTTATTACAAGGACCTCTTCCTTCCTGGCTCCCAGTCTTCTTTCATACCATAGGTTCCATTTTACCACCCTCACAAAATGTTGCCCATCTAAACATCTGTCTCCCTCAAAGCACCAAGAGCTCCAAGAGACAGTGATAGTTCCAGAGAATCAGGAAGTATCCTGCTCTACTGTGTACTATCTACCTTCTCAGTTTCCATTTCCTTCTCCGATACCTGAGTACTAAGAATTAATTTCACAAAGGCAGGAAACTGCAGTCTTTATTTTTTTTTTTAAGATTTTATTTATTTATTTGACAGAGACAGAGAGAGATTACAAGTAGGCAGAGAGGCAGGCAGAGAGAGAGGAGGAAGTAGGCTCCCTGCTGAGCAGAGAGCCTGATGCAGGGCTCAATCCCAGGACCCTGAGATCATGATCTGAGCCCAAAGCAGAGGCTTTAACCAACTGAGACACCCAGGTACCCCAGGAAACTGCAGTTTTTAATATTAGCTGTTAATAGCTTCAACTTACAGGTCCTCTCAGACTAACCATCATCTCAGTATGATTCATTCCCAAAATTCATTCACCACACAAAATACACATAAAATATAAAATGTGGGGTTTTAAGGGTGTCTGGATGTTTTGGTCATTTGAATGACCAGCTCTTGGTTTTGGCTCAGATCATGATCTTAGGCTATGGAATTGAACCTTACGTCAGACTCTGTGCTCAGCAAGGAGTCTGCTTGAGGATTCTCTCTTCCCTCTTCTCCACCCCCTGCTCTCTCCCCCAAATAAATAAATCTTTTAAAAAAGTACATTTTTATTACATAGAGGTAGCAGAAGACAAGGAAATATTACTCCAGGAAAGAGGCAAGAGTCCACAGAAATAAGAGCATTAACTAATGTTGTTGTAACAGAAGCGGGAAGAAAAGTATGGACAGAGGGTGCATGAGTGGCTCAGTGGGTTAAAGCCTCTGCCTTCAGCTCAAGTCATCATCTCAGGGTCCTGGGATCGAGGCCCGCATCGGGCTCCATGCTCAGCGGGGAGCCTGCTTCCTCCTCTCTCTCTGCCTACTTGTGATCTCATTCTCTCTCTCTGTCAAATAAATAAGTAAAATCTTAAAAAAAAAAAAGTATGGACAGAGTTCTATATCCAAGGAAGAATGGACAGATTTAGTGGCTGAGGAGACATGGGTTAGTGAAGGTAACAGAAGCAAACAAATGCTCAGAGACTGTCAACCTTGAAGGCTAGAAGAAAGGGATGTCAACTGTACAAATGAGAAATTTAGGATGGTGAAAAAGTTTGCATGAAAGTGAGTTTAGGTTTAAATATGTTGATGACTTTGAGGCGTTGGTGAGAAGTCCAGACAGATATGTCTTTCAAAAAATGAAAAATATGGGATTAGATTTCTTAAAATAAAGCAGAGCTGAAGATTAGTTCCCTGAGGACTTCATTTCAGAAAAGGCATTGAATGACCTCTATCTGGATCCTCTAAATAAGACCCCCATGACTCATGGTTTCAATCCATTTATACTATCCAATACATAATTTTTCATACCTACTTTCTCTACTAAAACATTAAAATCATAGCTTTGAACATAGAAAGAATGAGTTTTAATTTAGTGCTTGGAGAGAACAAGGCGCATTGACCATTGAAGTCTATCTAAAAAGAGCTATAAGAACTGAGAAATTGCATGCTTTGGAGATACTAGAGAAAATTGATTTTTTACTTGCTGACGTGAAGTGCACATTTTTGCTGAAACACCCACAGTCTTAGCAGCAGAGTGGTAGCAAATGCTTTACTCAGACTCACAGCACTTTAGCATCCATCAAACCTAGACAGCAAATTTTCAGGAACTTCCTAGGTCCTTGGCAATTCACTTCCCCATTTTAACCAAGTGTTTCTACTTCTCTCTTATTTGTGGATTCAGGACACTTGACTCTTTAATATTAGATCTTGGAAATGGTAGGGAACAAGTAGTCTCTGACTTAAAAGACTTTTATATTGGCCTCCAGCTCCATTCATATCCTGGTACTTGTGATTTTTAGGTGGATTCTGGTCTATACTTATATGAAAATCTGAACACAGTAACCAGTCATTTATCTCTTGCTTGCTATTGAATTGCTGATTTCTGTAATAGCCTTTGAGATATTAGATTCTTATAATAGTAGCACCTTGTGCTATATTTTTCACAATTTTGAGAAAATGAATTTAAATAAATTTAGAGATTTTATTTTGGTTCTTCAGCATCCATATGTACATTCTGAACTCTTTATAGAGCCTTGAACAGGTTTCAGGCTCGCTCTGAGAAAGGCCTTGGAAATACCCTGGGTCTACTCTGGAGAAGTACTTTTTAAATTTCTGTGGTGAGGGATTAGTTTTTACTTACTTTCCAATCTATCACAGATGGATACTTTTACAAAATACCCTGTACAACAAGACAAGTCTACTAATCACATGTTTGAATGACATGACAAGATCAAGTTGCTATATACATGTCTAAAAATTGTTCTCAATTTCTAGTTCTTCATTGTGAACCAGTAACAAGCTTTAAACTTTTTTTTAAAAAAAATATTTAGTTATTTGTTTGTTTTTGTGGACTATACCAGTCCATGGGCCAACATTTGAGTTGCACTGCATTTAGAATATATGCAAATGTATTAAAGTTCTATCAATCTTAGGAGGGATTTAAAGGGTAAAAATAACAAATTACATCCAAGATTCCTCAAAACTATAGAGATTAACCATATTATTAAATGTCATTGTTTAGCTATTCTTCTCTATAATCTTAATTTTTAATATTGTTGAAAAAATAAAAAAATCACAATTATATCTCTTACTATTTACTGAATGCTTACTATATATCAGGGACCAAGATTAGCATTTAGAGATATTATTGTATTTCATTTTCACATCAACCTTATGAGGTAAGTAATTTAGAGATGAAAACTTGAGATATAGCGAGGTTAATTATCTTTTCAAAGTCACCACTTCACCACTACAGGGTAAAACCAGCCAAAGTATTTGCATCCCACAAAATAAAAATTAATTAGATTATAATCTTGTCTATTCTCTGGCTCTGAAAATATACTCTGGGTATTGTGTTACATTCATAGTTCCCAATTCTCCTGTAACAAATTATTATAGACACAAATTCCTAGCTGGAGGTCATTATACCATGGCCCTTTACATACTGATTATGGGTAATAAAATGTAATTGACTCCACAACATAACCAGATGCACAGAAGTGCAGAAGATGTAAGGGTCACTTGTGCACGTATTAGTCATGAACAATCACAGAGCAAGGAAGAAACCAAAATAAGATTAATCTCACTTAGATTTATGTAATTTCCCTTAGGTTGACAGAAGCAGATTATGTAATATTTTATGGCAGTCCTGAATTTTGACCAGGTACCTTCATCTCCCCAAAATGTGCTGAATGTGATTTCTCCTTTAATAGTTGAGAAAAAGTGATACCCTTAATTTTGTATACTTCCTCTTACAGGAAATATTCAACATAGTGTGAGTGAGAGACTATTTTTTGTCTTGTTTCACGCATCCCTAATTATGAGATAAAACTCAGCAGTAGTTTGGACCCCTATTGCAAATAACAATGTTTTATAGAGAAGCTGAATCACTATGTTGTATATCTGAAACTAATGTAATATTGTTTGTCAACTATACTCAAATAAAAACAATAATAATAAAAAATAAAGTTTTAGCAGTGTAATTGAAATGATGGAAACATTTCACTGCTTAAATTCTATCAGGGGACACTAGGGAGATATTCACAACTAACAAAAATATGTGCATATTTGCCAAGGTCAATACTATTCTGTCTGTATTCTCACAGACTCACAAAATCACATTTTAAACTTGGTGACACTAGTTGCCTAGTCTCCTAAAGACACTTCATAAAAACAAAGCATTTAAAAGTAGGTAGTGTATTTAGGTAACTCTACAACTTACTTTTATATTTGTTTAGGGTTTCACAGGGCAATTTTAAATTTTAAATCCAGCCAACTACGTATATTTTGAATATTTTACAGGTAGATGGCCTCCTGTATCTATAATAGTTGTTGACAGACTTGCAGCTCACAATGGTAGGTGCTAGGCTGACATATGCAATCAATCTGTGAGACTGGTTCAAGGACAAAGCATATCATGAGGACATGCAGTCAGCTGTTGGCAGTCATGGAAGAAAGATTTTGTTTTTTGTATTTTGTCACTTCCTTTTGGTGTATGGGTGAATTGGAATGTGATTATGAACATGCAGTGGCCACTAACTGTCATCTAAATCCAGTTGCCAGGACGTAGTGTAAGAGTGGAGACAGGCATGTTAATGTATACAATTGCAGGTGCATTTATTATTATGCTTATTAATAGGGACTCCTCCCTTTCCTCTGTCTTAGTGCCAAACCTCCCCTCATTCTTCACCTCTGTGCCAACATTTTCTTTTTTAGTTTAATATACTTGGCATCCTTTCTGGTGTGGGGTATCATTACATTTAGATTTCCAACTACCTCTCACAAAAATGTAAGTGATCTTTTTTAAAAACTCTTCAAAATGATATGTGTGTATATACACATGAACATATAATACAATCTGATATACAACTTGGAAACACTTGTGATCCTATTGTGATTATTTAAAAATACCTCCACAGATATTTTGATACTCCTCTCTTCAAAAAGTGAAGCATAATTCCCCCCCCCTAAAATGCAGGCCATATTTAGTGATTCACTCTTAACAAATGGAATGTAGCAGTAAAGAGAATGTACGATGCCCAAGACTAAGACAGAAAAAAATGTCATGCTTTTCTCTTCAATCTCATTTTTGGATTACCTGCCAGCTGCCATGTCACGGGGACACTCAAGCAGCTCTATGGAGAGGCATTCTAAACAACAGTCCTATGGTAAGGTACTGAACAAGGAACTGAGGCCTTGAGCTTACAACCCTATGGGTTACCCTTTTGGAAGCAAATTCTCTAGCACTTGTCCACCCTTCAGATGTTAGCAGCCATGGCCAACTATGAGAGATCTTGAGTTTGAATTACCTAGTTAGGCCCCTCTTAGGCCCCCCTTTTAAAAAAAAATTATTGATGGATAGTTGACACACAACATTACATTAGTTTCAGGTATACTACACAGTGATTTGACAACCCTATACTGTATGCTATGCTCACCACAGTGCAGCTACCATCTTCACCATACAACACTATTACAATACCATTGCATTCCCTATGTTGTACCCTTCATTCCTTTGCCTTGTTCATTCCTTAACCAGAAGCCTGAAACTCCCACTTCCCTTCACCCATCCCTCTTGGATTCTTGACCCTCAGAAAATGTTTGAGAAAATAAACATTTGTTGTTTTAAGCTGAGGTCTGAATTCTGAGGTAATTTGTCTTACAACAATAGGTAATAGGTATACCCATGCTTCCTCATATAATTGGTTGACAATTTCTATGTCTATCTATGTCCTCCAGGGGGGCTATGCCATTACAGTGCTTTTGACAAAACAACAAGGAGGGATGCAGAGTAATGGCAAGTGCCTCCTGATACTAAAACTTGTCCAGGCACATGTCATAGGCTCTGCCTACAGTGGTGATTTATCTTTGCAAATAATTCTACATTTTGTGAAATTCAATGCATAAGTATAAATACTATGTGTCATTTGTTATTTTAGCTATTGTGTCTTGAACATGTACTATATGCCAGTATATACTGTAGATACAGTTAATCCAAAGATACAAAAACAAACATAATTGATCCCTTGCCAAGAAAAATTATTTAGTTAAGGGATATGTAAATCTAGCCACAATATTTCTATTTGGAAATGCAAAATACACTTACTATGAAATGTACAATAGCTCTTTATATGGAAAGATTGAAAGATTCGATAAAAAACTGAATCTCTCTTTCTTTTTGCCTGTCTGATTCTGTCTGTTTTTCTCCCTCTGTGTATGTGTGTGCATACAGAATCATTTGTGTTCAGGAATCATTTACTCATCTTGTCATTTCCTGTTTCCTGTGGATATAATACTGAATGGCTTCAATGTAGAAGCAAGAATGATAAAGCAAAACAAGCAAGATACTAGAGGTCATATGCCTCAGCTATTCTCTAATTCTGCCCTTGATGAGTTGTATGTCTTTGGGAGAGTCACAATATTTTGGAAAACCTTTACACACATATGCTATGGTCTCTCTCTCTCTCTCATTCCCTCAAATTGTTCTTGCTGAGTAGGGAAGGGCACCATTACTCATAATTCCCACTAGTGGTCTGATTCAAGGGCTTTTTGTTTGTTTAAAAGTAAGGCACAGATGTTCATAAATCTATGCTTTAAAGTACCTTTCTTGCTTGTCTCTTGTGGTCATACTGCCTCCATCTTTTCTATTTTTATTGACTTGTGCATTTACTCGTACTTCTTTTCTCCCTAGTAGTTAAGAGTCACATGGGGTAGAAAAGTTAACTGATATGTGCACATATGCCATCCTCTGACCTTACCTAATACTACAAGAAAAATGTTGATGTTAGTCATAAATCGGATTTCTGATTTTTAGTTTTCCATCTTTAGAATGGGGTCATGTCCCCATGAGTCGATCAACCACTACTAAAATTACATATTCATTGTAAATTGTCCTTATTCCTAAAAATTGTGCTGTGATATTACGGAATAATCTATCCATGGGTCTGTGAAATTACGTCCTTATCTATGAAATGTGAACAGCACTACTAGAGTCCATCATTTTAATAAATGTGTTCCTGAAAATTTCTTTCAAATTTGCATATCATGTTTACTACTTACCCACATTTATACATATTTCTGTATAACTGCCATAATATTTTGCATTATTTTCTCACATGGTTTTACATATTTCTTCATAGTCCATGTAGTTTTAACTATACTTTTATTAGATAACATTTCTATGCCTCCCATGAAATAAATGACATCTCTCAATCTAGCAATGCATTCTCAAGAATAAAGAATCAAGGGTTAAAATACAATGAAGCATAACAGGTTGCAAAGAAGGAATTATGAAGTTCATAAGCAGAAAAACAAAAAAATGACTGTCATATGCTTTCTGTATAAGAAAAACTAAGAGTCTCAAAAGAAAACTTCAATGCAGATAATTATATGCATTGTAGTTAAGAGAGGAAATAACAGAGGCCAGGTTAGAGTTATTGTTCTATTCTATTGGGCAGGAAGAGACTGAGGGAGTAGTCAGTGTACAATGAGTAGGAACGAACAAGTTTGTAAATTACTCCGGAATGCCTCACATGCACATCTCTGACAAGAAATGACAAATACTCATTGCTGAGTTACTTTTTAACTGTGGAGAAATCATTCATTTGCTTGACATTGCTCTCCCACAAAGGGGGCCTTCTGTTGTTTCACCTTTGCAATTTAAAAATTTATAGGGAAATTAAATTCTATTACTTATTGTGGCTGTGTACCAACTTAAACTGCCATTAATCACAAAGGCAGAGAATACAAAGGAGTGATTTCAATGCTGCATCTTTCAGGGATTGAAAAGGAACAGGAAATCAAATGCACAACTGGAAAGAATAGGGACTAGACAATGGCAGAAACAGAAGAACCACGTATTTTGAGACCTTTTATGTTAAAACTTTTAATAAATTACCCTGTAATTCAGAGCATACATATTGAATTTCTAATATGTTATTTTGGGTAAGAAAGACAAAACTTGATTATGTAATGCTGTGTTACTTCTACAGCTAGCGCTATTGTTGGTAATTTTTTTAACTTAATAAGGAAAATGTTCCAATTGTACTTATTACTAAGAAGTTACGTTTTTATCTAGAAGTTTTCATTTTATCTTGTATCTGATTTGGTCACATTGAAGCAGAGAAGTGCTTGGCTTAGAAGAGCCCTAGATTCTTAAAGACCTTCCAACTTGTTATCTACGTGTTATGTGTACTCTCTGTGGCACTTTAAAAATATATCCACAAATTCTTTTGTACTTCTTCTATCAAGAAGGATTTATATCCCCTCCCTTGGAAATAGGCAAGCCTTTGTGATGGTTTTGATCAACAGAGAAAGGCAAAGCAGTTTCTTTGTTGTTTTGCTTGAATACTCACTCTTGAAAGGTTTTGCTGCCTTGTATGCAATTTGACTGCACTGTCATGCTGACACATTGTGGAGAAGCGGAAATCTTTGCCTTAAGAGACAACACTGAAGAATCACAGGTAGAGAGACTCTAAGACTTCATGAGGAGAAAGAAGCACCTGGACAGCCCTACTGGGCTGGTATACTATAGTTCTAAGTCTAGCCATGCTTTTGCTGTAATTGGATGAGAGAGCCAAGCTGTAATTGTCCAGCTGAGCTCTCTGAATTTCTGAATCACAGAATTCAATAGAGAGAATAAAGTGACTTTCGTTTTTTTAAGCCACTAAGTTTTGGGGTGACTTGTTATGTAGCACACTCTGGACCTCAGTAAAACAAAGATACTTCCTATATCACAGAGAGGATGAGAGGTGCAGATATGTGTGCATCATCTGACACAGAGGAGGCACTCAGTAAATCAGAGCAATTAGGCTACCAAAATTTTATGCTATATGAAAGCTTGATAAGTAGAGGAAAACTTTCTGTTAAAATTCCATCTTCCTAGAGTAACAGGCATGAAATTCTCTGTAATTGAATTGTTCAAATTGAATTTGATTTGCTTAAATCAAATTCAGTCTGTCTCAAACCATATATAAATGCCCGGATTGGGAAAGTAGTCCACTGTCAGTCATTCTGGGCTTTCTTCCCATCTTGCATATTCCCAGAACCAAAGAGTCAGCACCTTGTTCTGGAAGGAGTTCCACTCTTAATCAGGGAAGGCCCTGGACATCATTGCCTTGCTTCTAGATACTGTATCTCTTCCAGTGCCTCCCCACTTCTGTCTAACTGAGCTACCTGAGACAGAATTTTGCAAGGTTCACTTAAGTGGTCCTTCCCATTTTCAAAGGGTCCTCCTTCCCCAGTAATTGCACTTAAGTAGGAATCTTTGTGAAACCTATAATTTTGGTTCCCTTCTCCACAGTGTCAGCTAATTTACTTTTCATACTCAAAGCACCAAATATTCACACTATTCTTTGCTCCCACAATATCCTCTAAGAAGGATCAGCTGGGAGGACTATGGTTAACTACGGTTAGGTCTTAGAATGCAGAACAATGAAAGAGCCCCTTTCTAATGGAAACAATTCTAGCACCATTCTAGAGTTTTCTGTATAATAGAATTTCATTTAATATTTAATAATGACCATTTCATGTTTTTAACATTGATTTCATAATTACAGTTTATACCACTCTTGCATTATAAAATAATTTTCATATGCTTTAATTTACTGGTTTTTAATCTTCTTTTAAATATACTTTCTATACTTCTTTTTAAAAGATTTTATTTATTTATTTTTGAGAGAGAGGCACAGGGAGAGGGAGAGAGAGAATCTTAAGCAGGCTCCATGTTCAACATGAAGCGGGATTCAATCGCAGGGGTTCATGACCCTGAGATCATAACCTGAGTTGAAGCCAACAGTCAGATGCTTAACTGACTGAGCTACTCAGGTGTCCACACTGGTTTTTGTATCTTAAAACATAATTATAATACCTGGACTATTCTACAGAATTTTTTTTGTATATTTGTTGAAAAAGGCAAAAATAAAATGATTATAATTCTTTGATTTTGATCAAATTACCTAGCATTTAATAACAGCTACTCTTCTTCATTCTATATGCAAACACGCGTGCTTATATGCCTAAGTATACTTTATGTATATATACATGTACATAAGATGTATGGATACAAATTTAGAATGGTGTATATTACGGACACTGTACTAACTACAATGAATGACCTCAAAAAATTGTAACTTTTCCATTGAATTTAAGACAATAGGAAATACAGCTATGTTTTATTAATTGGTTGTTCAGTTCCTGAGCCAAATTAATTTGGATTTCAACTTTGTGCCATTACAACAATTTTACTACTAAACAGCTATTAACAATGGCTTCAAAAATCTTCCGAAGATTTGATTTATGAATTCATCATTAAGGAATAATTCCATGTCATTAACAACACAAAGAGAAAGTTTATCATTTCCCAAAAGCAATATAAAAATTTAAAATCTAGTTATGATTTGTTGATTGTTAGACAATTTATTCTATTTTCTTTGTTAGCCTCAGGGGAAAGATATGGAAACAATTGCTATTTACTATTCTTATTCAGATTGATATATGTTTATTTAGTGTAGTTCCATGAAAAAGGAAGAGATCATAAAATGAACTATTCTGTTCTCAGAGTTCCTTTGGAAATCAAGCATTCACAGAAAATATCATTCCTATACTTAAGAAAAAGATGTCTTTCTTATTTTCCTCAAGTTCCACATTATGCACAAAACACTTGCTTAGAGTTATAGAATTTATGGGAATGTTGCCTTAAAATTCTGCCCTGACAATAACTGCCTGGAAATAACTTTGTCTGTTGTTCCCCTCAATGCTGCACATAGCCATTCTCAGTTATATGCACTGCTTGTATTTACCATGGTTATGAAGCATTGATTTCTAGTTAGAATAAAAGGAAAAAAGAGTGATGAGATGTGGTAACCCAAACTTATTTTGCTAACACATTATGTTTGAGTATAATATCATGTTGAGCCTTTCTTCTCACATTGATACATTCTTTAGTCCCATAGAATCCTATGCATTCCGGCATCCTTTGACTTTCTGATTTTTAAAAGAATATCTGTGATTTCTTTTTGTTTGTTCCCCTGGATAATGCCCACATTTTTCACTCATATAAATAAAGACCTAGGAGTAACTGTGGCTGTTCTGTGGAATTATGGAATCATGGAAATGGTGTCGTATAGCTTCTTATTTTACCAGGAAGCAGGAAAATAGTAACTGGCTCAAAGGCAAATGGGTAGTTGGTGGCTGAGCCAGATTTTACAATTCAAAGTTATTTTCACCATAAAATACTATCTTTCCCATACTGGTAATGAGTAGGAGAGTTGTCACATATTTGGCAAAGTATATTTAAAAGCATTCTTACACATTTGAAGCTTTTGTCAGATTTTATGCTATAACACAAGAAACTAAAGAATTAACATGTGGGGAAATTGGTTGTAGTAATAATAACTGGAATGTAGAAATGGCCATGGGAGGGAAGCAATTCAACTTTCTCAGGTTATAATCTCTTAAAAAATGCTGTTATTTGCTGGGGTTTTTTTTTTTTAAGATTTTTACTTATTTGACACAGAGAGAGAGAGATCAGATCACAAGTAGGCAGAAAGGCAGGCATAGAGAGAGGAGGAAGCAGGCTCCCTGCCGAGCAGGGAGCCCGATGCGGGCCTCGATCCCAGGACCCTGAGACCATGACCTGAGCCGAAGGCAGAGGCTTTAACCCACTGAGCCACCCAGGTGCCCTATTTGCTGGGTTTTGATATCAAGGTTCATCTAGCTTATAAAATAAATGGAGAGGTTTCTTCTTTGCTCTATGCAATAAAACACATTAAAAACTAGATAGTATCTGTTTCTCGATGTTATCTTAGTACTTACTTATAAAATATTCTGAACAGACCTACCATTCTCAAGGTTGCTTTAAGGCTTATTCCTAGGAATATTTATCATTAGAGCTTTTAAAATAAATTTTGAGTTAATTTTAGATGTACATTTTTTTCAAAATTTTAGATGTTAGCATAAATCCATTTATCTGGTTTATTCACAATTTTTCCCTTATTCTCATGATCAGCTGCAGGTTATTTTTTAAATTCTATTTGATTAGCATTGTGTTATGATGCCAACTCTTCGCTTCTTTATGTTTTTCACTTTTCTGTTTTAAAAACAATTTCTGCTTTTCTCTATTAATTTTCTTCTTCCTCACCTTAACTCATTTTGTTTGCAATTTTCTAGCCCTTTTTAAAAATATTTATTGGGTATTCATTCTTTATAACAATGGAAACATTTAGAACTATGAATTATATTTTGTATGAATTTTTTAAATTGTCCATAAACTGGATAAACACACACTCACAGGCTATATCACAGATGAATACAGATTGATGCAGATATATTTTCTCAATATATGTTCAATGATATGTAGCTTATAGAATTAAATTTCAGTTGTACAATTTGTATAGCTGGGTCATGTTTGCATGCTTTTTAAACTTAATTTTTAATTTTTACTTTTTATACATTTAGTCTGAATTATTCTTGTATTAAGGAATATAATGGCATTTCCTAGATTTTAGTTCCAGGAAATAAGCTGCATTTCTTTTTTCAACATGTCTTCTATGGCTAGCACCGTGCTACCCACAAAATTGTTCCTCAAATATTTGAAGCATCAAATCAAATTCACATATTTTTAAATACTCAATACCTAAGGCTATTGATGTTGCTGAGAGATATGACTCTCTCAGTATCTCTAGATGTTACTGATAATGAAAATTTGACAAATTCTTACTCATTTTCCTTGCGGACTCATTAATACTATCCTACCTTGGAGTCTAGAAATCCTAGCCATGTGACCAAGGATGACTCCACACTCTAAGTTCAGGAATACATTGACTACATTTCCAAACAGTTCTCTAAAATCCTCTGGTAACCAAAATCCCCTTGATTGGTCAATTGTGAGAAAATTACTCTGAGATAACATGGGAGTTGATACCACTACAGGGGTTGACAGAAATTGTGGAAATTCTGAAAGCCTCTGAGAACTGTGAGCAAGCATGGAGCCAAGGAGACGCTGCCATTTTAGACAGGGAAATTGCCAACATTTTGATGTATAAAAAAATGGGGCTAATACCTTTATCTTCTATCATTACTGGAAGCTGCTTCTCCTGAGGTTACTATATTGGATTTTCAAACACAGTTTTACTGCCCTACCTCAGCCTTGCCAGAACTGCCAGAATTTTGAAAAGCTGAGCCACCACTGATTTCTCAATACATAGAGTAGGCTTTCCAAAGTATGGCTCTTGCAGTATTTCAGCAGCCCCAGCCTCTCAACAATTGGTATTTAATACAAATGACCATCTCTGTCACTGATCAAAAGTCACGTTCTGTCACTCACTGCATGGACTTCCTGAATTGTTGTCTTCATCTCTAACCACTGATCCCCTTTTTTGCCCCTAATGGTCTCACCTTAGTTTCACTAACCCAGAAAGATCCCTTTGACTGGGATGTCATCATCATGTAATAGCCACTTTTTTAGTCCTTCTGTACTTACTTGTTAGGATAATAGATTCTTCATATCTTACTATCCCAAACTCTAATATGTGGATATCAATCCACCAAGGCCATGGTTTTGTTCTTGTTCCTGCATAATGATGTAATTGAATTTGCTTTCCTCATGGTAGTCTACCTTTCTAAGTTTTGTAATTTTCATGACTATAAGCCACTTTTTAAAAACTCTTGGTACATTAACTGGTTTACTCTATAACACAGATCAAAACTCTTTTTGACATCATATTACTATGTCATTTTAGATCATCCCTGTGGATGATTAATATCTTTCACTCCATTCCTCACTTTACTTGAAAATTCTAGTGCCATGTTCTGATCACTCTTATTCATCCTTTGCTTTTTCCTGATAATATAATGAGAGACTGGATATACAAATGAACAATGACCAGACAATACATGAAAATAGAAGTCTGCCTTACAACCTAGAGTAATCAGCAATCAGGAAGCCAACCTATTATCGGTTTCAGTCCAGTTCAGAAAGCCAAATAAACTTAATAAAAATTGGTCCCAAGAGCCTAGGACTTGATTAATAACTGATAGCCTGCCTAATTTTTTTCACCATTTCTCAGGACCAACTGGAGAAAGGCAAATACTGCACTTGTAACCTATTGCATAAGACACCCCACTTCTATTTAGCCCACTGCAGCATCCCCCTGCCAACAGCCTCCAATCAGGGCATACCTAAAGACTTTCCTTTTCAACTATAAAGCTGTCCCACTCTTCTGACTGCCTTTGAGTCTCTGCCAAATGCAAGTGTGGTGGAGCCCATTTCTGTGGTATTGTAAGCTTTGAATGACCTGCCCTTGATTGTTCTTATTTGGGTGGTCTTCATTTATTTCCACAGTTAAAACTATATTATAACATATTCTGATTTAAGAAACAAAGCTTGAAGACAGTCCTTTTCCAGTAGGGCAGGGATAAGGCTGTTTGGAGATGCCCTGAAAACCCAGAAAGATCCCTTTGACTGGGATTGTCACTGTGGGTAGCAGACATGAGTGGGTTATAGGAGGACTGACTGGCATATAGGCTTCATCACCTACCATCTTCCTATGCATCACAATGTAGCGCAATTATGTAGCACAATTTCTTCCATAAATGCCTCATCTGAAGAAAGGAAGATAAAGAAACCCATCTTATAAATCAGTTGAGTAAAATAAATAGTGATAAGTATAAGTTCCTAAATGTTTGTTTCATTCTTATCTCCACTAAAAGGTGTCTAACATCCACCAACACAGAAAGATTATGGTGGACTGTCATTCCCTCAGACTGTTTTTCTAATTGAGGATGATGTATATATGTTTATCTTCGTACACATTTATTCTTCAGTATATTGATTAACTTATTTATTTAACACATTTTCTAAGTTGAATGTCTCTTATATACCAGATTCATTCTTTTTTTTTTTTTTTTTTTTTTTTTTTTTTTTTTTTTTTTTTTTTTAAAGATTTTATTTATTTATTTGACACAGAGGGAGAGATTACAAGTCGGCAGAGAGGCAGGCAGAGAGAGAGGAGAGAGGAGGAAGCAGGCTCCCTGCTGAGCAGAGAGCCCGATGCGGGCCTCGATCCCAGGACCCTGGGATCATGACCTGAGCCGAAGGCAGCGGCTTTAACCCACTGAGCCACCCAGGCGCCCTCAGATTCATTCTTAGACACTGGGGCTGGAGAAGAGGACAAGCATGGTTCCTGCCATGTGATAGGGATAAATTTAGGGAGAAAAGTAATAATACACAAAGTGATATGAACACATAAAAAGGAAATTCAAAAAATTGTAAGACTTTCCAGAGCAGACATCTAGTTCAAAATGGCATACTGAGAACATATGTCCAAGTATGATGAAACAAACTATATTATTGCTGGAAAATAAGAAAGCATGCCATCTTACAGAGAAGGTTAAAAATTAAATAGTTACTGAACAATAGAAAATAGGATAAAATTAGTAGAAGTATCAAAGCGAAGAAAACAGAAGCTATTGGGTAACAAGGATAAGGCCATTTATATGTATTAGGCCACTAAATCCAAAGTGAGATAGATAAAATTTTTTTCATTCCAGTCTTATAGATGACGAAACTGAATGCTAGAGAGATGATGTAACTTGCCTAAAGTCAGGCAGCTAAAAGTGGAGATGAGCTATGACACTGGGGGGTTTGGCTCACAGCCTGTGCCCCAACCATTGCATTTTACTGACTCCCAAGGTAAAATTAAAGCAGAAATCTAACCAATTATCCTCCATGGAAAAGTACAAATTTCAAAATTAACAGACATAAAAAACAGGGATGTTTCTCCAGCTTCTGCTTTGTCAATTTTGTAGGTGCTCATCTTAGTCAATAATTTAAAACTCTGGAAGAGATGGATGACTTTTTTTTTTCTTTTTTTTTCAGATTAGGAAGAGGCTCAACTGTTTTAGTCCATATCCTTTAGTTTTAAGTCCACAACATTGAAATAATAACAATAATAACAATGTTTATAAACATTTTAGTATAGTAAAATTATAGTTTTTATTATAGTAAATGTTAGTACCACCCAGAAGTTAACTATAATATTGTTACAGTGTTACTTATAACATTACAAGTATGCAAAAACTTAGAGGAGGCCATTTAAGGATGGGCCAATAATTACCGTAGCCACAGTAGTTGATGAGAAGAAGAGATGCTGCTCTCGAAGGATTAATTGTTCTATGATACCTTTAGTGAATAGTTACAATGTTTCTATTAACTAGGTAAATTATGTTCTATTCCATTGTACCACCTTTGTGTCATACACAGTGCTGGGGATACCATAACTGTTTTAAAAATGTGAAAAATGAATAAATGAATTATAATGTATATTTACTTAAACTAAAAATAAGAAGGGAGTACAAACCAGATTTTCTGGTTTCTATTTTGATCTCTCTTTTTAGTTTCTTGAAATAAAAGGTGAAATAAAGTACTTTTTTTTTTCAGTCACCTTTACCATCACTAAATGAGTCGGACTTTTAAATTATTAGTGAATCTTTAGTGCTATTTTATTTAAGCTTCTTTCAAGTTATTGAAACTTACTAGTAATAACTCTTAAAGAGATTAAGTCTTTTGAGGAGTTCAAAGATTCAAGGCTTTCATAACAGTATATATGTATCAGGTACACATGCACATACACAGACACACACTGAAACTTGCTTTGTGACATTTTCATATATCATTTTCATGTATTAAATATTATTATGCAAGTATAAGAAATCTTTTTTTTCTATAAATATACTTTAGAGAGTCTGAATTTTTTAAAAAATATTTTATTTATTTATTTTAAAGGGAGAAAGTGGAAGCAGGGGGAACAGGAGAGGGAGAGTGAGAAGCAGGCTAGCCCTGGGATCATGACCTGAGGTGGAGGCAGCCACTAAACTGTCTGAGCCACCCTGGCACCTCCTGAATGAAATTTTTGGTTAAAAATGTTTAAAATGAGACAAATATAATTAAAGTAGCTTGATACCAGCAGAAAATATGATAGACATTTATTTATTTTATATGATTCTAAGGCTCCATTTTAAATTTAAAAAATTTTCCTTTGCAAAAAGGGTGGGGAATATAGCTTTTAAAAAGAAAACATGCAGACTATTACAAGTGCATTAATTTTGTTTCCTTAAACATTGTGAAGACAGTGTGATCCAATTTAAACTGAAGGAAAAATAGGTGGTATTCAGATTTTCAAATACTTAAGCATTGCATATATGGTTTGAAATTTTTGAAATATTATCTGAGTAGTGATTAAATCATTGCTCTCTATTTATTCCTGGAGTTTTTATCTTAAATAGGTATTCTAACATATTAAATATTTCAGAAATCCTTTTTCTTTGCACAGCTTCCATAGGGATTATCACTTTTCTGTGACTCATATAAAAAGCAAATCAAAGACACATTACTTTAATATCATTTATCTTTGATTTAGGGAGTAATTTAAAATATTAAACTCACTATTTTATGAACATAAACTAAAGTATTTATGCAAGTAACTAACAAACAGGGTTCTTTAACATAGGATTTATCACAAAAACTGTCAGACCAAAGTCTCTTTCCACCACTTAGTGATGGCCTATTGCCTACTGAGTTGCTTGTGAAATGGAGAAGAGTGATACTGGTTAGGGGTCTGTATTCCTTAAAATAGTCCATGCACAACAAATCAATGTGCTGCTACTAGGATAGATACCCATACAGGTACCTGGAGTAAGAAGGAAACAAGATTAATAATGGAAAGGGCGGCTCAGTGGGTTAAAGCCTCTGCCTTCGGCTCAGGTCATGATCTCAGGGTCCTGGGATCGAGGCCCGCATCGGGCTCCCTGCTCGGCGGGGAGCCTGCTTCCTCCTCTCTCTCTCTGCCTGCCTCTCTGCCTACTTGTGATCTGATCTCTCTGTGTGTCAAATAAATAAATAAAATCTTTAAAAAAATAAATTAATTTAAAAAAGATTAATAATGGAAAAACAATGATCACTTAATCACTTCTTGGAAAATAAAACATGTTAAGAAAACAAAAAGCTGTGCACCTCACTGCTGAGTGTCAGTTTTTTGTTTTGTTTTGTTTTGTTTTTAAGAAAATATATTTTAGAAACAAGATGGGATCGGGAAAGAGACAAACCGTAAGAGACTCTTAATCTCATGAAACCAACTAAGGGTTACTGGGGGGTGGGAGGGTAGGGATAGAGTGGATGGGTTATGGACACTGGGGAGGGTTTGTGCTATGGTGAGTGCTGTGAAAGGTGTAAGCCTGATGATTCACAGACCTGTACCCCTGGGGCAAATAATAATAAAAAAACTATTTTTTAAATTCTTATTAAAAAAAAAAGAAAATATATTTTAGACTTGGGGTCTTCTTATGATCTTAGTTTATAAAGCTCTAACTATCATGACATGTGTCTTGAGTGGTCTTCTGCTTTACTCAGATTTGGCACATGTTAAATTCTTCCCCACTCACTGCCTAGCTCTCAAAAATACACAATCGATGAAGGACTCTTTCTACTTATTCCTCAATGCACCATTTGATCTGGTCATAATGATCACTGTTAATAAGTTAAAGATGATGACCTCATTCCTCCTCCTTTTCATCAAACACTGTGGTACAAAGACTGTGAACAGAATCCTGTCTTCCATCTTCAGCCTGCACTAAGTAGGTGACACCTCTCCTTGGCAGAGTCTGTGTGCGAAGCCTTGTCTTTTAACTCTGCCATGTAATAATGAGGTGGTGTCTCTCCCACTCCTCATCTCACAGTGGCCAAGGAGACTGCATGGTGAATCCCCAACAACCATCCCTACCTTGCATAAACAAGAGCAGAGATCCCCTCCCTGCCACCTTCTCACTATTTCAGAGAATGCGTGGGTGAAGCCCTGTCCTCTGGGCAGCATACAAGTAGGGTGGACTAGATTAGCACTACAAAAGTATTGTGCAACTAGAGTGACAACTGAACCACAGCCTATAAAAAGTGGCTAGAAAATGCAGTTTCAACCTAAATAGGTTGACTACCTTCTAAAGTAGAATATTTAAATAGGAACAAAATTTCAAAATATAATTGTCAAAGCATCTAAGATAAAATTACTTGTCAAACCCCAAACTGGGAAAATCTCAAGTTGAATGAGAAAAGATAACAGACACCAGTATGGAGATAGCACACATGCTGAAATTTGGAACATGAAAAGTGAGGAGGAGCAAAAGAACTGGGTAAATATATAGGTAAACATAAGATTTTTCTTCTCCTCTTGAGTTTTAAAAATTATGCTTGAAAATTAAGAGTGATAACCATAGGGATGCCTGGGTGGCTGAGGCAGTTAAGCATTGACTCTTTATTTTGGCTCAGATCATGATCTCAGGGTTCTGAGATTGAGCCCTCTGCACTGGATGGGGAACCTACTTAGGATGCCCTCTCTCCCTCTGCCTCTGCCCCTTCCCCCAGTCTCTCCCTCTAAAAAACAAAACAAAACAAAACAAAAAGAACAATAATCATAAAGTTGTCGGGCACCTGGGTGGCTCAGTGGGTTAAAGCCTCTGCCTTTGGCTCAGGTCATGATATGGGCTCAAGGCCCATATCGGGCTCTCTGCTCAGCAGGGAGCCTGCTTCCCCCTCTCTCTCTCTGCCTGCCTCTCTGCCTACTTGTGATCTCTCTCTCTCTCTGTGTCAAATAAATAAATAAAATCTTAAAAAAAATCATAAAGTTGTCTGATGTGGTTCTCAATATAGGTAGACAACTATATTTCAAAACAATATAGTAAAGGGAGGTAGTTAAGTGACCTAAATTCTGAGATCATTATATCTCACTTAAAGTGCAAAATATTCAAACTTCTAGGTTCTTTCCATTAGTTGTCTTCAGTCATCATGTTTGTTTCCTACAGACTTTTTTTTTTTTTAAGATTTTACTTATTTATTTGAGAAAGAGACTGTGAGAGAGGTGGGGGTGGGGAGTAGGGGGAGGGAGAAGCAGGCTACCTGCTGAGCAGGGAGCCCAACAGGGGGCTCAATCCTGGGACCCTGGGATCATGACCTGGGCTGAACAAAGGTAGGCACTTAACAAACTAATCCACCCTGGTGCCCTAAGGCTTTTTTTTTTTTTAAGTACAGTTTCTTTACTCATTGCCCAATATTTCTTAATTGTCTTTAAATTGATTCTAAAGTTTGTTTTTATGTAGGATTTCTTATATAGCCACAATTAACCTCAATATTGCTTCTCTTTTCTTTATATGTATACTATTTCTATAGAAAAGTAAACAAACAAGCAGTGGGACAGGGAGAAGCAGGCTTCCCAAAGAGCAGGGAGTCTCATGCTGGGGCTTGATCCCAGGATTCTGGGATCATGACCTGACCGGAAGGCAGACACTTAACCAACCGAGCCACCCAGGGGCCTTCTAATACTCTTTCAACTAGAAGTCATCTTTCTTCTACAGTAATTGTATAATGGATTAAACCCAATCCTTCTAAAATTTATTGAGAATCACTGCTTTAGAGATTTAAATTGAAAAATATGTTCTAACTTAAAAAAAAGGGTGTTGCCAACTAATGTCTATGTTCATCTTTCTTTAAAACTGTTTTCTTGATGTTTGCATATTTTTCTTAGATGGGAGGTAGCAGTGAAGGAACAGCAAATTTTCCATGTGAGCTAATGAAGTTTCTGGTTTGGAAATGGATCAGGATTGTTCTACTAGGAGAAGCCTTTCATAGTACATGTCAGCAAATTATAGAATTCAATAACAACTTGATAGCCATAATACTGAGAAAAGATACCCAAAGACTTGGGGTAGAATTAGAATGTCTGGATGAACATAAAAACTATCTGTAAATTAGAGATATCTTTGTGGGCAAATGAATCAAATATGTTACTGCTAAAGATAAAATATTTACAGTTCATGTCCTACGGAAACAAAATTGATTTGATTTGAAACTAGAGACAAAAATAAAAATGCAATAGTTTTGATCCAACAAATCATTAAAACATAAATAATAAAACTGTGTAACTATTTTAAGTCTTTGGTAGCCATGACCAAAGAACTCCTGAATTTCATTTGTCGGTAAGCATGAGGTAAGGCAATTGCCAACTACCAACTGTCTGATCCATTTTCTGGAAAATAGAAACCTTTGTATATTATGTAAACACAATCATTGAGCAGTTTCCTAATAAATCCACAGTGGACAAACAACAACATTACTGAATCAATAAATACGTGAATAAAAGTCCTGAAGCCTTCAATTCAATGAAGCAGAGCACTGAACCCCTTACAAAACAAAGCCTTATACTTGTTCTTTTACTATTTTCTTTAGGAAAACAGGCGAATAATAATAATAATAGTAATAATAATAATAGTAATAATAATAGAATATATTTAATTTTTACTTAAAAAACCCAAAAAACTGAACCCAAACAAAACAATAAGAACAAAACCAACAACAGAGAGCCACCCCATGATATGAAGCAGTTTAGAAATACACAGTTAATAACCTTTAGTTATTTTTTTACTTCTACAGCATACTGGGTTTAGCTGGTGAAATAAGGAATTAATTAAACTCAATTGGTTTATACTCCATTAAAATATTTCATTAATTTAAAAGTAACACATATAAGTTGTAGATAATACATTTGAATTAGATATGTGTCTTTTTAGTCATTTTCCCCATTTGGAGTATAAATTAGATTCTATATAATGATCATTTCCTTAATATTTAAATGTTTGTATTTAATCTATATGTACTTTTTGCAAATACGATTTTTACTGATAGCAGAATAAAGGTTTGCATAAAAAATAAAAATATCCTTGTTGGTCATTCATGATATTTAAACTGACTCTTTGAAAACATTTCTGTAAATATCCTTTATGTAAGTGTTTTAGAATTTTCATGATGTGTATACACACCCGTGTAACCACCATCCAAATGAGGAAACAGAATGCTACCAGTATCACAACTAACCACTGTGCTCCCTTTCTTGTTACTACATCTTTCTTTGCCAACAGTAAGCACTATTCATATTTCTGCCACCATAAAATAACTTTGCTATTTCTGCATTTATCTAAATGGAATTACTTTGTGTCTAGATCCTTTGGTTTAACATTATGTTTGAGATTCAGTCATACTGTTGTTGCCTATAGCAGTAATTTTGTTTCTGCTGCTTGTAAAGTGTTCCATATACAATGTAGGCACATACTTACGGTCTGAGGGGTCAATGAAAGGACTTGACCGCCGTTTGACCCTGTGAACTGGACTCGCGATGGGAGGGTCCTCACTTCCTGCCCTGTCCTTGGAAAGCACCTTCAGGCTACCGTGCCCACACTGGGGCTGTTTCAGGGATGTCACCTGGAGCAATGGGCTGTCGAGATTGACCACGTGGACCACCCGCTGACCGGAAGCTGGGCCCTGGCTATTGGAGGTTCCTCATTCCCGCCCCTGTGCGTGGAACGTTGGTTCCGCCCCTGTGCGTGGAACGTTGGTTCCGCCCACCATTCGCACCGCCGGAACCACTTTCATCTACGCAGCCTGGCGAGAGCAATGCGTTTTGAGACTATCTGGGCTGTGTAGCCCACTGAATCCTTAAAGCCTCTATATAAACCTTTAAGAATCTGGCGGGCAAATGCAGAGCCCCACGTCACCTGCAGCCACTCAAGACAAGCCCCCCTGGTGAGTCCCCTTGCTTATTAAGCCTGCCACCCCCCAATCCGGAGTGGCCTGCTTCTTTCTTCAGCCTCTCCGTGCCCGCTGCGTACGCAGCCAGTTCTGAATTTCACCTGGGAAGTTCCTTCGGTTGTGAAACATCACATCCATTCATAATGCAGTTTTTCATTTTCTTAAGATTTTATTTATTTATTTGACAGAGAGAGAGATCACAAGTAGGCAGAGAGGCAGGCAGAGGGAGAGGGAGAAGCAGGCTCCCCGCTGAGCAGAGAGCCCGATATGGGGCTCAGTCCCAGGACTCTGGGATCATGACCTGAGCCGAAGGCAGAGGCTTAACACACAGAGCCACCCAGGCGCCCCGTTTTTCATTTTCTTAATGTATATTTTGGTTGTTTAGAAATAGAATTGCTTGACCATAAGGCAAAAAACATGCTAGGCTTTAACAGAAATTGCCAAAGGATTTTGCAAAGTCGTTAAATCAATCTATATTGCCACCAACGTGCATATTTCATTTGGGTCATTTCCTTATCAATGCTTTACGTTATCTGTTTCTTTCTTTCTTTCTTTGTATTTTATTTAAATTGTAGCCATTATTTTGCATGTATAGTGCTATATCATGGTGGTTTTAATTTAAATTCCCTTGTGACTCAATGCTGCTGAGCAATTTTTAATATATGTGTAGGCTACACGAATATGTGATTTTGTGAAATGATCTGTTCCAGTCTTTTGCATATTTTTCTACTGGATTGCCTTTTTATTTTTTATTAATTTATTGGACTTTTAAATATAACATGCTTATGAACCCTTTGTCAGATATATATATATTGTACCTACCTTCTTTCAATGTCTTACCATTTCCTTCTTTCAATGTTATCATCTTAATGAAGTCCAAATCATCATTTTTTAAAAAATTTTTTATTTTGAAAGAACTTTAGAGTGAAGAGAGCCAGCACAAATCACCTAAGTCAAATGATACAGGTTAACATCAGTAATAAGGCATATTAACAATAGGTACACCCTAGTAAAACTCACTGAATTGGAAACATCCTTCTTAGGTATTAAATATGTGTAATACAAGTTTATTAGGAGAAGATATCGAGTGAACACAAATTGAGGGGCATTATGCAAAGTAATTTATCAGTGCTCTTCAAAAGAGTAAAAGTCATGAAAGAAAAAGAAAAAGTGAAAAACTGTTTATAGGCTCCCTTCATGATATAGTTAGTATTTTTCCATTTGTATTTAATTACTATTTCAGAGGCGATACTTTAAGATGATACAAACATGCTGGGCTTTCACACCTCATTTTAGTATCTGTTACTGGATCTTGCCTGCAAAAACTATATTGTGGTCTTCTAAGAGGATTTTCTATTTCCCTAATTTCTTCTACAATTATCATTTATTTGTGATTAGTTCTTTCTGAGACCCAGTTGAAAAAATTATATACCTTTCTTAAGTTCATGAATATATTATCCTTTCTAGCTTCAATAAACTTGATTGTTTGATCTTTCATATTTAAACCTATCATTCAAATATTAAACTTTTGTGTATGGTGTGAGGTATGAGTCAGAATCATGTTTTTCCCGTATGGAAATCCAGTGACCCAAAGCTATTTATTAGGAAGTCCATCATTTCCCGCTTGCATGGCAGTGTCAAATTTGTCATAAATTCAGTGTGAATGTATGTGCAGGTTTATTTCTCTGTTCTTTTCCCTTCTCTTTCCTTCTTTCTTTTTTTAAGATTTTTCTTTATTTGAGAGAGAGAGTACACAAGCAGGGGGAGGGGCAGAGGGAGAAGTAGAATCCTTGCTGAGCAGGAAGCCAGATACTGGGCTTCATCCCAGGACCCTGAGATCTTGACTTGAGCCAAAGGCATATGTTTAAACGACTGAGCCACCCAGGTAAACACCTCTGTTCTTTTCCATTTTATTAGTGTTGAGGTTTTTCACATCTTTCATTATATTTATTGTTTGCTATGTAATGATTTTTGATGCTATTGAAAATGGTATCACTTTTATGATTTCACATTCTAATTATTTGTTGCTGGGATACAGCAACAGATTTTTTTTTTTTAGCTATATTGACCTTGAGTCCAGCAATCTTCCTAATTCAATATTAATAGGTTTCCAATAGTCTTCTTCTACATTGTCTTCAGTTTTCTTTCCTCTATATGATTGTTGTACATTTCACTTTTTCTTTCAGTATTGTTTTATTAGAAATTCCAATAGTATATAACTAGAACTAGTGATATGAAATTTTCCTCATTTCAATTTTGAGAGGAAAGCTTTCACTCTTTCAGTGGTAAGTATGTTGTTTGCTGCTGGAAAAATTCAGCTTAAATAATATTTCTTTCTTTATTTGCTAAGAGTTTTTTTCCATAAAGAGCATTAAATTATATAAACTCCACTTAGTCTTCATTCATCGAAATATATCATTTTTTTCCTTTGTTGAGAGTTTGGAAAATTACATTGGTAAATTTTTAAATTTAAATTACTTATGTATTCTTGGATTTAATCTAATTTTGTTTTCATGTATGTAATGCTTTATATTTTAATTTGCTGACTTTTATTTCATATTTTGCATCTATGTTGGTGAGATTGCCTGTATATATTTTTTTCTTTTAGTGTTCTTTCAAGCTTTTAATAGCATGGTTTCACTTATATCATAGAGTGAGTTGGAAAATATTTCCTCTTTTTTTCCATTCTCTAGAAAATATGTGTAGTATTGTTATTATTTCTTCCTTAATGTTCCAGAAGATTTAGCAGGTAAGCATATTTGAGCTAAAGTTTTTTTGTGTGTGTGGAAAGATTTTTAATTATAGATTTAATTTTTTAAATTAAATATAAGACCGATGAGATTTTCCATTTCATTTTGAATCAATTGGGATGAAATTAACTATAATGCCCTTAAAATCTACGGCATCTTGTTTCTATTATTCTTTTTTTTAAAGATTTTATTAACTTATTTGACACAGGGACAGAGAAGGAGAGAGTACAAGTAGGCGAAGTAAGCAGGGGGGAGGGAGAAGCAGGCTCTCTGCTGAACTGGGGGCCGTATGCAGGGCTTGATCCCAGGACTCTGGGATCATGACCTGAGCTGAAGGCCGATGCTTAACTGAGCCACCCAGGTGTTCCTCTATCATTCTTAATATCAATAAGTTATACATTCTTTATTTCTTTATTTATTTATTTTTAAAAGATTATTTATTTATTTATTTATTTGACACAGAGAGAGAGATTACAAGTAGGCAGAGAGGCAGGCAGAGAGACAGGGAGAGGAGGAAGCAGGCTCCCTGCTAAGCAGAGAGCCAGATGTTGGCCTCGATCCCAGGACGCTGAGATCATGACCTGAGCCGAAAGCAGAGGCTTTAACCCACTGAGCCACCCAGGCGCCCTACATTCTTTATTTTTAATTAGATTTTACAGGGGTCTCATATTAGCCTTTCCTTAAAAAACATTTGGTTATTATATATTTGATTTCTGTTGCAGTGTTTCATTGATTTTTGTTCTTTTGAAAAGTCAGGTGTCACCCTTATTGTTGCACAATTAAAGATAGTATATTTCCTTTCCTATACTTTCATTAAGATTTTCTTTGCCTATGATTTTTAGTAGTTTTTCTATGATGTACTTTGTGATTTTTTAAACTTATTTATATTACCTGGGGCTTGTACTTGATGCCTTTCATCAGCTTTAATAAAATCTTAGCCTTTTTCTTTTCAAATATGGCTCTGTCCAGTTCTCTTTCTTTCTCCTTCTGAGTCTCCAATTTTACATACATACCTATATAATTATATATAAAAGTGACATGCACATAATTTTATATGTAGAAGTGACATATATACGATGTTATGTAAAATGTATGGCATATATATTACATATATACACAAACAGCTTGCGCTCTTTTGTTTTCCTTTACTTTCATCTATTTTTTTCTCGTGTTTTAGTTTGAATGTATCCTACAGAATTATTTTTCAGTTCACTAAAACTTTCCTCAGCAATGTCCAGTTGGCTGATGAACACACATGTTGAGTTTTTAAATTCAGTATTTTTTCTTTCTAGAATTTCAGTTAGCTTATCTTCTTCAAAATTAGTTCTAGTTCTTCAGTGAAATGTTCAATCCCATCATGTATTTTCTTGAATTTATTAAACATTTCATTCTGAAGCAATCTAGTGTATTATATTTAAAACTGACCATTAGTCCGGTTGTCCATTGACACACCAATAAGTCATACATAGCCATCACTCTGATGATGTGATTAAGTAATTAATGCACTAATTATGTCATTAAATTATGCATAAATTAGGTCATTTCGTAAGGGTAGACACACTTCATACTTGATATTTTGAACAATTATAAAGTTTGAAAGAGAGGTGAAAAGGTAAAATATAAAAATAATTTCATAGATTACTAAGTACATGAAAGTTGGGGTTTTCCTACCTCTTTTCTAATTTATGAAGTCATGATTTGTTGAAGTGGAGATAGAACCAGTGAAAAAATATTATAGTAGTAATAGCTATAAATTGCTTTTATGGGTTTTACATCTTACTCAAATGATTAAAGCATGTTAATTTCAGATTTTGTAGTTCTCCAAGTCATTTGGAACTGAATGTATTATTGAGTGGAAATAAATGTGACTTAGTCATTAAAATTAGATAGGCAGCATTGACCTCAAACCCAGACAGAGAAATAGTTATGTGTGATTTTAATGGAACCAGTCACAGATCTATTGTTCATTTAAAAAAAAAAATCAGCTTCTCTTCCCTACTGCTGCAAATGGTGGTGTTAAATGATTTGACTATACTTCATTTAAAAGAAGACAGCATTTTTGTATTACATGATTAGAAACAAGGAGAACAGTCGTAAGAGGTATGAAAGTGACTTTAAATTTATGCTAAAATATTTTACTGACATAAGACCCATCATTACACTGCAGAGTGTTAATCACTATAGGATCATGACACAACCCATCTTCAAAAGCAGGTTTGAATCTAAGTTGTGTTATTGAGGAGAGTTTCATAGACTTCTCTTCAGAACTTTCCCCTGCTATTTTTTCTACTTTAGTCTTAAATTAAGTTTATTTTTTTATTTTGTTTTTTAAGACTTTTTAAATTTGAATTCAATTAATTAACATAGGGTGTATTATTAGTTTCAGAAGTAGAGTTCAGTGATTCATCAGTCTTATATAACACCCAGTGCTCATTGCATCATGTGCCCTCCTTAATGTCCATCACCTGGTTACCCCCCTACTCCCAACTCTCTCCCCTCTATTAACCCTGTTTTTTTTCCTATGATTAAGATTCTCTTATGGTTTGTCTCCCTCTCTGATTTCATCTTAATTTATTTTTCTCTCCCTTCCCCTATGCTCCATAAATGAGTTAAATCATAATAACTGTCTTTCTCTGATTGGCTTATTTTGCTTAGCATCGTACCCTCTAGTTCCAACCACATTGTTGCAAACGGCAAGATTTCATTTTTTGTTGGCTGAGTAATATTCCTGTGTGTGTGTGTGTGTGTGTGTGTGTGTGTGTAGCACATCTTCTTTATCCATTCATCTGTAGATGAACATTTGGGCATCTGGGCTCTTTCCATAGTTTGGCTATTGTGGACTTTTATCTTATTTTATCACTGCTATAAACATTGGGGTGCAGGTGCCCTTTCTGATCACTACATTTGTATCTTTGGTGTAAATACCTAATAATGCAATTGCTGGGTCATATGGTGGCTCTATTTTTGACTTTTTGAAGAGCCTCCATACTGTTAAATTCAGTTTAGATGTCTGTGCTCTGTTCTTGTGAAACAATATAAAGAAAATAAAAATCACTGTCTGCATATTAGCTAAACACACAGGCAGTTTGGAATGAAGAACAAGATCTTAGTCTTGACCTGGCTCTTTTAATAGTATTTAGATGTATACTAGAGGGTGGTTTGACTAAGTAACAGTTATGTATCTTCTCTCCCTGTTGTTTGTACATATCTGTCTTTTTTTTTTTTAAAGATTTTATTCATTTGACACAGAGAGAGAGATTACAAGTAAGCAGAGAGGCAGGCAGAGAGAGAGGAGAGAGGAGGAAGCAGGCTCCCTGCTGAGCAGAGAGCCCGATGTGGTCCTCGATCCCAGGACCCTGGGATCATGACCTGAGCCGAAGGCAGCGGCTTTAACCCACTGAGCCACCCAGGCGCCCTGTACATATCTGTCTTAATGTTCAGGCAGCTATCATCTTCTTTCTAGTATGTTCTGTTTTCCTGTGCTTTGCTTGCTGTTTATCTACATGATTCCTCTGCATTTCCAGTTTGTCAATTAGGATTATTAAGTTAGCTTGGAATGATATATTCCAACATGTAGGTCTCTTTTAGTTATCATTATGGAAATTGTTTGATTTTTAGGAATCCATTTGATGATCCTTGTTAGTGATAAAATGCAGGTGAGATGAATAGTGTTTATTTTATCATTTCATAAAAAATATGAGTATGCTAAGTTGATGTAATTCATTCAGATCTCATTTATTTGGTGCCTCCTAAATGATTTTACATATTTTGACATTTATTTGACTTTTTCTTTATGTTATTTCATGGAAAAAAATTAAGGGAAAATAGAATTTAAAAGCATTTTCTGATCTTCTTGAAGGATAACTTTAGCACATTATCCGAGAACTTTAAAGTTTTTGTTTTCGTTTTTGTTTTTTCTTTGAAAGGAATGAAAGAAAGATTTGGGCTGGAGGACAAATAACTTTGTCTTTTTAAAAATTCTATGATTAAAAAATATAAATCTTTCTCATTACTGTATATTCCAAAATACCAATTTTAAGCCTTAAGTCTCTCCTTGGACACACAGTTTCACGTCATATTCAAGATATTTGCTATATTTGAGCTAAATAATTATTCCTTTCCACTGGAGATATTTAGCGTTTCTCAATCACCCTTCTTTCCAGGGAGTGCTTTCAAAAAAATTTGGCTACAGTTTAGAAAAGGTCAAGATAATAATTTTTAAAATTTGGTTTTCCTACTGGACAAATCTTATAAGTATTATGTATGATTAAAACCTACCCCTAAATGTTTCTAGTTACTAGTATTGGGAAGGAAAATATTAAGACATTTAGTATTTTTTTAGACTTACTTTTTTCCACTATTATGGAAGGAGTTATAGTATGTAATTTTAAAAGGATATGTATTAGCTAATTCTGAGGAGTTATAAAAATGTGGAGTGTCATTTATCAGAAAGACGGTAGAGATCATCTAGCTCAGAGGTCAGTAAACTCGGGCCTGTGGGTGTCAACTTCTTTTGCAAATTAAGTTTTATTGGAACACAGATACGTGTCCTTGTTTATGTGTTGCCTATGGCTGCTTTCACACTAAGGCAGCAGAGTTAAGTAGTTGAGACAAAAACCATATGGCCCACAAAAACAAACAAAAAATTACTCTCTGGTATTTTATATACAGTGTTTGCCAGCCTCTGTCTAGTTGAAACTTTTATTTTTGTAGATGATGATTGGCCCTAAAAGACTGAGTAGCACATTTGCACATACAACTAGTGAATTGCTGAGTTTAAAATATAGTGCAAGAAAACTATATTTGTATTTCTGTATATAGTGCGATAGCATAGCCTCTTTTATAGTAACTGGTTTTGGTGTGTTAAATAGGCATTAATAGGTTTTTGTGTGCTATCGATGATAATATAGAACTTGAAATTTGGTTGTGTGGTGGATGGTGTGATACTCTACCCAAACTACCCTTCAGAAATGAAAGACTGCATTTTTCCAGCTTCTGGAAAATTTACCAACAGAAAACCCTCATTTACCAGATACCTGCAGGAATTGTTTTGAAGAGACTTGCCTTATCCAAGGTCAAGCCTGCTTCCTGGGTGGCCAGCATGCAGAGAGGAGGGAGTATAAAGACCTGGCCCCATTTATCCGACTCAGGAAAATGTGGAAGGAATTTTCTTGTTTCACAGCTCCTCATTGGGCAGGTTTGGCTAAGGAGGGTTTCAGTGAGGTAACATTGCAGCTAAATTTCTCCCATGGCCTAATTTTCCTTCCTTCCCTACTCTCCCCTCCCACAGGTGTTGATCCCAAGAATATTCTCTAATAAGACTACTGTTGGCTAGTTTCTATCTCAGAGTCTGTTTCCTGGGGAGCCTATCATGGTAAGTTGCCATTAACAGAATAAATACTAAGAGCATTTCCAAGTCAGTGTCTGAGATTCAACTTAGATCATTAAATCAACAACACCTATTTAGTAAGAATACACTGCCTTTCATAAATGTAAGCTTTTCCTGTTTCTTTGTAGAATGGTTTCATTAGTTGATTTGGTGGAGCTTGTTTTCTGATGTAAGTTAATGATGCAATTATTGGAGTTCATTCCTTCAGAATTTGAATTCTAGGATGTTGCAAATTGTTGAACGTGTCTCTCTGCCCCTTATACTGACAACCAAGGAAGTTGTCCTGGCCCCTTTTAACTACTAACAACACAGTGTTGTTGCTAACAACACAGTGATTAATGATAACTGAGAGTAGGTAATGGTAATGATGGGAGAAAGTTCAGGGACATCCCACTAACCATCAGCATGAGATTTCTCCTTTATATCTTCTCTGTCTTTTCTATTTTAAGTCTTAACTATGAAGTGAGAAAAAAAATAGATGATTAGCTTAAATTCTAGTTAGATTATGGTTTTACTTAGATATTAATGATTATTGCATTCAATGTAACTGAGAAACACCAGGTTTGAACTACTGAAATGTGCAATAGAAATGGAAAAACTTCTTGGGAGAAAAAAACACAGATTGTAATTTTTATTTCTGCTATCTTCTGGCCTTTTTAGTGGTTTGTACCCACTGAATGGTTTTATAAAGTAAAACTAAACAAATAAAAGTGAATGAGGATATAGAGAGAAATGCTTAAGTAGCCCTGTCAAAGATAGAGTGACAAAGTAATATAAATATCAGGCATGTTCTGTAAATATGTGGCACTCAATCAAAAGCCATTTAAACCCTGAAAGGACTAGAAACATAATATAATTGAATGGGACTATATCAGTTTTACCTGTTTTCCTAGAATTTATTGTGTTGTATTTTTTATTGTATTTTTTTCAGATATGGATTTTTAACTTCTAAATTCATACTTAAGCATTAACTTTTAAATGTGTCATCAAAATTTGTGCCACTGGCATACACACAAAAAGGTTTAATAGTGTTTAGATTTCTGTCCTGGCTCATACAATTTACACTGAAAGCTTCTTGGTAAATCACAGCCCTCTCATACCATCATAAATAAATGGAAATTCTCTACAATTTACTGGCTAAGGTTAAATTATGTCTCTTAAATATATAAGCAGCAATCTTAGAAAATGAACTCTGTTATGAAATGCACAGGCAGACTGGTGTCATCAAAGGTCCAGGTTTGTGGTACCATTTGTTAATTTTTTTTAAAGTTTTAGTGAAGTATGTCACTCAGAATGAGAAAGATAAAGTCCAAGAGAAAATGCTGAGATTTTGTTGAGACAAAAGTAGTCTTGTTTGAAGATAGCTCTTTTAGTTGGCCAGGTTGTGATATTCCTACTTAAATCTATTTTTTCTAAAGATTTCATTTATTTATTTATTTGACAGAGAGAGAGAGAGAGAGAGAGATTACAAGTAGGCAGAGAGGCAGGCAGAGAGAGAGGAGGAAGCAGGGAGCCTGATGCGGGGCTCCATCCCAGGACCCTGAGATCATGACCTGATCCGAAGGCAGAGGCTTTGACCCACTGAGCCACCCAGGTGCCCCTTAAATCTATTTTTTTAATGGATAAAGTTTCAGGACATATCTTAGAGTTGTCTGTATAACTGTTACCAGATGAGTAGACCAACATTATTAGATTGCCAATGCAGAAACAATGGGTCAAATGATTTCATGCATGAACGACAGAGAAAATGTACAATATCCCATTTAATATGCTTACGCATTTTATTTTAAAACATAATCTATTTAGGGGCACCTGGGTGGTTCATTTTGTTGTGCAGTTGACTCTTGATTTTGGGTCAGGTCATGATCTCAGGGTCCTGAGTGCTGCGTAGGGCTCCGCATTTAGCATGGAGTCTGCTTGAGATTCTCTCTCTCCCTCCCCCTGCCCCCACTCATGCACACTCACACACTCTCTCTAAAATAAACAAATAAAATCTTTTAAAAAATCTATTTATTAGGCCAGTGACAGGCCACCATAAGACCCTAGCCCTGTTTTCTATTCTAGCAGGCAGTTTATTTTCAAATGCAGGTGTTTAGCGTCTCTAAAGCAAAAGTCTTCCAGGACAGTATTTCTCAAAGCATGGTTTCTGTGGGTCACCTGTATCAGTGGTTTTGTGTAGTTGCTTAAAATGCTGGCTCAACTGTAGACTGTGTTTCTAAATACCAAACGTACTAGGAGTAGGAGATGGCCATGGAGTGCTGGGCATTCCGAGTGATGCCACTGTAGGGGACAGGTGATCGTGCTTTTCCCCATCCTAACATATAGGAAGCTACAACACCTGGAACAGGATAATTGGATGTCTTTAATCCTGTTTATAACCATCAGAAATTCCCGGTTTATCTGGCTTATGTAGATGCTTAACATGTTTTGCATTGAATGAATGGAATTCATTCTGGTCTCTTCTGGCCACTGACACACTTAACAAGATACTTCCTCATTTCTCTGAATTTCATTTTCCTCATCTCTAGAATAAGGTTGCTAACAGTACTCTTCCTTGGGGGTTTTTCTAAGGTGAAATAAGAAAATATATGAACTCCCTCTGGAAATGAACAACCTCCAAACAGTTAGAAGAGCGAAGGATTAGAAATGTGTATGTATAAGGCTTCTTTTCTCATTGGTTCAGATATTAATATTTTAGAAGTAAAAAGCAGTGCCAACTTTTTCATTGACATAGTTTTAATCAATAAAGTAGATAATCCTGATTGGAGAAATATTTTTATGGGACTTAATCTCCTTTTTTTAGTGTAGCTTCTGAATACTAAATATTGTACATCTTTTTCTTATGAAAAAAGATGTATAAGCTGTGAAGTGGTCAGGTGTCCTTTTACATTTTGGATCTTGCTTACCTATCCAGATTCAACTGCCTTTATTTATGTGGTATTCACTCAAAGACTGTCTTCACTGCACTCAAAAAGTACAAATATAATTTCCTGCCTAAATTCTCACTAGGGTATCTTATATGAATCTCAAACTTATGATGACAATAAATATACAACTATTTATATTAATATAAGTAAATAATAAATTAAATACTTAATTTTAGTGTTCCTCCCTCATATACAAATGCCTTTTCCTCCCCCATTCTGCATATTTATCAATTAGTACTCTACACTATGGAGGTACCAGAGTTTGTTTTCCCATTTACCAGATAGAGGACATTTGAGTTGCTTCTAGCTTTTAGTATTTATTGAAAAAATACTGCAAACACTTGAATAAGCATTTTTGTGTGAACACCAGCCATCCTTTTTCAAAGAAAAGAAAAGAAACAAAGGTGTTGAAACTCTCTTCTGGTGAGAGATTTGGAGGATGTCATCAGTAACTTCTACTGTACTGTCTGGAGTTCTGACCATGAAGTAACTTTTTAATTAAAAAAAAAAAATACAAAACAGGGCACCTGGGTGGCTCAGTGGGTTAAAGCCTCTACCTTCGGCTCAGGTCATGATCTCAGGGTCCTGGGATCAAGCCCCGCATCGGGCTCCCTGCTCTGCGGGGAGCTGCACCCTCCTTTCTCTCTGCCTACTTGTGATCTGATCTCTCTCTCTGTGTCAAATAAATAAATAAAATCTTAAATAAAAGCAAAAAAATGAAAAAACTATTCAAGGACCAATAACGTAGGTCAATACTTACCCTATGAAGTCTGTGTCTTCCTGTCCAATCTGATCAAATTTCTCCTCGCCTTCTCTATTCTCTACTCCCTCTATCAGTTCTCTAAATGTTAAAAAGACCCTCAGACAAGATTTTCATTGTTTGGAAATATAGTCTCCACCCCTGCTCCTTCCCTTTGATATGGATCATTCTTAGACATCTTTCACATTTTGGCTTAGATATTACTACTCATAGTTAACTTTCCTTCCTTGACTCTTCAGGCCAGGTTAAGGTCCTTGTTCATATTCTATCTTGGCAGCTACCACCTTTCTTTTGCAAAAGTAATGTGTTATTTAGGATACTTCCTGTTGTAAGTGGGGAAACCATCTCAATAAGAAAAAAAGGCAATTTAGTGTCCCCTGTAATAGAAAACTCCAAGTTTAGGCCCTGATTTGGGTATGGCTGCATTCAGAAACAAGTTTCCAATATGACTCTGCCTTTGGGTTTGTTGTCGTCTTTCCTGGATTTCACATGGAATTCTCCAGCAGTCCTAGTTTCCCATTCTTCCAACTTCAAATCTAGGGGTAATAGAAAATACCTCTCTTCATATGCACTAAAGTCTCCTTATGACTCATTCAATCTAATTATGCCATGTGTTCACCTCAAAAGTAATCAGTGGAACAGGGAGAGTGCAATGGTGTGGGAAGGCCCATCTAAAGGCATTGTTTAAGATAGTTCCAAAAAGAGCTGGGGAACTTTCATGCAAAGCATGACAATGGACAGAAATTCCATCATTTGAGTTTGGCACATTGGTGCTTTTTTCATAGCTGCTCCAGGGAAAGTAAGAGTAGGCTTAGAATCCAAATATTGTTTCAAGAACCCCCTCACTAAGTTCGGTAGAAAGTTTTCAGTAATTGTGGTAGGAAAATAGTAGAGAAAGACAAGAAATATAAAGACATGAAGGTTTTATTTATTTATTTATTTTAATTTAAAGATTTTATTTATTTATTTTACAGAGGGAGAGAGATCACAAGGAGGCAGAGAGACAGGCAGAGAGAGAGGGGGAAGCAGGCTCCCCGCTGAGCAGAGAGCCCGACGCGGGCCTCGATCCCAGGACCCTGAGATCATGACCTGAGCCGAAAGCAGAGGCTTTAACCCACTGAGCCACCCAGGCGCCCAAGACATGAAGGTTTTATATCCTGGCAAGTGTTTTTGAAGAACAGACCAGCAATGGTAAAGTGAAAGAGGCATGTTGATCCCAGGCCAGGGCTCCTGTGTACCCATTAAAGTCTGGAACATGAAAAGAAAACTTTTATTAAAAATAAAAGCAAAATTTGCATAACATTCATTCGTGTCACTGAATGCATTTTTAATGCAGTTCATTTATTTATTCCATTGTAAACAGCAAGTAGCAAACTCAATATTCCCAGGAAAAAGTGACGAAGTCCAATAATTGAATTCTTGAGAAAGTAGTTTATAGATGTTGACCACTAACTTAGGCTTGGGAAGTAAGAAGATTCCTAGAAAAGCTTTCCTTGTCAAACCTTTATACACATTAAATTCAAAATTGGTGACTGAATATTAAAGTTTGGTGGAAATTCTATGATAACTTTAAAAGGCAAAATTAAGCAAAAACTCAAAAAAAACATCAATTCTTATAAGCCTTAAGTGTTTGTCACCTATCAATATCACGATTAAAGATTAATAAAAGATAGTTTTCTATAGCCATTAATTATTTACACATCATTGGCTGAGTAGCTACATGAAAACAGCTGGCCTGGAGGAAGCATATTGAAGTGTTTCACATACCAAATATATAAGGTTTTATAAATTTGGTCTGATATTGTCTCAAAGAAATTTCAGTTTGTTTCCCTATCCTACTTAAGTTGAAGTGGGTATGTGATTCCTACTGTATGCTTGGGCAATTTTGATGAGAACATCAGGATGCCCCAAAAGTTTGGTTATATCTGAAGCCACTACTGTGCATCAAATTGTCAATATGTTCAGTTTGCTGGTATGTGAGAAGTGAACATTTATGAAGGAGACTGTGTCTGTACTAATTTGCGTCCAGAGATTTCTGTAGGTTTAGAATGGTTCATTTGGAGTCTCACTTTTCCCAAAATGTTGTTTGTCTGGCACAACTACATATTTGGAGGGGTAAATCTATTTTGGTTATTCATATGTATAGAGTGATACGTTTGTTTGGACTCATTTTAGTGTTGGCCATACTATTGAAATTGCCTGTACTTCCCACATCCTCAAAAGTTTTAAGTAAGGCTTTCTCTTCTAGCTGATAATGAGACTCAAGGGAAATATACTGGTAGGTCTTGCTCGGACTCAGGTTCTCAGTGCTCCAGCATGATCCTTAATGTATGTGTTCAGCTCTTCAGAAGCATCCCAACCCTCGAGATGGCAAGTCCATTGTCACCTGTCATAGCTCTACCTTCCCTGCCACAATTCTGATATACACATTCAGTATTCCCTAAAAGAACACCGAAATAGCTGTTAATTCTGCCCTAGACTCATCTTCTCATAGTACCTCTATCCAAGGCTAAGGGCTTCTAAACCACCATGATTCTAATAGCTACCCTCCTGTCTTTGCATCTTCAGAATGAGGGCTTGTAGGAGGTTGAAAAACTGGCTTTGCAGTGGGAGCCAGGCATCAGCTTTAGAGAGCATGGGCTTCATTTCAGGCTTTAGCATTCAAAGGCTGTTTGACCTCAAACAGCCAGTTAACAAACTGTCTAAATTTTAAGAATGATTAATAATAATAATAATAATAATAACACCTAAACAATAAGATTATTGGGAAAATTCAATTAGTCCCAGATTCAGTTAGTTACAAAGCAGTTTCTGGAATACAGTAAGAATAATTTAAAAAAAAAATGGTAGCAATTTCCTTAGTCCTATTTCTCTAAGTTTCAGTTGTGTGTGATTTTCATGTAATCAGTGGAAGCTTATTTTGTCATTGATTCACTAGTTGGTTGTGATAGGTGAAATTCTAAGATGAGCCCCAAGATTCCTGTTTCTGGAATGAACATGGCTTGAACATTATAAAAATATTCAATATTATATATAAAAAACATAATGAATTATTATAAAAGAATATAGTTATTCAAGGCTAGGTGAACATGACTTGAATAATCCTCTTTTGTGTGAGTGGGATTTGTGAATATGACAGAATTTTACTTCTGTGATAATGTTACCTTATATGGCAAAAGAGATTCAGTACATGTAATTAAGCTTCTTTGACTTTGATTTAAACAAAAAGGAGACTATCCTGGATGAACATGATAAACAACTAACCAGATAAATTCTTTAAAATGACATCTCAGAAGTCAAAGAGATTAGAGACATTGTCCTGATGTCTTAAGGAAGCAAATCACTGCCATGCTTTGGAAGGGGAGACAATGGTAGACAGCCTGTAGGTGCTGAATGCATCAGTCCTATTTAAGGATTTAAGGAACTAAAGAATTTAAGAATTTAAATTTAAGGAACTAAATTTAAGGAACTAAATTTAAATTTAAATTTAAGGAACTAAAGAATTAAAGAATTTAAGAATTAAAGAATTAAGGAACTAAGAATTTAAGGAACTAAATTCTGCCCAAAACTAGTGAGCTTAAAATAAACTCTGAGCCTTCAATGAGACACCTTAATTTCAGCCTGGTTAGACCGAGAGCAGAGGATCCGGCTAATCTGTTCCTGGATACTTGACTTGTAGATACTGCAAGCTGATGACAAATACTGTTTTAAGCCAGTATGTCTGTGGTACTTTGTTATGAAGCAATAGGAAACGAATACAAGGGATTATATGAAAACCGTGCTGAGCTGAATTGTATCTATACGTCCAGATAAAATTATTTTAATATAAATAATACCCAGACCTATTGATTTTAATTGGAGAAGGAAGTCAAAAGAAGGAAATTGTGCTATATATAATAGGAAAGTCCCCATATTGACAGTATTTCCTGAAATTATTAGGATTCAATTAGCCACTGCAGTGTTTGTAAGTTGCTATTTCAAAAAGAGAAATTGTTCTGTTATGCAATGTCAACATTGTAAGATAGTTCTTACTGCTTTTCCAGAGTCAAATAGAAGTTAAGAACTGATTTGCAGCTGTTATAAAGAAAGGAATTTACAAGCTTTTAGCTATTTTCCTATTACTTTATTGTTTAGGATATCATGGGGAAAAGGATATAAAATGGGAGTATTTTCATTCTGTTTATGATCCTCTTCTTATATGGAGAGAGAAGTCATCAGTGTGTCTGTTCTTATAGTTAAATCTTACAGGCTTTACTGAAAATCGAAGAGCAATAAAAGCGGATGGTAGTTTTACTTGAGAAATGTTCATCTTAGCTCCACTTCTCAGGTTGTGTAGACATATATGGACATAAAATAACCTAGGGCAGTACTGACTTGTCTCACTTCATTTAAATGGTGGCCCTCCTGGGAAAAAAGATGGTTGTGTATACTATCAACATCATGATTTGCACCTATTTATTTAATTTTCATTCTGGTCAAATTTTTATTTAAATATAAAAGAAATATAAATCTTTAGGAAACATATGTATCATCACTAGAGGACAGTAAAAGTCAGCATCCATAGGAGAGGAAAAAAAAATTCTTCATGGTATGGTAGTGCAGAAAAAATTGAGGGATAGAGGGAGACATTGATTTGATTCTTAACTCGTAAGAAAATATACATTACAAGGTGTATGCACGTAAGATTTCCAAAATTTTATTTTTAATATAATCTTATTATTTTTTCTAAATTTTTATTATCAGTGACTCTAAGACTGCAGAGACGATATTGCCTGGTTAGCGAGGCTGGTAGAAATCTCAGTGCTGAGAATATTTGTAAGAAATAAAATGAAAGCCTGTTTAGGGAAATACAATTGCCCTTGCTTGAGATAGATTTCAAAATAAAGTGGCCATACCATAACATGGTTACAGTTAGTACAATGGTGCCTGCTACAAAAAAGAGATAAATTCAGGTTATCCCAGGGAGAAGCAGTTATCCCAACAAACACAGAGAAGTGATTAAAGCAAACAAATAACAAGTAAATAAAATATTAACAAATACATTCCAACAGCCTAGTAAAAGAATAATTGAAAATGACTGGTTAAGATATGTTCTCAGATTGCATGAATATTTATTTCTAAATTATATGTTTTCAACACAATATATTTCACCAGTGGTAAAATCGTAGCTAGTAAAACTGGGATAGCCATAGTTGTTACACCTGTTTTAAATTCTTCACCTCTAAAATAAAACAGATATTGAGGAGACTCTAACTGGACACATTGCCGATGTTCTGAATTCTTGCCTTAGCTTTGGCATGATAAACAAGTGAGCAATGAAAATATACATGAAAAATTCATTTGGTTGTTTATGTGAAAAATGTTAATTGTTTCAATTCCCTTAGTCAGATAAACACATAGTGTCTGCTTATGAGTCTTTTTTTTTTTTAAGACTTTGTTTTATGGAAAGTCTGGTCTGTGCCATCCTGGTCTTTCTGACAAATCTCATAACATGGACTCCTAGCAAGGAGTTGGCATCTCCCAGAAGGCCCCTAGGTCCTTGGGCAGCATGGCCTGTATCATTTCCAATTTAGAACAATATGGTTGCAAAATTATGGACACCATCCTGAAAGAAAGGGAACAGGGCCATGATTAATGCCAGAGGCAATCATCAAATGTCCACAAAAAAATTATATTTGAGTTATTATTAATTTGATTTGCTGCAAATCTAGAGTATACTTTCTTTACCCTGGTAATATTGATAAAATTTAATCACATTTTACAAGAAATCCTATTTTAATAACATAAAATTATATTGGAAAAAAGGTGAGGAAAATAAATTATCTATTTAACTCAAGAATTTAAAGTTAAAAAAACATTCTAAGCCAGCTAAAGAAAACTAATGGGAAGGAAAAAGTTATAGTTGAGACCAAACTTAGATGATAGCTTTAATAAAAACAGTACAATCCCAAATTGACTCAACTACCAACATTGAATAAAAGTTGTGAAAATAACTGGAGATTTTTAAGTTATCAAATAGTTTTAAATAAAAAGAAACAGCCAACTCAGTTCTCAGGTATGATCATTCAAACCTTTAAGTAATAGATAATTTCAGAATTGCATTGCCATTTGAAAGAGAAAATATGATTATAGATATAAAATCCTACGACCAAGCAACACTCAGAAATCTAGTATCACAGAAATAAAAATTGATTCACACTTGGTGTATAAGCACTCCTACCCACGGGTGTTGGTTTTGCATGGTAGTGGCTGGAAGATCTACATTTTATTCCATTGTGATAGGCCTTCATCAATCAGGGAATGTAATCAGGGTCTTCCTATTAAAGACGAAGTCACTTTCGGATGAAATGCTGTATGTTCAGTTTCTGCTCCCTTCCCCTTCTTCTCCAACTCTCCTCTCCAAGGTTTTGACAAGGGTTTCGGAGAGGGTTTGTGACCTTGAATGAACAAAGGTAGACTGGAGGAATTTGGATTAACATTAGTGTCCTCTGCAGACTTGCTGGACTCTGCTCTGAAATTTCTGGTCTAGGCTCCTCCTGGACCGGTAGCTCCTGGAGGAAGACATAATAATTTCTGGCTTCGGGGGAGCATCATGTGTTCTGGCAGCCCCCTTGCTGGGGTCCTTAATCCTGGCCATTTACCCATGCACTCAGAATCTTCACACCTCACACATTCTTCTTAATTTCATGCCTTTCTGGTCCCTGGGCATTCGCAGCACTTCTCTGCCAACTTTCTGGTCACCTGGACAATTCGCTGTTCTTTTCTCATGCTTCCCAGCACACAGGAATCCAGACTGGCTTCTGGCTTACCCATCTAGCTGCTTTTTGGTGCTGCTGCACAGTTACCCTGGACCTTTGTGGAAAGTAACGGTCTGTGGCACATCGACTAGAGGCTTGAAAGTGTGCCAGTAGCTCTCAATGCCCTCAGGTTCCCCCAAATAGCTAATTATTGCTACCTCTGCCCCTATGTTCATCCTTCTGGGCAAGTTTGGAGTACTACTCACATGGATCTGACCCCCTAAATCTATCTAAATCTCCCTTCTTGAACTGTCTAGTGGAACCAAAATTCTTAGACTTTCCCCAAATCCTGTCTATGGAGGACCCCCTTCCCCACTTCTGTAATATTCTATGCTCATGTAATCCAGAGCTATCACTTTTTATGCTTAAAGATATAATAATGGATTTCAGAAAATCCTTTTTCTCTGGACTGTTCTCTGCTTTCACAAATATGGTCTTACTAAAGAGGTCATGCAAGTCAGCTTTATGACTCAAAGCTGATCAATGGCCTCTTTCTTCTAGGAAATAAGTAAAGATTTCAGAACATATAAATTTTCTGTGAAGATTAAATGATAAAAAGCAGGCCAAGTCCTCAGCACAGTGCTCACCGTATAGTGATCATTCAGTGCATGTTGGCTGCTATGATTATTGTGGTAATTCCCCTGTCATCAAGGGGAAATTCCCAATCGTTTCTTAAAAATCAATTTCTCTGTTCAGAGAATGCCTTTGAATTTTGTTTTGGATCTGGGCTTCCTCAACAAGGCTTTGCAAAAACTTTTTTCTCAGACCTTCCCTTTTTTCTTCTCTGTAAAATCTCTGTGGGTTCTAGTGAATTTCTGTGCATGTATCCTCTACATATTCCCCCTGGGGACTCTCCTTTCATACCCTCCCTGCATTTTCCCCTGTGCTTATTTTTCCTGTATATGCTTTGCATAGAGTCACTGCATACTCCTCCCTATGTCCTTTCCCTCCTGTCCAGCACTCTCCTAATCTGAGCCATTGGGAGCAGTTAAGTCCTTCTGTGTACTTTTGGATGATTATTTTTTTCCTCTTCCACTCAGTTTCAACTTCACCTGTAAGAGTTAAAGACTTCTTCTAATACATACTTCTAATTCTTTACCTCCTTTTGTGTTCCTAGTATGCCATCACCTTTAAAACTAATAAAAAAATTTTTTTGGCTTAAATTAACTCATGGTCACTCCTTCTGCTTTTTCCATGGTTTCCATTAGCAATGTGAGTCCTTCACACAAAAAAATTCTGGGTGACAGATTTCTTCTAATTTTTTTTTTTGCTTTTGCATTTGAAATTATTCTTAGAGATGATAAGAACTGGTAGGCATGTGAGGTTCCTGAAGTCAAACTCCATACGTTTACCACTGAGTGTTTTCTTTTGCATTTTAGACAATCCCAGTTGGCTTACTTTCAGAAGTCATTGTTTACTGAAGCTACAACTATGAAAAATGAGGATAAGGTGTTCCTCATAAAGATTCAAGTAATTCAAAGGAATTATTTCTGTTGAATCAACCTACTCCGTAGTTAAATGTACACTGTGAAGGTACCTTTTTAACACAGAACTGAAATATCATCAGTAGAGAGTTATGTGTTGTGAGGTGAGGTTTTCCTCATTCAGGAAATAAGCATTCATTATGATAAATGGCTTTACTATAGGACATGAGCCTTTACTTTACTTCTAATATGAAAGTGGCAATAATCCTTAGGTGTATGTGGCAGTGTGTATGTGAGATGAGTGAAAGCAGAGGAAAAACAAGGCATACTGGCCCAGAGCATCAGTTTGTTCTATGGTAAGTCACTTAAAACACCTTTTTTAAAAATGACAAAGCAAACCACATTATCAATTCAATCAAAAATACACCAGAGAATAAGGTAAAATATAAAAAAGTAAAGGGATTTTTCTCTTTCTTTCGGGAGACATTGGACCCCACTCTCACATCATTCAGAGGCTTGTGTTCTCTTGCCCGTCCTGCTAATTAAAGTAAGTTTACATGACTGAGAATTTTTAGGAGTCAATGGATGTAAGCATATTCATAAGCTAGGAATTCAGAGACCTGATGCTAGACTTGCCTCCCATTAATTAAAAGAGGTCATTAAATTCAGTAGATTTAGAATAAACTTTACAAACCAGAGAAAATTTAAATTTATTTTCCGTACTAGTTATTTGACATTATTTCTTTAAGTAGACTATTTCTTCAAAGGCCATATATTTGTAAAATGGATTTTAAATAATTTTGTTCAATACTAAACTAATAACTTGAGGATATTGCTATTCGGTTCTGGGAGAATGTTTGCTTTTGGCCAGCAATAGCCATCAGATGCACAAAGTTATAGATTACCACACAAAAAGAATGCTGTTTTTTCTATTTACTATGTATAATCTAGTTATTTTAAGATATTTGAAATTATACGTGGCTTATTTGGAATTTCAAAGGATGAGAAAAGGTTCCTAGGTGATAACATCAAAGACCTTCCCTATGTCCTTTTATAGGTTGTCATGGTGATTTTGTGACAGGGCACTAAACATAGAGGAATGGACCATATTTCCCATCTATCTTCTTAAAGAGAAGTAAGTCAGACAATGCCTGGCTTCTGTGTCATAGTTACTGTGTGATCAATAGAATCCTTCTAAATTCTGATGCTCAGTTATACTGTATTCTTTTATCATATTTAAGAGGCTAAGGCTCATGAGTAACATGGCGAGGAGTAGGAAATGAATCAAGTTGGTGTTTCCAATTTGATGTAATGTGGCAGGATTGCACAAAAAATAATTAGAATAAAATTTGATACAAAATACATCTGTGGATATTAGTAACCTTAGAGGCGGCTGTGGCTTAAAAATGTGTATGTGGTGTCTGGTCCCAGTGAAGTTTGGAAGTTATTTTATTGGAAAACAAATGGCTTCAGCTAATGAAGTTGTTGGTGGTAGACAGGATTTAAGAAATTTAGATTAGATTTATAAGAATTTAAGAAACTTCTAATTTTATATTCTCTGACACTGTCATGTATGCTCTTGATGCAAATATCTTCGCCTTGGTAAGGTAGGGAAACAGAGCATGAAGGTTGGGAAGGTATAGTATGATAAAGAATATACTCAGGTTTTGTCCCTGGTTCTTGGTGCAGAGCTTCAAAAACTCTAGGAATTTCCTGAGTGAAAAGAGTTTCTTTCTTATGCCAACATGGTGACTCATGCTGGGTTCGTGAATAGTTTCTGATTGGGAGCTGGTCACCAGAAAGACCAAGCATGTGATTAGAGGGTTCAGAAGTTCAAATGCCAGACCTCTGGGGGATGGAGGAGGAGTAGAGAAGTTTATTCATGTGGTTGATGATTTAATCAGCCTTGCCTACATAATGAAACCCCAATAAGAACTCTGGACACTGAAGTTATGGAGCTTTTTATTTGGTGAGCATATTCACCTGGTTGGTAAATCCTGATGACACAGAAGATCTATGTTAGGAATGCTCCCAGACCTTGTCTTATGTATGTTATTAGTGATAAAATTATAATCTTAAGTATAGCACCTTCCGTGAGTTCTGTGAGTTGTTCTAGTGATTTATTAAAACTGTGGGGGATAATAAGAACATTGAAATTTGTAATTCTGGGTGGATGGTTAGCAGTGGAATTGTATTTTAGTATCCCCACTTGATATTATATCTGTTGGGGATAGAAGTAGAATAGAAGAGAAGGGATCCTGGTACTCCAATAAGTGTCTTTTAAATAAGGATGCATAGAGATATTGTCTTTGAATATAAATAAATATTTTCCACTTTTATTTTCTGGCCAAGCCACTTCCCAGTATAGTTAAGAAGGATGTTTTAAAAGTCTTTTCTCAGTGCATGGTGAGGACAACCTGGTAACTGATGTTTTCCTGAAAGCTGACAAAGTCTGCAGTGAAGAAGGCTGTGTTGTTGGGATGGAATTTGAAAGAGATCACTTGTAAATGGAAATAAAGCCTGAAAGATTAAACAAGGCTTTTACTCTGAGATCAGTCAGACATCACTGAGTGACTTAAACAGGGAAACAGCATTTTTTAAAGGATCCCTTCAGGTGCTGTGTTGAGGCTAGAAAAAGAGGGGAATGACAGGAGTGACTAGCAGTGACCAGTGAAGATGCTATTGCAATAATCTGGGTGGAAGATGGACCAGGGTGGTGGCAGTTGGTGAAGTTGTTAAAGGAAAAGGAAAAGGTCAAGTGTGGTATACAAACTTTTAACCGAAATTGTTCATGTAACTGAAACCAACCATACACTGTGCACGATTCTATAGTAAAATATAGAGGCATACATGCAAATCTCCATGTGTTTGTAAGAAAATGCAATCTCATATTTTAAAACACAAAGAACAAAGTATTTGGAAGGAAAATGTTTTTTTAAAACAATTAGACCAAACCTATTTCTCGTCAATTGATGTAAACAGAACACATTTAATTATTAAAGGAACTATAATTGCAAGTTCTAACAAAGAATCCTATACTGAGTTTATTAGAAAAGATATATCCGAAATGAAAATGACACAGAAATGTCACTCAGATTCTTAAGGTATGCAAAATGTATACCAGATAGCTGCTAACTATCAAAAGTAAAGAAATCTGTGTTATTAATATCAAGTATTTTGAAATCAAGTTAAAAAGATTCAATAAGGGAAAAAGATGAGCTTTAAATTATAGAGAATAAATATACAGTGAGGTTATATCCATTATATACATTTATAACACACAAAGTAAGAAAGCAAGAAAGTGAGGGATGAAGAGAAAGAGGAAGGAATGAGGGAAGAAAGAAAGGAAGGGCAGGAGGAAAGCGTAGAAATATAAAAATATACAAAGTGCAAATACAGGATGAGCAAGGAGAATTGTCAAAAGACACAACAGACAGAAATTAATCTCATGTCTTTCAGCTCTTCCTAATCAGATATCCCATATAATGATAAAATAAGGAATGTGATCATGTGATTTATACATTTGAACGAATGGACACATATGAAAGTCAGCTTTCTTTTCAAGAAAACACACACACATACACTCTACAATCCTTCTATCTCCATAAATACTCAATTAATTGCTAAATGATTCAAAATAAATATAGACCACTTTCTTTGAATAATATTAGATATTGATATCAACATAGAAAAAGAAGAAGAAAACTAAAAATTAAACATCTCTTATAAATGACTCTTGAATACAAGGAAAAATAAAAAGAAGGAGATTGTAAATTATCTAGGCAATAATGGTAAGGAAAACACAACATAACAAAATTAATCTATGACTAAAATCCTGAGAAAAATTAACAGACTTAAATACTCACATAAGTCAACACAGCATAATGAGTTTCAAAAAATGTCATAAGTCTCATACTTTATAGTCAACTCTAGTGAAAAAAAAAATGGAGACGGAATTTTTAACATTTCCAAAGTTGGTATCTGCCTTTATTTCCTTTAATTATTATTCTGTTTTAAGTCTATGGGTCTTTGGTGAGATGCTCCAGGTTTTATACTTTCTATTTTTCTATTCCTCCCTAGAGATATTATCCCACTCCCCCCCCCCTCTTTTTCTTTTCTTATAGATGTTAGAAGGATGGGTTGTGTGTAGCTTCCAGGACATTAATGTTATGTACCAGGAACCACAGAATTCTCAAAGCATAGCTTAAGCCAGTGGGACAACTAGAACTGACTAAAAGGATGGTTTTCTTATGAATTTCACACTCTGATACAAGGCAAAAAATGAGAGCTTTTATAAAAAAATTAGAGCTAATTTGGGGAATCATTAATTAGTTAGGATATGGAAATTTAAAGTTACTGGGTCCTCTTATAAGTCATAAGGAACCCTAATCTGCAAAAGTATTTAATAAGCTCATCTGGGAAAGAAAATTTGAATCTTCTCTCCTCTGTAACCAGCTAGTTATAATAGCTACATTGATGAATAATGAACATTCTGCCTCTTTTCTTCCCAGAATTTTAGGATATCTCTGTGGAGATCTTGAAATATGTTTGTATGAGGGAAACTACAAGCCCCTCCATGTGTGGTTATGGATGATGAAAGGTGAAGAATAAATATTTTTTCCTATCTAGCATGTAAAATTTAGGTAGTTAAGGATTTTTGATATATGCTGGTGAGCATTAAGATATATGTGCATGGTCTATTGGGGCTATAAAGGAATAAGACAAGGTCGTGGAAAAGAGAGAATCATAAGCCTCTCACTTTGTTCCATTTCTTATGAGGATGACTTGAAACATGTTAATATAGAAGCCAGCATCTTTGAGCAAATGACTCTCTCAGTATCAAGCATTAATCGGGTCATTGACTGACTCAGAGAGTATGAACAATGCCATGCAATCAATATAATCTTCCACATATCTGTAACTAATTGAGGATGCTGTGTATTTCATAATATCCTAGGCTCTTTCCCACCGCAGCAACATTAAATTGGATAAATTGAATTCTTGTTCCCATTCTCAAAGTGTTATTTGATGAATTTTTTTAAGAGATTGAGTGCACGTGAGTGGGGGGAGGGGCATGGAGTGAGGGAGAGAGAGAGTCCCAAGCAGGCTCCATGCTCAGTGTGGAGCCCGATGTGGGGCTTGATCTCGCCACCCTGACATTATGACCTGAGTCAAAATCAAGAGTCAAACACTTAACTAAGCCACTGAGGCATCTCTTCTTTGATGAGTATTAATTTCCAATTGTATTATATGTTATTTTGTAAGTAGAAATGCATACATGGAAATGATATCGTAATACATAATTCTGAGTGTGCTTTGGTGCCATTTACAAAAAGCAGGTGAATGAGAGCTAAGCACAGACTTGAGGGCTTGTATCCAAACAAGTCAATGGATACTCTTCCCAAGCAAAGCTCCATCAGATAATGTGATACATCTTTGCTTCTGTGCATTCTTTAGAAATAGATGCTGTTAGGGGCCATGAGGAATTAAGGACACATATTTAATATAATATTTTGGGTAATTAAATATTTTACATTTTGCTGGAGAGTTTTTGTTTATTTGTTTTAGGGAGGGTGAGAGAGAGAGATGGGGGAGGGCAGAAGGCTAGAGAATCCTGAGCAGGCTTCACACCCAGTGTGGAGCCTGACAAGGGGCTTGATCCCACAACCCTGAGATCATGATGTGAGACAAAATCAAGAGCTGGATGCATAACCAACTGAGCCACCCAGGCACTCCAGAGCTTTTTTCCCCCCTATAAATAAATATATGAATTTTGCCTGTATATTTCTATCTGGATTTTTTTGTCGAGATTAGAAAGATCTAATTGTCCATATATTATACAGATGTTCTAAATATTTAAACAAGGAGGAACTATTTTATTTGAGAGGAAATAAATACTAGCTAATTTCCAATTCAAAATTTCCCTAAAGGCGAATAAGAGAAAGAGTAGCATCTAAATAGTAAACTAGTCAAATCACAGTCAGAAATATTTTCTCCAAATACCACCTCAATGTGTGTATCTCACTTTTTAATACACTACTGAATAATCATAAAATTATCCATCAACATAGCATGGTTTAATGAGTATGGGGCATGACTAAATGAGTATCTAAAAATGTAATGTTATGGAGTTACATAGTGAAGGATGTGGATCTCTTCCTCTCACTTTTTTGCTCTTAAATGCTCATCAAAATGATGGTCAAGTTTTAATGGTTGAATTCAGGAGTATTCATTTTTCATAAATTTTTTTTGTTTACTAATATATCTGTTATGAAGTTATTTTAATTTATAAAAAGTCTTTGAAATTATATTACTCTCATTGCAAAATTTTCCAATTTCCACATTTATAATTTTTCATACCTTATCTGAGTTAAATAAAAATATTATAACATTTGTAATCAGTGTATTGTTTTGTGTTTGTCCAAATTTGATGTTCCCACTTACTTTACTCTTATTTAGGTAACTAAGGGTTGTGAATGAAGGCTACCTTCATAGGGACTAGAGAATACCAAAAAATTTTGTAAATTGATTTGTTAAAATTAATAAAGACTTTTAAGTAGAATATAAGAATGTTTTCAGTGGGGGCTGCATATTAAAACAAATACTGTTCTGAAACCTAAAATGTTAAACTGTTGTTGAAAAACAGCACTTGGGGCACTTGGGTGGCTCAGTGGGTTAAAGCCTCTGCCTTCAGCTCAGGTCATGATCTCAGGGTCCTGGGATCGAGGCCCGCATCGGGCTCTCTGCTCAGCAGAAAGCCTGCTTCCTTCTCTCTCTGCCTGCCTCTCTGCCTACTTGTGATCTCTCTGTGTCAAATCAATAAATAAAATCTTAAAAAAAAAAAAGAAAAGAAAAAGAAAAACAGCACTTTGCCCCTCACAAAACGTTGCTTTTCTTTGCAATACAAAATTAACCAGAATCCAATGGCAGTGTTTAAAAGTTATCTTTTTGCTGCAGTTAATAAAGATACATTTTATATATGAATTCAGATGTTGATTTTTATAATCAGACCTGAAATTGAAGTTCCGTTTTATATATTTCTCTGTAGGTCAGGAGTTTTCAATTTATTCATATTTCTAGTCGATGTTTATGATTTTCTGCATAGGAGTAGAAATTATTTTTTTTTCCTGAGGCAAGACATATTTACCATGATGACTTTCTGGGGATAAGAATCTTGAACCTCCTTTTCTGCTGGGGATCATTTCAACTACACAGAGACCACCACAAGCCAAACTGTAGCATGTATATTATGAGAGCACAGTCATTTTTGAACGTTTGCAGCTGTTTGGAAGCTTTCACTTTCCAACAGCATGTAGTTTTTATAGTTTCATTTTATTTTTTATTTTATTTTTTATTTATTTTATTTTTTTAAAGATTTTATTTATTTATTTGACACACAGAGAGAGAGATTACAAGTAGACTGAGAGGCAGGCAGAGAGAGAGGAGGAAGCAGGCTCCCTGCTGAGCAGAGAGCCCGATGCGGCCTCGATCCCAGGACCCTGAGATCATGACCTGAGCCACCCAGGTGCCCTATAGTTTCATTTTAGCTATTAATTTTCTAAACCTTTGCTTTTCCAATTTCTTTATTGTATTATTAGGAATAGTTAAATTCTTTGTTAGGTAAAAATACAATTTTTGTGAATTTGTTTTGTATTTTCTTTGAAGATTCAAATCTTTAGGTTTAAAGCTTATAAACTGTCTGTTAAGAGACAATGGACACATGCATAGAGTCATGATCAATTGCCGTGGAGTTGAGCATATCACCATAGCAACTTGTATCTTGTATATGTGTGTGAAAAATGCTGAGGGGTGAGGAGGGAAGATATTATGTGCATGTGAGTATGTATTTTGAATTTTTAAAGACTGAAAAAGAGTAATTTATCTTTTCCTAATTAGTATCTTATCAATTCATTGAAGAAATAGATTCACAGTCACCCTGCCAATTCTGATTGTTTTCCTCTGTGTCTAATGTACACTCATTCTGTGTATATAGTAAATTAGTTCTTCTCTTGCTGATCCACTTATAATATCCTGATATTTCTGAGTTCATAAATAACATTTCAATTATTTGAACAATTGGTCAGCTTAATTAATAATAAAAAATACTGCAGGGCATTCAGAACACCCTAAGACAAGAGGAGATGATAGAGATTAGACAATTAAGTCACTGAGATAAAACAGAGACAGTGATATAAGTAGATATAGGCCAAAAACTCAAACTTTTCATTATATTTAATTTTTATATTTTATTAGTCGAAGAATTAGAGTTATATATATATATATGTGTGTGTGTGTGTGTATAAATATATAAATGTGTGTATATATATAAATATATATATATATATATATATTTTTTTTTTGGTTTTGTTATTTTATAAGTAGGCTCCATGCTCAGCGTGGAGCACAGACCCAAGCTTGAACTCATGACACTGAGATCAAGACTTGAGCCGAGATCAAGAGTCAGACGCTTAACTGACTGAGCCACCCAGGTACCCCGACAATTAGAGTTATATTAAGATATATGAAAGGAGTAGACTTTCTTACTGTTCACAATAAGTGCTTCACCCTGTCAGAGGATTGATTAGACATCCTACCCACTGCCATGTGACTTCATTGTGGACAAGTATACATTCCATCACTTTGACTGTGGGTTAGATCTTTTAGCCTGCTCTGACCAATGAAATGTGAGTTCACCCACACTATGTGTGAGCAGGAACTTTAAGAGACATTGTAAATCTCTGCGAGTTCTTTTGGTCTTTTCTCTTTTACACAAAAATGACATGTCTCAAATAGAGGCTCTTCCTCAGCCTGAATCTTGAAAAAAGAAGATATATGGATCAGAGTAGCTGCAGCTGATGCTTGGTTACTATTATGTAGCATTGTTGTAAGCCATAGACTTCTTTCTAACTTTTGCAAACCTGACAAATATATCAATTAAAATGTACCTTTGTTTTTGTTTTTACTCATTTATTCATCTCTCATTCCTCCCCTGTTCTTTTTGTTAGTATTATTTTTATTATTTTAGTAAGAATACAACATGAGATCTGTTGTCTTAATTTTTAAGTGCACACAGCAGTATTGTTAACCATGGGCACAATTCTGTACAGATCTCTAGAATATATTCATCTTGCATAACTGAATCTCTATACCCACTGAACAACAACTCCCTGTTTTCCCCTTCCCCAACCCTTGGCAACCACCATTCTACTCTGTTTCAATTAGTTTGTCTTTTTCAGGTTCCACATAACAGTGGAACCATGCAGTATTTGCTCTATGACTGGCTAATTTTACTTATCAAAATATTTTCAAGGTTCATCCACACTCTTGCTTATGGCAGGATTTCCTTCTTTTTTCAAGGCTGAATAATATTCCATTACATGAGTATATAACCACATTTCCTTTATTCATTTATCTTTCAATGGCAACTTAAATAATTTCTGTATCTTGGCTGTTGTGAATAATAATGCAATGAACATGGAATTGAATATATCTCTTTGAGATGCTGGTTTAAACTCTTTTGAATATTTACTGAAAGTGGGATTGTTGGATCATTTGGTAATTCTACTTTTATTTTATTTTATTTTACTTTATTTTATTTTATTTTATTTATTTACTTGAGGGGATTTCCGTATTCTTACTGTGCTTTCAGTAGAGCTGACTCCAGCTCTTTGGCTTATGCTAAATCAAACAGAATATAGATTTTTTCATGGGGTTAACTGAGACTAAGGGTCCCACCCAGAATTGTTGAAAGAGAGGCATTACATTCCCCTATTGCCTCTGGAGTCCTGAACTTGGCAGAATGCAGGCTGCTTCTACTATAGCAAACATGCATCAGAAAGGAGAAATTCAACTTCATGAAGGTTCTTGGATCAAGCAGCATTTGAAGTCATTAAACTTCTGTTAGGTAAAATAAATATTTTCCATTTTTGAAGCCTGTTTGTTGGTCATTTTGCTATAGAAAATCAGTAACAATTATATTTTTCCCAATTTTTTTGCTGTTTAAGAGTTTGGGTAAATATAAATACAAATGGTATAATTGGCACATGGTAATAATTCAGTCTATGTGGATTTTAATTTATCAAATGAAATATTCCTATTGTTGCTATTTATTTTCATTTAGGGTTATTATTTTGAGTTCTATTTTGTTTGATGTAGGCACTGCTGCACATATTATTTTTATTTTATTATGTTTCTATTTCTGTCTTATCCCCATGTCTCTTTTTCCCCTTATTTTTAAAAAATATTTTATTTTTATTTATTTATTTGAGAGAGAGCAAGAATGAAAGAGAGAGCATGAGAGAGGAAAGGTCAGAGGGAGAAGCAGGCTCCCCGCTGAGCAAGGAGCCCAATGCGGGACTCCATTCCAGGACTCCAGGATCGTGACCTGAGCTGAAGGCAGTCATTTAACCAATTGAGACACCCAGGCACCCCCCTCCCACTTTTTTCTTTTTTTGCTTTAATTTTAGGTAAGTTTCAAAATAAAAAAAAGAAAGGTAAAGATTTGAGTTTTGTTTTTGAGTCAAAATACAATATTTATCACGTCTTTACTAAGAACTTTTATTTATCCATCTATTTATAAAAATATAGCATTCTTTTGTTTCAAGTTTTTACTTAAATTCCAGTTAGTTAACATATAGTCTAATATTAGTTGCAGGAGTAGAATTTAGTGATTCGTCACTCACATATAATACCCAGTGCTCATCACAACTTATGAGAACTTTTAGTTTTTTATTTTATTTGAAAAATATTTTACTTATTTATTTGAGAGAGAGAGAGAGAGAGAGAGAGAGAGCGAATGGGAGGGAGAGAGCACAAGCCCAGGGGGTGGGGGAGGCATAGAGAGAGGGAGAAACAGACTCCGTGCTGAGTAAGAAGCCTGATGTAGGACCATCCCAGGACTGTGGAATAATGATCTGAGCCGAAAGCAGATGCTTAATCAACTGAGCCACCCAGGTGCCCCTACTATGAACTTTTAAAAATGATCATATGTTGTGAGGTTTTATCTTTTTCCTTCTGTTTTCATTTTTATGTTTCTTTGCTGTTTCTTAAATTATACTATGTCCATGATTCTATGCAATATTTTTTACCCTTTGAGTAATTTAAATTATCTAGTTTTATTTTTTAGTTAATTTTCTTGTCATTCTATTTTAAAATTATATTAACACTATGCAAAGTGTTCTCCATGGTAGTTTTTAATTTTAGAAAATAACGTTACTGTTCTTTTATATTGGTAACTTAGGAGAAATATCTATATAATCATTTTTATGATTTCCTAGTAAGCTGGAGTTAATCATTCTCTTTTTTTGACATCTGTCCTTTTTCCATTAATTTATTTTTAAAAGAAGTGCTCCAGTGAATATTTTTGTGAACTAATCTAAATATTTCCTTAATGAAAATCCCTATGAATTTATTTTATGGGTTAAACAGAATCTTTGATACAAGAGTGCCTGGCTACCTCAGTCAGTAGAGCGTGCCACTTTTCATCTCAGGGTTGTAAGTTTGAGCCCCACATTGGGTATAGAGGTTACTCAAAAATAGAATCTTTAAAAAAAAAATCTTTGATACATATGATAGCTCACCCTCTAGAATGATTGTACCAACATATATTGCCACTATTAATGCACACAGAAACTATTCTCCGCACACATACAATTGCCCATCTGATGGGTGTAAATTATCTTAATGCTTAAATAATATTTCCATTGATAGTTCTTTTAATTATGTTGTTAATGAGTTTCCACCAAAACTTCATTTGAATAAAGGACTGTGTCTAGAAAAAAGGTATAAATCTTGTGATCTAGTCTAATCCTTATATGTTAAAGATGAGGAAATAAGATCCTTTGAAGTTAGGGGTCATCTATAAGGTCACAAGGCACAACAAGAGATTCAGAATCAAAGCTCTGATGCCCTGATGTCTGAGATCAATTTTTAGTTGTTCCATTTGTCAGAATGTGTCTGGGAATACATGCTTGCTAGTTTCTAATGGGAAGGAGTTTAGAGTGTTGTCAGTGTGGGAATAAGTATGACATATGTTTAATTTTGGCCTTCCTCTTTTATTCTACAGAGTATAAAATATAGCCACTAAACAAATGGTAAGAAGGAAAGAAATGGGAGATTTCTCTATCAGTCTTGAGACGATGTGCCCAGGGACTTGATGTTTAGGGAAACCATCTGCTTTGTATCTTTATTATTGACTAGTTGGATTGTCTGTGTCTATTACTATCTGTTATGTCCTGGAATTTGTAAAGCAGTCATATTTAACATATATTTTTTTAAATATCAAAGTTTTTTCCTTTTTTTCTGTTGCCTTTTACTCATATTATTATCCATAAGATGGCTTAACTGATTTTATCTTTTACTTCTTTTATTCAGACTCTTCATATGTACCTCTATAGCATCTATTTTAATATTATTTTACCTATGTTTTATCTCATCTAGGTGGTATTCTTAGTTATGTTTATTTTATCCTGGCTTCTTATAATTTTTACGATTTCACTTTCAATTCATATTATTACTTTAGTTTTACTCTTTCTATACCTTAATGATTTTATTTTAGTTTTATTCCATGTTTTGTTATTCAATATATTTTTAGCTTCCCATCCATTTTGATTACTTGGGTTTATCAATGCACAAGAGGAGGCAGAGCCCTAGAAAGAACTTATATGAGAATAAGTCGGTTTCCATTTATCCTCTTCCAGCTTTGATTAATTGATCCCACATTGTCTCCAGTGTTGAATCCCTCATCATAACAAATTTAAGTGAATAAATCTTCATTCACTCTCTCTTTTTAAAATTTGTTAACAACTTTATTGAAAGTAATTCATATGCCATGCAATTCACACATTTCAGCTTACACTTCAGTGGCTTTTTGCAAAGTTGTATATCCTCAACCATAATAAATTTTAAAACATTTCATTATGACAAAAAGAAACCTCATATCCCATAGCTGTCACCCCTCAGATCCTCCCTCCCTCTAAACCATAGGCAGCCACTATTCAATTTTGTTGTTTCTATAGATTGCCTATTCTGGATATTTCATATAAATGAAACTATGCAATATCTGGTCCTTTGTAACCAGCTTATTTTACTTAGCATTGTGAACTGTTTGCAAAGTGAGTCTGTGGCATATTTCATTTTCTTTATTGTCAAATAATATTCCATTGCATGACTATATTACATTTTATTTATCCATTCAGTAGTTGGTGGACATGGGCGCCTGGGTGGCTCAGTGGGTTAAAGCCGCTGCCTTCGGCTCAGGTCATGACCCCAGGGTCCTGGGATTGAGGCCCACATTGGGCTCTCTGCTCAGCAGGGAGCCTGCTTCCTCCTCTCTCCTCTCTCTCTGCCTGCCTCTCTGCCTACTTAAAATCTCTCTCTCTGTGTCAAATGAATAATAAAAAAAAAAAGTTGGTGGACATTTGGATTGTTTCCACTTTTTAAATAATGCTGCCATGAACCTTCATGTAAAAGTTTTTGTATGGATATATGTTTTCATTTCTCCTGGGCATGTACCTACAGATGAAATTGCTGGGTTATATGGTAACTCTATGTTTAACTGTTTAAAGAACTCCCAGAATAGTTTTCAAAGTGAGTACATCATTTTACATTTCCACCAGCAGTGTATGGGGGTTCTGATTTCTTTATATCTCTGCTAATAGTCATTATTATTTTCTATTTTTAGTATAGCCGTCCTAGTGGATGTATAGTAGTATTTCATTATTATATGTTTTGATATACATACTCTTGATGGCTAGTGATATTGAACATCTTTTCAAGTTCTTATTGGCCACCTGCATATCTTCTGAACTGTGTGTTCAGATAATTTCCCCATTATTTAATTGGGTTGTACTTTTATTATTGAGTTGTAATACTTCTTTATGTATTCTAGTTACTTGAGATTGCAAAATATAGTCCCTTATCAGATACGTGGTTTGTGAATTTTTTTCTGATATGTATGCTTTTGTAAGTTATCTTTACTGGTGCTCTTTGTATTTTCATGTAGGTTTACTTGCTTTCAACCTCAAGAATATCCTTTAGTATTTCTTGTAAGGTGACTCTGCTAACATCACATTCTCTCAGTTTTTCTTTATCTGGAAAAAAAAATATTTTTTTTTTTGCCTTTATATTTGAAAGATCATTTTGTCTATGGCCTCCCATTGTTTCTGATGAGAAGTCAACAATTGATCTGTTTTGGTTTCTTTGTATGTAAAGGTTATTATCACTGTTTAAGATATTCTCTTTGCCAACTCTTAATCTCATGAAACAAACTGAGGGTAACTGGGGGTGGGATGGGAGGGTAGGGATAGGGTGGCTGGGTTATAGGCATTGGGGAGGGTTTGTGCTATGGTGAGTGCTGTGAAATGTGTAAGCCTGATGATTCACAGACCTGTACCCCTGGGGCAAAAAAAAAATTCTCTTTGCCTTTTAGTTTTTATGATGATGTGTCTGGATGTGGACCACTTTCCGTTTGCCTTATTTGGAGTTCATTGAGCGTTGTACATTAATATTTTGGTTTTTTCATCAAATTAGGGAAGTTTTTAGCCATTAATTCTTTGAATTTTTTTCTGTTCCTTTCTTTCTCTACCCTCTGTGTGATACTTTATATGCTTGTGTTGGTATGACCCTCATAGGGGCAACCCTTGGTTGGAAGCTGAGGGGAGCTATATTTCTCATCACACCCACCAAGATTTGAACTTTATCAACCTGAGCTGGGGGGATAGGAGAGAGTAGGTGGGTTGTAACTCAAATATCACAGTTGCTAGCTATTACTACTGATTTTTGGTAGACTTTCTTGAATGCATATTTATTTGTTGTATGCTCTAATAATGATTTCTAGAGACAGACTCTGAATGATGTTTTTATAGCTTGTAACAGTTTCATTTGTGTTGCTGGCAGTGAGTCCATGCAGCTCTTCTTGGTACACCCAGAAATTTGTTTCACGTTCCAACACTTAGCGCAATAATGAGTTCTCATTTAGTGATGAATCATTTGCATTGCTGGATCAGGACTGTTGAATCCCATGCCCATTAACAAAAACTCTATTCATGCCCTCAAAGAGTTCATAAGTAACTACTGTACTATATGCCAGGCACTCTTTAAGGGATATAGTAGACCAAGAGACCAAACAAAACATTTGCTTCCATGTAGTTTATATTCTAGGTAGTTTTTGTGATTGATTGATTGATTCATTCATTCATTCTGTTTTTCATGCTATCATAAAATACTTTCATCCTGTCAGTGAGCTCCATAAAGATTGCCATTTTTTCTTCATTACTCACATGATGGAATTCAAAATTACCTTCCATCTCAAGGCTCTCTACACTCTCACACACAGGTCCTAAACTGCCTTTCCAGGTAAACTTCCCACTTCTTCCTATTATGAAGCCTTCATGATAATCTCTTTTTTAAAAAAATTCAAATTACTTTTTCTTAATCATAGCAGGGTAATCTTATTTGGCCATGTTAATATATGCAAACTCTTTGCAGGAACACAGTCATTCACATTTATCTTAATTCTCAGTTCTTTTCATCTTACAAAAAGTAGCTTACCAATAACTTACCTGTAATCCTCAGGAACTATGGTCTCTTCTAGACAGATTATCTCTCTCATGTTTTCTCTAAGAAGTCTTCACAGACTCACTCCTTTGATATTTCTCTGGAGCTTTCTCATATTGTTAGTCATTCCATTTTCATTTCCATGTGTCACCAACTAAAGTTAAGCCTCTTGAAGACAGCATTAGTTCTTATTTATTTTTGATCCTCTAATACAAAAAGATGAGTGTTCTGAAGGTGATACAATGTCCATAATAATGAAAAGTGGTGATAGAAATGCATAAGATGTTAATTAATTAATTTCAAAAATTTAAGTTTTGTATATTTTGATATTTTCACTTGCTACTTTATCATCAATAGGGACTAAGTTTTTTGTTGTTTAATATTTAATTCACATAAGAACTTAAATTCACAGATTACTTAAAATCAATTTTTATGATATTGATTTGTGTTTTTATTTTAGTTTTGTTGACTAATTCCCAAGATGTCACTGATATCTGAAATCCCTCTAACCTTGATATTCACCCAAATACTTACATATTTTCTCTTACCTTATACTCAGGAAAAAGAGAGGAAAAATGCTTTGCCAAAAACAAATCTACATGACTTATAGTCTTATATAAGTTCTAAACAAAGGAACAGTATTGTTTGATTCTGAAATTAGAATATAAAACATTAGGAACAATTTTGATTTGAACCAGAAGGCAATACATCATTTTGGAGATATATTTTTGAGAAAGAGCTATATCGGAATTTTGGTAACTCAGGCATTTATGGGGACAATGTGGTAAAAATACAGACTTTCTAAGAAAACTCAAGATAGATGTTTAAAATATTTATTGATTCTTCCCACTTTCCCTCTTCCCCCCCAGATAATCTGATATTAATATTTGGGCTGACGTTTAGAAAGTCAGTTTTATTCAAAGTAACTTTTTTGCTGAAAGAAATCTTTGCTACTTCGTACCAATATTAAGTGACATTTTGAAATATCAATAAGATGCAGGCTTCCAGCAAATTTGATTTCAATCTGTACTTTAATTCAGAAAAAATATTTAACACACTAAGTCATGATTGTTTTTATTTTTATTTTCTTAAATCATTAATAAAAAGACATAGGTATATACAGATAGAGGTACACAGATACAGATATATTTTTGGAAGTCATAGGATCCTTTGGAAAACACTCCATGCCTCTTGATCTTGAAGAGGCATTTACTGAAGCTCGACTATGTCAGAACATTGAACTATTGACAGAACTATTTCAGAACCAGGGCATACAATGCACAATCCATGTTCCAACAGGCTAAGGTCACAAGTGTAGGAAAGAAGGGACATTAACATCACCAATTCTAAAAAGGAGGTCATCTAAGTATGAGAAGAGCAACCTAGTTAACCTGTAGGTGTCACAGTTCCTACAGAGAAATAGACCTCTAGGATGACAGTAATATTCTCAACATCGTTAGTGCATGGAATGGGGGAGAGAACCAGGTGTGCTATAATCAATGCTGGTGGAGGTGAGAGTCGAACTGAAAATCCATAAGTGAATTTACATTGTCAACCAATGAAAAGGCAAACTTTGACACTCACTCGGGCATATCCTATAGCACGTAGAGCAGGCTAGCTAAAGCAGGATATATCCAAATTCATTCTAGATGTTTGGCATTTCCTCAGCATGACTTCAGGCTTAAACAATCAAGACAAAAGGAAAACCATGCATCTGGCGTAGATTCCTTTTTACTCTTCAAATTTAGTCAAAGACATAATTTAATTATAAATAAAAACAAGATATATGGAGGTATGCTTTATTTCTGGCTAAAATGTCTGAAAATTAACTCTCAAAGTTTTATTTTTAATGATTTTATTTATTTATTTGACAGATAGAGAGAGGGAGAGAGTACAAACAGGGGGAGCAACAGAGGGAGAGGGAGAAGCAGGCTCCCTGTTGAGCAGGGAGCCATATGTGGGACTCGTTTCCAGGACCCTGGGATCCAGATCTGAGCCGAAGGCAGACGCTTAACCGACTGAACCACCAAGCCACCCCTCAAAGTTTTAATCTCTTTCTGATCCCAATGACAGGCAAACTGTAATCTCCTTCAAAAATTAGGGCAAGTAATGAAAAATGTTAATAGAAATAAAAAAGTTGGAGTTCTTAAAAGTACAGAAACCTGCATGGTCATTTAAAGTAAATCATTTTCCATATAACAGTTTTAACTTAAGATATATGAGTTAAATATTATCTTATCACTTTAACTGATGTTTATATATTAGTTTTTTATTACCACAAATTTACCACAACACCCGTTTATTATTTCAAGGTTCTGTAGGTCAGAAATCTGGGCAGGCTTTACTGGGTTCTCTGCTCCTAATCTCACAGAGCCTAAAGTCAAGGTCTTGGCTGAGCTGGGCTAGTGTCTGGAGCCTCTGGGGAATAATTAGCTTCCAGGGTAATTTGGATGTTGTAAGAATTCAGATCTTTAACTCTACAGGCTTGAGTTTCAAGTTTCCTTGATGGCTGTCACCTGGGACTGCTCTCCACTCTTAGTAACTGCTCACATTCTTTCATGTGCTTCCTGCATTTTCAAAGGAGGCAACAGCCCATAGAATCCTTCTCATGCTTTGAATCTCTTTGGCTTTCCCTCTCCCCAGCCTCCACCCCTGCCGCCCCCTGCCAGAGAAAATTCTCCGCTTTTAAAGGGCTCCTGTGATTAGATTGGGCCCATCTGATAATCTTTCTCTGCTAGAAAACATGCTACATTGTCCCATTGGTCTTCACTTATAAACACAAGTTGTAAGGTAAAATTATTGAGTTAAAGAAAGTGAAAGCACAACAGTAAATCAAGCACAAAGCCATTCTGAGCATGGGGCTCTGTGCAACGGCACAGGTATACACACCCACAAACCTGGCTTAGACAGGAGAAACAAAAGAACACTCTCTAAATTTATGTAAGAATATTAAAATTGTACATTTGGGTGACTGACAAAATTATAGAACATTGAATTATAAATATCGAACCAAACCAACAAAAAGGGTTGTGGAAGGGTAAATGAAACTGTTTCAAAATAATTATAAAGCAGTATGGACAGAAATGATTTAGTCCACATTCATGGTGTTTGTTGTGTCTAGAGAGTTCAAGGTCAGAGTTGTGACTCAGAAAAAGAATTTAAAATTCGTCATTTTTTACTTCTTCAATTAGAAAAATCTGAAAGTTAAAAAAGTATTAATGTAAGTTGGTACTTGACTATAAATAGTAGTCTTTATAACTGTATACAGATACATGTGTATAAAAAAATTAAAACTAGTTCAAATCTCTGGTGATGTCATTAAAAAAGAAATAAGAAAGATCTCAAATATAGAATTGCTATACCAAAATGAAAATGAACAATAAAATCAGTTGATCTTTAATACATAATTTCATGTTATTGAGATCTTGAAACATTGCTAATGTGGCAAATAAATCCTAAAAGTTTTATGCGTAATGCAAAAAAATACTGTTAATTAACTGAAACCCACATTTTTCAACATTTCTAGTATAATGGCCCCAGTATATTAAATGGTATCCCTCATGATTGTAGGAAATTTTTAATAATGTTTAATAAGGGCACCTGAGTGGCTCAGTGGGTTAAAGCCTCTGCCTTTGGCTCAGGTCATGATCTCAGGGTCCTGGGATCGAGGCCCGCATTGGGCTCCCTGCTAAGCAGGGAGCCTGCTTCCTCCTCTCTCTTTGCCTGCCTGTCTGCCTACTTGTAATCTCTCTCTCTGTGTCAAATAAATAAATAAAATCTTTAAAAAAAATAACATTTAATAATTAGGTAAGGTTAAAAAGTAAATCCTGGCAGAATAGAAATGGAAACTTTTTTTTTCTTAGTTTACTGAGATATAGTTGACATATAATACTGTATAAGTTTAAGGTATACAGTATACAGTATAATAATTTGATATCTCATTGTGGCTTTGATGTGTATTTCCTTGAAGGTTACTGATATTGAACATCTTTTCCGGTACCTGTTGCCCATTTGTATTCTTCGGAAAAAAAATGTCAGTTCCTTTGCCCATTTTTTAATTGCATTGTATGTTTCGTTTGTTAGTTTGCTATTGAGTTGTGTGAGTTCTTTATATCTTTTGAATATTAGCCTCTTATCAAATGTATGGTTTGCAAATATCTTCTCCCATTCTGTAGGTTGCATTTTCACTTTGGTGATTGTGTCTTTTGAAATGCAAAAATATAATAGTTTGAGGCATCTTAATTTTTGCTTTTATTGCTTATGTTGTGCACACCCAAGAAATCATTGCCAAGATCGATGTAAAGGATTTTTTAAAAAATATTCTAGGAGTTTATTCTTATGTTTGTCTTTAACCCATTTTGAGTTATTTTTTGTGAGGTCCAACTTTATTCTTTTGCATAATGACTGTCCATTTTCTCCAATGTTATTTATTTAAGAGATCGTTCTCCTTGGGTTTCTTGTGAATGACTAGTTGGCTGTATATGTGAGGTTTTATTTCTGGTCTCTTGATTCTGTTCCATTGATCTCTGTGTCTGTTTTTATGCCAGTACCATACTCTTTTTTTTTTTTTTTTAAGATTTTGTTTATTTATTTGACAGAGAGAGAGAGATCACAAGTAGGCAGAGAGGCAGGCAAAGAAAGAGGAGGAGGCAGGCTCCCTGCTGAGCAGGAAGCCTGATGCAGGGCTTGATCCCAGGACCCTGAGATCATGACCTGAGCCGAAGGCAGAGGCTTTAACCCACTGAGCCACCCAGGCGCCCCCCATACTCTTTTTATTATAGCTTTATAGTATAGTTTAAAATTATGAAGTGTGGGGTGCCTGGGTGGCTTAGTGGGTTAAAGCCACTGCTTTCGGCTCAGTCATGATCTGATGGTCCTGGGATCAAGGCTCCTTGCTCAGCAGGGAGCCGGCTTTCTCTTCTCTCTGCCTGCCTCTCTGCCTACTTGTAATCTCTCTCTCTCTGTCAAGTAATAAATAAATGAAATCTTTAAAAAAATAAAATAAAATTATGAAGTATGATGAGTCCAGCTGTTCTTCAGAGTTGCTTTGACAATTTTGTGTCTTTGGTGGTTCCATATGAATTGTAGGATTTTTCTTTTCTATTTCAGAGAAAAATGCCACTGGAATTTTAATAGAGATTACACTGAATCTGTAGATGGCTTTGGGTAGTACAGACACTTTCATAATATTAATTTTTCTGGTCTATTCACACTGGATATCTTTCTGTTTATTTGTATCTTCTTTGATTTCTTTCATCCAAGTTATCTAGTTTTAAGTATACAGATCTTTCACCTACTTGGTTAAATTTATTTCTCTTTTGTCACTGTTGAAGATACTGTGAATGGGATTATTTTCTTTCTTTTTCATATTGTTTATTGTTACTGTATAGAAATGGAAATGATTTTTATGTGTTGATTTTGCATCCTGTAAGTTTACTAGTTTTGTTGATTAGTTCTAACAGTTTTTTGTTGGAGTCTCTAAGATTTACCTTTTTTAAAATTCTTTTTAGAATTTTCTTATATAAGAACATGGGATCTGCAAACAAAGACAATTTTACTTTCTCCTTTTTAATTTGGAAGACTTTTTTTTTTCTTTTTCTTATCTGGTTACTCTGCATAGGTATTCCCATACTTATGCTGAGTAGGGGTGGTAAGAGAGGGCACTCTTGTCTTTGATCCTAGAGTAAAAGCTTTGAACTTGTAGCCAATGTATGTGATGTTAGTTGTGGACTTGTCATATATTGCCTTTATTATGTTGGAGTACAGTGCTTTTATATCAGATTTGTTGAGAACTTGCATCATGAAAGGGTGGTGAATTCTGTCAAATGCTTTTTCCGAATACATTGAGAAGATCACATGATTTTTGTCTTTCACTCTATGGATGTGCATATCACATGTTAAAGCATGCTTGCAACTTGGGGATGAATCTTACTTAATCATGGTATATGAATCTTTTAATATGCATTTGAATTAGGTTTACTAGTATATTGTTGAGGATTTTTACGTTTATATTTATCAGGATATTGGCCTATAGTTTTCTAGAGTGTCCTTGTCTGGTTTTGGTATCAGGGTAATACTGATTTCATAAATTGATTTGGAAGTGTGCCCTTCTATTCAATATTTTGAAAGAGTTTAAGAAAAATTTGTGTTACTTCTTTAAATGTTTGATAGAAGTAATCAGGGAAACCATCTGGTCCTGGATTTTTCTTTGTTGGGAAGTTTTGATTATTGATACAATTTCCTTAGTACTCTGTTCTGATTTTCTATTTTTTCATGATTCAGTCTGGCTAGGTTTTATGTTTCTAGAATTTATCCATTTCTTCTAGGTTATCCAATTTAATGGCTTTATACTTGTTCAATGTAGTCTTATGATAATTTGTGTTTCTGTATTACCAGTTGGAATGTCTCCTCTTTCACTGTTGATGTTATTTATTTAAATTTCTCTTTTTTTTGTTAATATAGCTAAAGGTTTGTTAATTTTGTTTATCTTTTAAAAAACAGCTCATACTTTGTTGACATTTTAAAAATTATTTATTTTTCTTTGTTTCCTTTATTTCTGGTCTGATCTTTGTTATTTTCCTTCTGCCACATTTGGGCTTAATTTATTCTTCTTTTTCTAGTTCTTTGGGATGTAAAGTTAGACTGTTTGAGATCTTTCTTTTTCCTGAATATAATCATTTATTCCTAATTACTCCCCTCATAGAACTGCTGTTGTTATGTCCCATATTTTATGTGTTATTTTACCACTTTCATTTGTTTCAATGTATTTTTTTATTTCCCTTTTGACAGTTTCTTTGACTTATTGGTTTTTCAAGAATGTGTTGTTTGATTTTCACTACTTGTGCATTTTCCCAATTTTCCTCCTGTTCGAATTCTAATTTTGTACCACTGTACGATCAGAAAAGATATTTGGTATGATTTCAACTTTCTTAAGTTTGTTAAGACTTGTGTTGTGACCCATCACTGTCAGGAGTGTGACAGAGGGCTGTGTATGTGGGTGAGACACATGGTGCACTGGGGGTGTCCATATGCTATTTGGGGGATCCACAGGTGAGGCATCCCTAGTGGCTCCTGAGTGGGTTTCTTGATGGAGTCCACAGGACAGTTACTAGGATCCACATCACTTTCATGCTTCCAAGAGTCCTGTTGGTGGCTCTCCCATATTCTTCCAACCTCCTCGTCATGAACCTCACAACTTAGACCTCTGGATGGGGTAAGAGAGAAATAGTCCTCTTTGGAACATTCCATACAACTGGAGAGGTCAGACACTCACTCCCATGTTCTTACTTCTCTATATAGGAGATAACACAGGCTAGGGTCTCATTTGGCACTGAGCTGTGCTGTGCCAGCTGTGCTGCCTTGGGTAAAGGGTGATATGGGTAAAGTCATACTATTCCTCTTACCCTCTCCAGTTTTTCCAAACTCATATTTTTTTGTTCTCATGGTGTTTTGGAATTTTTCTCCTGAAAACCTGTACTTCCACAAAGGCTCTTGTGTCTGGATGATTGTCTAAGATGGTGTTCTCCAGGGGCTCCCAGCCTGTGGCTGGGAGGACCCAGGGCTGGTTAATGAGACACTGAAGTGTTCACAGCCAAGACCAAGTTCTGTATGCTTATTACCGGATGCACAGGTGGGCAAGACTCCCTGTTGATATAAGTTTCTGGATCGCACATCTCCCATAAAGACACCTTTGTCTGTGGATGGATCCCAAATTGTTGGGGAGGTTTGATGAGGGACAGCTTATTCAGCCATTTTGCTGATGTTACTTAGAGGGAAATTTTCTTAACTTGTTAACTGCTATTTACTTAAATAATATTGTACATGAGGGTAAACCTTAAGATTAGAACAAGATAATGGTGCCAACTGTCACCACTGTGACTTAACATATGGTCAGTTCTAATTCTGTAAGAAGAGAAAAGGAAATAAGAAATGTCAGAATTGAAAAAGAAAAAAAAACTGCCATTTTGCATTTAATACGTTTATCTCCTAGAAAAAAAGTAATAGAATCAATACATCATTAGCACTTCTAAAAGTGTTTAGTATAAAGTTTCAGTTAAAAATATTTTTTTTAAAGATTGTTATTTATTTATTTGACAGAGAGAGAGAGAGAGATCACAAGTAGGCAGAGAGCAGGGCGGCAGGGGAGTAGGCTCTCCACCGAGCACAGAGCCCGGTGCGGGGCCCGATCCCAGGATCCTGAGATCATGACCTGAGCTGAAGGCAGAGGCTTTAACCCACTGAGTCACCCAGGCACCCCTCAGTTAAAAATATTTTTATAGAAATTAATTACTATAATAACAAAAAACCATAATTAAAAGTAATTTTTATAATAGCAACAAAGCCTATAAAGCCTTTTAAATAAGACCTCTTTGGATAATAAACATACAAGCAGATATAAAGCAAAATGAAACATTTTATACTTCTATGGAATGAGTCAGTATTAAGAATCAGCATTGGGGCGCCTGGGTGGCTCAGTGGGTTAATGCCTCTGCTTTCGGCTCAGGTCATGATCTCAGGGTCCTGGGATCGAAGCCCGCATCGGGCTCCCTGCTCAGCGGGGAGCCTGCTTCCCCCTCTCTCTCTCT